>OZ012674.1:38046189-38351189 GCA_963942505.1 Lordithon lunulatus | reverse complement strand
GGAGAAGAGCTTCCTTCTTCAAAAGCGTTTACAATACAGATACTGGCACTACTTACAACGGCTAAAGTAACGTACATAATAATATTCCCAATATACAGATTATGCAGATCACAGACGATGACATAATTGAAGCGATCAAAAAGTTAAAAAACAAAACATCTGTGGGGATTGATCAGATTCCTGTATTCTTCATCAAAGATTGTAGAGAAATTCTGCGAGTGCCCTTTCAGTTACTTTTCAATCTGTCGCTTATAACATCTACGTTTCCAACATGTTGGAAACATGGAAAAATTTGCCCGAACTGAAAAGTGAGGATCCATCTAAAGTGGAGAACTATAGACCTATTACTATAATCTCTAATGTGGCAAAAGTTTTCGAAAAAATTCTTCAAACAAAAATATATTCCCAAACTGAAAAATGCGCCATTTTATACTCACCGTGTGGAGAGAGAGAGAGAGAGAGAGAGAGAGAGAGAGAGAGAGAATTAATCTGGCTATCAGCGTTGTAATATATTTTACTTATATAGATATTTTTTCAAATTTAAATAGATCGTTCTAAATGCCTTGAATCCTGACCAAATAATGGACATAGCCAGCAGAGCTATAAGTTTCTTCAGATACCAAATAAATTTTGAGCTACAAATGAAAGATAACATACTCAAAAACTTAAAACGGCAGGTAGAAGACAGTTGCATAACCATCACTTCATCCTGTGACACCCTCTCGCAGGTGGCACATACGTCCCCAATGCTGAGGGCTGACTGGAAAGTCAACCCTCAAGCGGCGGATGAGGCCCAAACGCCACAGAATATGTGACTCAGAAGCCCGCCGACGACGAAGAGTCCGTCGAGAGGGGCAAAACCCAAGGGAGGGTACAGACAGGACTAGCACTTCCTCAGTGAAGCCACCTGCCAAGAACCCACCTAAAAAAGGATGAGGTCGAATGGAACAGCACCTTCTCCAAGGAGCAATCCCAAGAGAAGGTATGATCAGCCAACAAATCCCAACATAAGCTACGTAGCTGTGCTGAATAGCCACCTCAGAGCAGTTATTATTCACTCGCTTCACCATTTGGGGAAAATTACGAGTGACCAGGCCACAAAATCTGAGAAGCTGGATAAAACAATCACCAGCTCATCAATTATCACCCCCACGTTTGAAAAGTGGCAGCACGCAGGAGAGATCCTGCGAATTACATGTGGTAAACATGAGTCCTTGGGCTGGCTGACAAACCAAATAAAGGCTTCACCCGCCCTACGGTAGGGTGAAAAACCTGTAGTTATTAGGGCAGTTTTAGTATTAGGCTGCCTAAACTGACTTTCAGTGTGGTACCAGGGAAACCAGCCGAGCCCCAGGCCATACTACAACGTGTTTTTTTTTCGTCTGAGGTGGAATCTTCAAACGACACCCATGCCTCCGTTACCACCGACTGGGTGGTAGGCATGGGTAGTGTCGGATTCGCCCCGCGTTCTGCTCGGAGCGCCTACCGACTAAACCAAAACTCAGGATCTGTACCGGAGGGGCTTGACCGCCTAGCAGGAATTCCTACGCCCCCAGGAATGTCTAACGCCGGTCAGTCAATCTGGTCTCTTATCTGTGTTGGGGTGTCGTGGCCGTCTAGCGTCCGTCAGTCTTGTGGGGTCTCAGTGAGTAGGTTTGTTTTCCCTCTTAGGCGCATTGTTCTGTCTGCTTCCGTTTCCCTTGGTTTCTCGGGCTGTGGGTCCTTTTAGTTAATTGTTCACGTGTGGCCACGATTTCCAGGCGCATCTGGGCGATTATTTCTTCTGCTCGTAGTTTATCCTCGCTTAGGGTTGCAATCTGTTCCCTGAGGTCGTGAGTTGAGTCTTGGTCCGGTGAGCTGTCGAGGCTCGTATAGTGGTCGATGTTAGCAGCGTGTTCCCCCAGATCCGTTCATAGATCTCTCGGAGCTGTCTGGCGTCCACTTTAGCTTCGCGGGAAATGTTACGTGTTACTTGTTTTACCCGCCGTATCGGTGAGGCGCCAGACCAACTCCCGGGTTTCCTCGAGCTGCCTTACGATGGTCTCGGATGTATCCTTCTTGGCCCGTCTTTTGTTTGGGCCTGTCCTCTGATTGGCCACTGGGGTGTGCCAGCTTGCTGGGGGTGTTGTGGCCTTTCGTTTCTCGGTGTCCTCCACTATCTCTGGTTGTTCTATCAGCCGTTCATGTATAGTTGTTTGGGGGACTTGGTCGACCTCCGTTCGTCCGGGCTTTCGGCAGGAGCCATGGGGGGTATGCCTTCGTCTATCGTGCCATCCCGTTTCGGCGATCGGATCTGGTGGTCGTCGGATGACGGTCGGGGGGCACCCACTCCGATGTCCGCACCGACCGGACCTGGGGTATCCCCTGGGCTCTAATTCTAAATATTTGTTGTTGTCTGTCAAATCATATTTCGTTGGTAGCCGTTAGCTCGCCGAGTCATCATTGTATGGCAGTCCTGGACATCACAAGACCCCTAGACGGCCGGCGGTCCCGACGATTGGCAAGGGACTACTGTCCCGGCCAGGCCCCGGTCGGGGGAAGGGCTTTTTTTTTGTTCCATTCCTCACTCGGGGTCAGAAATAGCCAAGAGAGGCTGAAGAGGTTGGTCAACAGAGGACGATAGATCAATGGTGTGAAATGACTCTGTAGGCTCAGTCCACCGCGCTAGGAATTGCAGTGGGCTGGAAAGGATTAAGACAGCAAGCTTGACCCATAGCTCTCGATAATTAATAGCATCGGGGTCAGAACGAAGCTGAGAGTGGCTGAAGAGGTTGGTCAAGAGGGGCCGATAGATCACAGGTGGTTGACTCTATCAGAGAGACCCATTGTCGCGAGAAGTTGCAACGGGTCCCGAACATCTTAGCAATACGACGACTTCGTAGTCCCAGCTATGTATACTCTCATAGCTGGGCGGTTTGCGGGTGTACCCGCACTGGGACTCCACACCACGGCAAGGTGTGTTCTGTTCGTGGGGGATACTACAACGTCAGCCAGCACAGAGCACAACACTCTCTGCCAAAAATTGGTGCGAATTTCATAGGGAGACCAAAAGAGATGGCGTTCTGCTCATGTTCGATGCACTCTCGTGTGATATCGCAGGGATAAAGAAAAGAGGGAAGGTAAAATCCATTATAGATTTGCCACCCTCAAGGTAAAAACCCATGGGGGAGAGAAAAGCTCTGAGCTGACAAACCCTGTCGAAGCTACAGCTGAGACAGGTAAAGTTAGCCCGGATACAGAACCATCTCCTCTATTACAAACAAAATAAAATGGGCCTGGTTTTACAAATCACCCAAATTAATTTGTAGCATTCTAAGGTGGCAACTGCTAATTTAAGTTGTCATCTACAGATAATGCAATATAGCATCGCGCTGATCCAAGAACCTTGGATTATTAAAAACAGGTGGAACACTGCGAAAAACTAAAGATTGACCTCATCATCGGATGTGATTCTAATGCTCACCATGTGGTGAGGGGCAGCAGTAACATCAACAGTAGAGGAAAGGCTCTAATTGAGTACATAACCAGTACAAAAACAGAGATACTAAACAGAGGGTGCGAAACAACACAAAAACGAGCCGAGCTGATAGACATCAGTCTTACACTGTGCAATATCTCAAGCAAAAAAAACTGGCACGTATCAAGTCAGGTATCCATGTCTGATCACCGACTGTTACGCTACGACCTAGATTTCATAACACGTGAACGACCGTCCTACAGAAATCCACAAAAAAACTAATTAACAACTATTTTGCAGATACCTATCGGATAGGATGGAGTATCATACAGCAGAATCAGTGGACGATTTTGAGGCCTGTGTGAAACACCTCAAAAAATCACTAATTTCATCATATGAGGACTCCTGTCCCATGAGAAAGGCGGGCATGAAAGCCTCTGCACCCCCTTGGTGGAGCGCAGAGATCAACTGGCTTCGATCCAAGGCCAGTAAAACTGTCAACAAGGCCAAAAACAGTAATGATATAGTTCTATGGGAAACCTTTAGGGAAGTCCGTAGACAATTCAAAAGTAAAGTCAGGAAGCGACAAAGAAATACATGGAGAGCCTACTGCAATGGCATTGAATCCACAGCAGCAGCTGCTCGTTTGAAGAGAGTCATCTCTAAAGACCCTGTTCAACAACTCAACTCGCTAAAATGGGAGGATAGCACCTTCACAGTAACACCCTCCCAAACTATCGAGGTACTCCTAGACACCCACTGTCCTGGCAACCAACCTGGAGGTGCCAACATAGTAACTGATCCCCATCTACTGAAGAGAAGGCTAGATGACCAAATGATAAGTATAACTAAAATAGAATCTTTTAAGTGCCTGGGACTAGATGGAATATTCCCAGCACTGCTACAATGGGGGGTTAACCTACATTATAAACTCATTCGTATATATATTTAAAGGTTGCATTGCTTTTAGGTATATACCCAATACATGGAGAGAGGTCAAGGTGACCTTTATATCCAAACCAGGCAAAGTAGATTACACCCTTGCCAAGTCATTCAGGCCCATCAGCCTAACCTCATTTCTATTGTAGACGCTGGAAAGGCTCTGTGATCGTGAAATGAGGGACGGGCCGCTGAGAACGTACCCTATACATCCGAAACAGCATGCCTATCAACCAGGTCGCTAAACCGAATCAGCCCTAGATCTGTTGACTTCTAGAATAGAGGAAAAACTGGAGCATAAAAGTTCGTTGCTTGCCACCTTCATTGATATTGAAGGTGCTTTTGACAAAACTAGACTATCTAACATCTCACGGGATTCACTCACTATGAGGGGCTGGAAAAAAAATATGCTTGGTCTAAGAACAATCCAAGTAACAGTAGACGACGTAACATCAATAAAAGTTACAGGAACAGGCTGAGCTCAAGGTGGAGTCCTCTCACCCCTTTTGTGGGACCTTGTAGTTGATTGTCTCCTCCTGGAATTAAACAACACAGGATACTATTGGCTATGCTGACGACATAGTTATCATGATAAATGGCAGTTTTGAAGGTGTACTCTGCAATCTCATGCTCATAAACCCAAAAAAGACAAAGCCGATATTGTTTACGAAGAAGAGGAAACTCGAGTTCATGAGCATGCCAACTCTCTTTATTGTCCCTCTGACACTCTCAGATAAAGTAAAATATCTAGGATTAATCATGGATACAAAACTAAACTGGAATAAGCATATACCATCCAAGCTGGAAAAAGCCTGCATCTCATGTTGGCAATGCCGCAGGGCGCTTGGTAAAACATCGAGCCTGTCTTCCAAGATCACCCAATGGATATATACCGCGATCATAAGACCAACTATCGCATATGGTGCAATAGTCTGGTGGTCGTAAACCAAACAAGTCACAACAATCTCAAAGTTATTACACATCCAGCGGATAGCTTGTCTTGCCATCACCGGCGCTATGAGAACAACAGCTCTTGAAGCACTGATATGTCTACAACCACTCGACCTTCTTATAAGGGCGACTGCAGTAGAAACAGCATTAAAGCTATCTTCACTTAACCTGTGGCATGATAAAGGTAGAATAATTGGACACAGGAGCATACTGAGCGAAGCTATCAAACTAGACCCCTCATAGAAGGTAACTGCGTCAAAATTCTACCCAAATACAGTTTTGTCAAACATTTTCAGACCATCATCATACTAGATGGTATCCCACAAGGCGCCAACATAACCATGTATACTGATAGATCCAAAACTAAGACGAGAGCTGACTATGGAATATTCTCACCAGAACTCGATCTCAAGATAAGTGCACCACTTGAAAGACTCACTTCAGTCTTCCAAGCTGAATTAACAGGAATACTAAAGTCTGTTCAAATTTTAGCTTAACGGAATATTAGGGATAAACATATCCAAATACTCACCGACAGCAACGCAGCTGTAAATGTACTAAATTCCAACACATTTGTGTCGAAAGAGCTATATTCATGTCTACACAGCCTGGAGGAGCTAGCTAAGCTTAACAAACCAGAACTCAGCTGGATTATAGGGAATAGTGGCATCGAGGGTAACGAAATAGCAGATGAGCTTACCAGGGGACTCAAGCGGATGAAATTCTTTCTGCAGGTCCTCTGAAAAAAATAATACAGCATAGAACAAATGCGCTTCACAAGGTAATATGGCGAGAAACGCCGGGTTGCAAGCAATCAAAGGTGGAAATTAGGCAACCTTGTGAAATTGCATCCACTGTCTGCCTTAACTTATCTAGAACTAATCAGAAGATTTCCGAAGAACGACTTGTCGCCTAGGCGAGTTCAGGGCGGTGAACCCGAATCAAAAAGAGAGCGCGCGGAAGTACCAACATGTCTACATTCAGAGGAAACGGGACAGAAGGTCGCATGTATGCTGAAGTTGACACATGGGGATATGTTGGATTATCCTCTACGCGACACTGTCCGGTCGCAAACTAACATCAGGCCGGACTGTCCCTATGTGTTTGCAACAGCTGGCGACGGACCTCAATGGGCAACAGTATTGCTGCAGAAGTTGGTACTGGAAGCTGGGGTGAACCCGGCCATCATGAAGGGTACATTGCCGAGGAAGCAGATTGCAACGACAATGCAATCAATGGACATCTCTGAGATGGGTATCGAAAATATGGCGGCATACCTGAGCCATAACGACAAGGTTCACAAAGAGTGCTAACGACAGCCTGTTAGGGCCATTCAGATGGGACGAGTGACCCAGGTCCTTGATGATCTCAAGCCTGGACTATCTGGCACTCAAAGGGTCCCTGTCGGTAGTACGAGATCGGATTCGCCGCGGCTATGTGAGTTATAAACTTTATTTGTAGTGATACATTCGCTGTGATTACGATATATCTTCAACAGGTTTCAGTTCCATCTCAGTGTGTCTAAATCATCAGCAGTTCTTCCAAACTTCATTACATCATAAGTAACACATTTTTCTTTCTACACGTGGGAATCAGCGTTAAATAACAATTAAACAAATGGTGCATAATAATGCATTTTATCTAATAAGATAAAATGTTCGTTGTAACATTTTCATTATATTCTTATATATGTGGTTATTGTAGCAGTAGCCAGCTGCGACTCCGATACTGCCCTTCCCGCCCCAATGCCGAGACATCCATCACGTACACGTAAATAATATATCGACATATAAATATGTCTTGATATTACCTTTATATTACGTTATACTTATTCAACTATGTGCTTTAAATAGACTGTTCAGACTTTGATTCGGGTTCGGATGTTAGTCCAGCATCCCGGAAACGCCCATCAAGCTGTAAGTAACAAATATTTCCTGCTTTGAAACCACTATCGTTACCGTTACCGTTCTTGGGCGAGGTGATTCGGCCGGATCCCTCGTAACAATTTATCTTTGGGAGCACGATGTTACCATTAGAGTAAGCATTGGTGCCCTTATAGTATTATTGGCAATTGCCGTATTCGTGCACAGTGTTGCTTTTGCAGGCACTGGTGCATTATCGTACCGTATTTTTTTGTGAGACCATTTTCTAGAAATGTGTCTCATTTTAGCTGGTGCCGTTTGGGAGCACGATGTTGCCATAGAGCAAGCATCGGTGCCCATGTCGTTTTCAATTTTTTATTTTTGTGGTCTTTGACCATTACCCGTGGTTGTTGTTGTTTAAGGATTAGCTACCCTTATTCAGCATACAATTACTATTTTGAGTACCTCCCTTGTTGCATGGGGAAAATAGAATATTGCAACAGCTCCCTCTTGGCTGGCGGTAAGAGGCCGTCAAATGGAAAGACCCGTTCTTTGGGTAGTGCTTGTCCCTTTTCCAATCTTCATATTGACTTCAGGCGTCTGGTCAAAGTCTGTGGCGCACCGCCATTTACAGTCCACTCCTCTACAATTTACCCCTACAATTATACTCTACATTGAATTTGTCTGTCTTGCAATTCATTTGAATAGCCATCTTAGCATTTACACTCTACATTTACATTTGCCCTCCACTACTCCACACCCCTACAATTATACTCTACATTGAACTTGGCAAAGTCATGCGACGAATATAGACTGATAAGCCTAATAAATCATATCCTCAAGATATTCTTAAAAATCATACATGGTAGGATATATAAAAAATGCGAAGAGCAGGTGGGGGAGACGCAATTTGGATTTAGGAGTGCCCTGGGAACCCGAGAAGCTATTTTTGCAATACAAGTGCTTATCCAAAGATGCCGAGATATGAGTACCGACGTGCATATATGCTTTATTGATTTTTCAAAAGCCTTCGATAAGGTGCAACATGAAACCATGATCCAAACTCTAAAAGATACAGGAGCTGATGACAAAGACTTAAGAATAATTGCAAATATGTATTGGAATCAGAAAGCAGTAATCAAAATCGAAGGTTCCAATACTGACGATATTAACATCAAAAGGGGAGTTCGACAGGGCTGTGTTCTCTCTCCTACTCTATTTAATATATACTCTGAGAGAATTTTTAATGAAGCACTGGAAGATCTAAACGAGGGAATCAAAATGAACGGGGAAAATATCAATAATATCAGATATGCCGATGACAGTGCAATACTAGCCAGTAGCTTAGAGGGTCTACAGATACTGATGGATCGCATCCATGATGTAAGCAGTAAATATGGTCTACAACTAAATACCAGTAAGACGAAATATATGATCATCACCAAACATCCAACTCAGCTGGTGCCACGCACACTTCGTATCAACAACGAAAACATCGAACATGTAAAAAAGTATTCGTACTTAGGTACAGTCATACACGAAAACTGGGACCAAGCTGTCGAAATCCGTTGTAGAATAGAGAAAGCAAGAGCTGCTTTCAACAAAATGAGAAGTTTCTTTTGTGGTGGTGATACAAGCTTGGAATTGAAAATCAGAATGATTCGATGCTATATATTTCCTGTACTGCTGTACGGAGCCGAGGCATGGACTTTGACAGACGCCAACATGAAAAAAGTCGGAGCCTTTGAAATGTGGATCTACCGACGTATTCACAGAATATCATGGATAGAACACGTTACTAACTTGGAAGTCCTCAGAAGAATGGGAAAAGAGAAGGAAGTACAAAACACCATCAAGCAGCGGAAACTAGAATACCTGGGCCATGTGATGAGAAACAGCAAGTACCGAATTCTCCAACTCATAATACAGGGCAAAGTAGATGGGAGGAGAGGCCCAGGCCGAAGAAGGCATTCTTGGCTTAAAAACTTGCGAGAATGGTTCGGACTAACATCAATCCAACTATTCCGACAAGCGGCAGATAAAGTCCGCATAGCTATGTTGATAGCCAACGTCCGCAACGGATAGGGCACGATAAGAAGAAGAAGATTGAACTTGTGTGTCTTGCAATTCATTTGAATAGCCATCTTAGCATTTACACTCCACATGTACATTTGCCCTCCACTACTCTACATTTAACCCCTACATTTACACTATTTATATTTATAAAAATTTACAATCTTACAATTCATTTGAATTAGCCATCTTAGTGGCTATCGACATGCTTCCTTGCATTCACACTCTACATTCTGGATAATGAGTCCTTTCGTCTTTAAAAAAAAAACAAATTAATTTCATTAATTTTTTTTTGAGAAGGTAGAGGTGGTGTGTAAGGAAATTTATTTCGTTCCATCTTTTGTTGCACGGGCTTGACTGTATGCAACCCATATTGTTTGTTGTGTAATTATTAATAACAAATTAATTAAACATACCTATAGCAGCCTCCCGCTTTTGACCACTTATTTAGTTATTTTTGTACTCATGGTGTACATTTAATTGTGATTTACTGGTTATATTAAAACATGTTCTATTTGAGTACAGTTTTTTGTACTCAGCGTTAGCTGAGTAGGGGTCAGACAGTTTAGCTGCGCGGCGATCGCGAGAAAATCGCTCTCTTCCTTGTGATCCGTGTTGGTAGCAGGTTGTGGGTGAATTGGTCTTGGCAGACATAGTTCCGAGCACGTGTGTTGTAGCGGATTTTGGTAAGGCATCTTTTTTGAGTAACTCCAGTTATTCAGTTGCGGTTGTTTCTACAATTTGTTTACCCCTTTTGGGGTGAAGTAGTTTTCCTTTTGAGTAGAAGCAACAGCGCTGCCTTACCGATTTCCGTTCCGAGCACGTGTTCGAACATCTTGCGATTTTTCTTGTTTTATATTTAGTCAGCGCTTCACGCAACCCATTTTATTTGTCTAGCCAAGCCAGTTCAATTTAGCACGTTTTTGTTGCATGCCGTAGGAAACTTCCCTTCTGGATTTTTCCTACCTTCAGTGTTCGTGTTTCGGCACTTTAAATTTCCTTCTTCATTTTGTCTTTGTGTTTGCCCGCTTCTTTAAGCGATAGGGGACACTTTTCTATATTTAATAATCTTCGACTGACGTAACTTTTTATTCATATTTTGTATTTATCAACTGTTTATCTTTGTACCTAAACGACTGTATTAATTAATCTTTATTTTTTTGTGATCTCAAACTACAACAATTCCACCTTCTACGACGTCTAGTGGGATCAATCTGCTGCCTGGACACGCCGTAAGCCGTGGAGTGCCCACACGTGACTCCCCTGTCGAACTAGTCTCCAGCTGTACCAAAAGTCTGATAGCCAAGGAGGGAAGCAGGAGGACCGGTGCCCACAGGCCCCATTCTACGTCCAGGCAGGGAAGGATTGATCGCCATCGCCCTCGACGACTGTTGGTTTGAGACACACTTTTTTGTATATAATTCATATTGTCATTCAGTTTGTTATTGCAATACAGTTCGTTGATAGAGTTTTATTTGTATCATTACTAATCACGTAACGTGCTCTGCAATGTTACTGGCGTCCACAAATTAACAACGAATCCACTCCCACCGTATCAACCTGAGCAGCTCACAGGCACACATGTTAGCAATATTTTTCCAAGAGAAAAGTTGTTATACAAATTTGTTGCGCTGAATGAGAAAGAAACAATTAAGAAAAACGATAATGTCCGGACCATGTGAGATCCGGTGGAAATTAGCAAGGCCACGACGCTGTTTCTGCCTACAAAAATACTTCGCCCTCAAACATGGGGTAAACAAAATGCAGAAACAACGCCGTATTTGAGTACAAGAAGAGGATACTCACAGAAATACCTTGCCTCTTTCCACCATCAACTCACACGTGTCCGGATACACCAGCCAAGACAAATTACACCAGAGACATGTAGACACCAAGACGGGCACGGAAGAAGAGAGCTATCCTGTAGCGATCGCCGCGCAGCAAAACCGCGTGACCCCTACTCAGCCACGCTGAGCACAACAAACTGTACTCAAATAGAACATGTTTTAATATAACCAGTTAATCACAATTAAATGTACACCATGCGTACTAAAATAACGAAATAAGTGCTCAAAAGTGGGGGCTGCTAAAGGTATGTTTAATTAATTTGTTATTAATAATTAAAGAACAAACAATATCGGTTGCATACAGTCAAACCCGTGCAACAAGAAGATGGAACGAAATAAATTTCGTTACACACCACCTCTACCTTCTCAAAAAAATTAATGAAATTAATTTTTTTTAAGACGTGTGCAACATTTGACATAAAGAAGAAGAAAAAGGCAAAAAAAAACTTCTTTTTAACGGCCTCCTACCGCCAGCCAGGATGGCTATTGCAATATTCTAGATCCTATGCAATCAGGGTGGTACTCAAAATAGTAATTGTATGCTGAATAAGGGTAGCTAATCCTTAAACAACAACAACCACAGGTAATGGTCAAATACCACAAAAATAAAAAAAATTTAAAACGACAAGGGCACCGATGCTTGCTCTATGCAACATCGTGCTCCCAAACGGCACCAGCCAAAATGAGACACATTTCCGGAAAATGGTCTCACAAAAAATACGGTACGATAATGCACCAGTGCTTGCAAAAGCAACACTGTGCACGAATACGGCAATCGCCAATAATAAGATAAGGGCACCAATGCTTACTCTAATGGTAACATCGTGCTCCCAAAGATAAATTGGTACGAGGGATTCGGCCGAATCACACTCGTCCAAGAACGGTAACGATAGTGGTTCGAATATTCGAAACCATATAATCACTGTAATCACAACAGTAGGCAAAGAATGGCACAACGTCATTAACATTCTTGCATGACAGATATAAGGTTGGCTAACTTATAAAAGGTGGATACTGCCCAAAGAGAGAACTCAAACAAAATTAGCCAGAAGAAAAAGACATGACACTAAGTAGAAAGAGAGATAATTGAAAATCGAAAAATGAAAACTATAGCGGTAAAATTTGTGGTAAAGACCGAAATCTTTAACATTACTAAGCAAAATATGTGTTAACCGTGGTTAGAAAGAACGGAAAATTTGATGCTTTTAATGAACCAAAAACTATGACGAACATGAATAGAATACCTGCTCGAAACATTAATTCAATAATTTCAAATAAACATAACTACTAATGACACAATCGTGGCCAGTAGTAGTTCTCAAAAACGAGCAAAAATCTTATACATGACAAAATGTGCCACGGTCACACTAACGTGACGTTCATTAAACTACATCAATATAATTCTCATAAAACAACAAATTTCCATTATTTCTGAACGGCAAAAAAATCTCAATAGGAAGTTACAACAAAGGTCAGAATTGTCAAACCCAAACTTTAGCATTTTCAAAACACAATCATCGTTCTAAGCTAGTAACCAAATCAAAATTAACTTGACAAAATACGTCAGAACATATATTTATTACCACGTAATATCGTAAAAGATAATGCAAAATGTGGGTGATGAACAGCTTTTCTTGCTAGTTTGTTTATGCTATTATGCAAAATTAAAGAATAGTGATCAATTACGCTTTAATAGATTGCTTCCAACATAAAGTCGAAAAATAGTCATCAAGAAATCTATGATAAAATATTATATAAAAGTTAGACTAGCAAGAACAGCTGTAATCATCAAATACACTCTACTAAAAAAATCATGACATCACAAGTTCACACGATCGTTTGCCCATATATTTTGATAAGACAAAATAATAATTAACTAGATATTGAGGCAACGTTTCCTATGAACTCCCGATACAAAAAGTTAAACTAAATCTTTTAATTTGATCCACCAGACATGGAAGACTTATATTTATTGAAACTGAAACCGTTTCAAGCAGAGATATAATATAAAACGATGCTAAAGTAGGTGACAAAACTCACACCTCCCAAAATCTATAGTCAAACGACTTGGTAATATTTAATAAATATTCAAGGGTTCAAGAAAAAACGAATCTAACAAGATAAAAATTATCAACACTAATACCGCTACAAAAGATACACCAAAAAGTATGAAAGACCCCGAGAAAATAATAAAATATTAATCAGTCTGTCACCTAAAATATTTGTATCAATAACTAATCACTTTTTACTCCACATATCAATTGAGCAGGCACAATTCAAAATGTAAATACAAAAAAATCAAAGAACTATTTATAAACAACGTCTTTTTTACTTCCAAATCCGTGTAATGATTCATTATTAGGTACGGATAATATCTAATCTATTGAATTGAATCACTAAGTCAAGAAGCATTGCATTCCATATAAGTAGTAATGTAAGGTCTGTCCTGGCTCACTTTTCGAACTCGGATTTTTCTAAGGTGGAGAGCGAATTCGAGAGAGTTCGAATTATTCCAAGTCCCACCAGCTGCAAGGAATTTTGTCATCATTTAATGGATGCTAATTAAGTGGAGTAATTAGAGTAGTTAATTAAATAAATAAATAAATGATGTAATGGATGTCCTGGAATGTCACACCATGATTTACATAATTAACATACTACTCTAATTATCCACTTAATTTACATACATACATTAAACCATAATAATAATAATAATTATTATTATAATAATAATAATAGGTGATTGTTTCTGCTGGTTAATCATAAAAAAATTGTTTTTAAAGTATTGAGGTGCATGTGTTAAACGTTATCAATAATGTGTGTGTGGGAAAGCTGCATTCCGTCGCAGCATTTGGGCATAAGATGATGATTTAAGAGTCACACGTGCATTCAGCTGGTTAGTTGTGGGAACGACATTTTTTTACATTGACTGGAAAGTGCCGGCGGATATGTCAAGTGGCTCGATGCCGATTTAATTACAAGGTGGTGATTTAAGAGAGTCACACGTGCATTCAGCTGGTTAGTTATAAAAAATTGTGTACAAGTGTAAAAACAATTTCAATCAATCAATCACATAAATGTGTGGGAACGACATTTTTTTTTAATTGACTGGAAGTGTCGGCAGATGTGTCAAGTGGCTGGATGCAGATGGGGTCGGTGTCAACGTGTTACATGTGTGCGTTTAATTATAACGGTGGGAATTATGGAAGAAACAGGTCATATTTTAATAAAAAAATTAAAAAGGGGGGTTTGTGCATTCCGCTATGTGTACCGACAAGTCTACGCATGTTTCGTATGTCAGGCTATAAATATGATGGGGTTCGTATGAGAATATCAGTCTTCTCCAACAAGTTAAGTCAATTGATTGTAAAATGGCATCATACGGTATCATGTGCGACAAAATGATTAAAAATATTGAAGCATCTGCTGCAATAGTTAAATCATTGGAAGAGGTGATGCAGTTAATACAAAATGTGAATAAAACTATTTTACAAGTTCGTAAAATAATCAAACCAAAATGTGTCAACGAGTTTATGTTGTGCGCCAAATTAGTGCAACTTGAATGCATTAAAGAAAAATTGAAACAGCAGAAAGTGCGGGCAAGAAAACATGGTGGAGGTGTTGGTGCATTGAGTAAAAAGAAGAAACAGTCATCACTTGTCTGGCAAGATTTGGATTCAACATTCAACGGACGTATAAAAACAGGTGCAATTATTAATTTAGGTTTTATAGATCCATTACAATTTTTAGTAAAAGCGTTCAAAAGTTTTTCCATTAAAATTAAAAATGCTTTAAAAACATCATTGTTAAAAGTTAATGTGATTCTATATGCAAAGTTTATTTTACCACAATCGAAAACAATTGAAATTAAATCTTTTAACACTCGTAATAAAATTATAGATACAACAACTAATTTGAAAATTTGGTATAACGAAAATGTCTATAATAAATTAACTACTGATTTAGAAGAGTTTCAGGAACGTGATTCATGGTGGGTTTTAATAGAAATTCAATCACTCCAAGTAAATATTAATAACTATCAACCAATAACTGTAGATTCATATATCCCACTACCACCACACATTAGAAAAAAACATGCTGTAATTAATGTAAAAAATAAAGATAAATTTTGTTTTTTGTGGGCAGTAACATCAGCTCTTCATCCTACATCTAATAATTCTGATAGAATTTCCTCTTACCCGCATTTCAGTACAGTTTTAAAGTATGATGAGTCTGATTACCCCATGAAACTTAAAAATATTAAAAAATTTGAAATAGAAAATTCTTTAAACATAAATGTTTATTTTTATGAACATCGTGATATAAGACCTATTTACTTAAGTAAAAATAAAGATAAAACATGTAAATATATCCACCTGTTGATGATCAAATCCATTCATGAAAACAAATATCATTTTACTTGGATTCGTAATTTATCTAGATTATTGCACAGTCAAATATATAGGAAAACAGCGCGCATATTTTTTTGTAATATATGTTTAAATAGATTTATATCTGAAACTAAATTAGAACAGCATAAATTTTATTGTATAAATCAGAATAAATGTAAAATGGAAATCCCCAAGAAAACACACCTTAAATTTGAAAATTACGCTTATAAGGAAAAAGTACCATTTGCAGTATATGCAGATTTTGAATGCATTTTAAAAAAAGTAGATGAGCAAAATTATAATGGAAATACAACAAAATATCAACATCACGTCCCAATGAGTGTTGCTTATTATCTTAAGTGTTCCTATGATGATACATTATCATCCTTTAAGTTATTTCGAGGTGAAACCTGCGTAGAATGGTTTATCGACGAGTTGAAACAAATAGCTGAAGATGTAGAACCTGTTTTTATTGTTAACATGCCCATGGAGCAATTAACATACAGCCAGCAGTTAGATTTTAAAAACTCAACACATTGCCATATCTGTGAAAAATTATTTACATCAACAGACATTAAAGTTAGAGATCATTGCCATATCACATCCAAATATCGCGGTCCAGCCCACCAAGATTGTAATTTAAATTTTAAAAGAAAATGTATGGTACCAGTTATATTCCATAATCTTAGCGGTTATGATAGTCATTTATTTATTAAACAATTAGCAGTAAGATTTCAGGGGGGCATTGATTTATTACCGATAAATAAAGATAAATATATTTCATTCTCAAAACACGTTGCTGGGACAAGACTGCAGTTTAGATTCTTAGATTCTTTTAGATTTTTAAGCTGCAGCATAGAAACATTAGCATCAATTCTACCGAGTGAAGAAAAGAAAAATTTATTAAAATATTATCCAATAACCGAAGAATTTAGTTTACTAACTCGAAAAGGTGTATTCCCCTATGATTACGTTAGTTCATTTAGTGTTTTAGAGGAAAGGCAGCTGCCAGAACAATCTAAATGTTTTAGTCCTCTAACAAATGAATCCATCACAATTGAAAATTATAAGCATGCACAATGTATATGGAATACTTTTAAAATTAAAACATTAGGGGAATATTCAGATTTATATTTAAAAACAGATGTTTTACTACTAGCTGATATAATGGAGAATTTTAGATGCAATATTTTAAATATTTATAACCTAGACCCCCTACATTACTATACCGCTCCAGGACTTTGACGCAATGCTTAAAATGACCAAAGTTCAACTAGATCTATTAACAGATATTGATATGGTTTTATTCATTGAAAAAGGGTTACGAGGTGGTGTAGCCCAATGTTCTAACAGGTATGGCAAAGCGAATAATGAATATATGCCTAATTATAATCCTAATGAAAAAACATCTTATTTAATGTACTTCGATATAAATAATATGTATGGTGCTGCAATGTGCAACTGTTTACCATATGCCGATTTTCAGTGGGTTACAGATTTATCTTCAGTTAATTTAAATGATTTAAAAGATGATGATGAATTTGGATACATTTATGAAGTAGATTTTGAATATCCAAATCATCTTTTTAAATTGCATAAAGATTTACCATTATGTCCCGATCACATAACACCCCCAAATTCAAAGCAGTCAAAATTAATGTTAACTTTACACGCTAAAAAGAACTACGTTTTACATTATAGAAATTTAAAGCAATATTTAAGTTTAGGTTTAATATTAACAAAAGTACATAGAATATTGAAATTTAAACAAGGTAAATGGATGAAACCGTATATAGATTTTAATACTAAATTAAGAACGGAGGCTAAAACCGATTTTGAAAAAAGTTTATATAAACTTTTGAATAATGCTGTATTTGGCAAAACCATGGAAAATGTTAGGAAACATAAAGAAATTAAATTAGTAACAAAATGGGGGGGTCGATATGGTGCCAATTCATATATTCAGAAACCGAATTTCCATAGTTGTACAGTTTTTAATCAAGATTTTGTTATAATTGAAATGTGTAAAACAAGCATCACATTTAATAAACCAATTTATGTAGGTTTCACCATATTAGATACATCTAAAATAATGCTATATGATTTCCACTATGATTTTATTAAAACAACTTTAGGTGACAACGCAAAATTGCTGTACACAGATACGGATTCTTTAATTTACAATTTCTTTAATGTCAATATATATCAAGTTATGAAAGATAATTTAAATAGATTTGATACATCTGATTACAAGACAGACAATATTTATAACATTCCACAAGTCAATAAAAAAGTAATCGGACTAATGAAAGATGAATGTAATGGATCTATAATGACTGAATTTATAGGATTGCGTGCAAAAATGTATGCTTACCTAGTTGAACAGTTCAATTTAACTAAGAAAGGTAAAGGCATAACGAGGCGCAGTCTTAATAGAATTAATTTTGATGATTATTACAATTGCCTTTTCAATAACATTGAAACAACTGGATATGAGCACTTAATCAGATCAATCAAGCATAACGTATACACCGTAAAACAACGTAAAAAGTTGCTGAGCCCATTTGATGATAAAAGGGATATCAATTTAAATAACACAGACACGCTCCCTTGGGGGTTCAAAGAAAATATCAACGATTGACAAGTGTTTAATTTTAATCCTATTCAAACTGCACGTGTGCATGCAGGTGGTAAAAAAAAATCATGTTCAATCCTGTTCAATCCTGTTCAACCCGACCATATGTAAACACGCACCTCGGAGAGTATAAAAGGGGTTTATATACTCATGATAATCATTAGTCTCAAGATGGATCCCAACCAATCTAGTGCCGAACAAATAATAGTGCAGTTAAAAGTGTTAAAGGTAGCCCACCAAGTGTTTTTACAGTGCTTAATAACAAGTGTAATAACAAACAATTGTGAGTTGACTAACTATATATTAAATAACGTTGGTGTACAGGACTCATTATTAACATTTGAAATTTTACGACAAACATCAAGCGATATAATTAAAACATTATTACAACTAAAATTAAATTTAGATGAATTTATTACATCTTTTTTAAGTTCGCAAAGCAGTGATATTTTAGATTTAAATACTATTAATTCCTTTGTTATAAATAGTGATGTAAGTAATAACAAAATGTACAATTTACTTTTATTATTTAATATGTGTAGCGATAATAGTAGTCAGTAAATATGATTATGATATATATGATAGTGGTTTAAGTTCAACAAATGTTTCTATTAACTATAGCAATATTACATATTATATTGATAAAAAATTTTGTGATTGTATATATAACGCGGATCATAAATTTTTAAGCGAATTTATAACTGTAACAGATAGTTTAAATATAACACCTGTATTTAGCCCACACAGCAGAGCCAGCCACCAACAGTTGTTGAAATGGCTTTTTATTAATAAGGGCAAAGCCGAGAGGGGTGATCGAGTTGGTTGGATTAATGGACCTGATTCAGGGTTATGGCCTTCTAGTGAACCAGATGACTATATTAAAACACTAAGGTTCTTAAAAACAAATATATAATTTTAGCAGTAAAATTTTAGAGTGTGCGGTTTAAAAAATCACCCCCACCCACTAATATGTCTAGGGGGTGCTATATATAAATGGTTGGGGGAAAAGTTAAAATCAGTATCTACAATCATGTGGAGTGTCGAGTCAGCAGTTACAGGCCAAGTTATCGTCCGCCAAGGCATGCGCTTCATGCTGGTGCCGATACCGGAAGCGGTTCCTAACGCCGACGCGGGCCCGTCACCCCCAAACGCAGAACCCCCAAACGCAGGACCCTCAAGGCGGAGGTCGCCTTCACCAGGGCCATCGTGGCGATCGCCATCGTGGCGATCGCCTTCACAGGGCCCCAGCTGGAGGAGAGAGGGGCCAGATACATCTCCAATATCTTCCACGGCGTCAACAGTGTCGAGTGCCGAAGCGGCGTAGAATGACTCCGGCAACAACAACACCGCAGCGGTCTCTACACCCCAGGAGATTATTCACCCCATCACCTGGAGGAGGACGAGCACCGCTGCCGATGTCACCTTCAAACTCACCACAGTCACCGCCTTCACCACCACCGCCGCCGCCGTCACCTCCCCCACCCCCATCACCTTTACCCCCAGCGTCACCGGTATACGGCCCCCCCACGTCCGCCGCCGCCGAGGCGTATGATATATCAATATCATAACAATATATATTTTGGGGCCGCATTACCGGCAGATTATAGAGACGTATTGTATAAAATAAAATATAAATTTGTAAAGGTGTTGAACATACCCGGCGAAGAGTCCGGGTATGAAACTGAATTTACAGAGGAGGAGGAGGAGGAGGCTTAAATAAAAAAAATATATATATATATATAAATAAAAACTTTTTTTTGAAACGCATTACCAGTTTTTATCTTTATTTTTTATTATTATTATCCCACAGGTCTGTTACTAGTAAAAAAAAAAAACAGCTTTATACTGCTGTATGTTACTAATAATAAACAGGTAGCTGTTGCTAATAAAACAGGTGGCTGTTGCTAATAAAACAGGTGACTGTTCCTAATTAAAACAGCTTTAACAGCTTTATACAGCTGTGTGTTACTAATAAACAGGTGACTGTTACTAATAAACAGGTAGCTGTTGCTAATAAACAGGTTAGTAGGTATAGTAAAAAAAAATGAGAGTAATACTTTTCATTATATTTATTTAACCATAAAGATATAAGGTGTACATTGTAAATTATTAATTTTATGATTAAAGCAATGGTAGTTTTGTGCACTAAATCCGCGTAGAGTTGATAATTTGCTGCATCCAAAGTCCTCGATGTTTAAAATTGTTCGTTGAAATATTAAAACGATCTGATTGCACCACTCAAAGGGTTATATTTTATAACACGATCGTGTAGAATTAAACAATATGCTGATGTATTAGCTGGAATATTTTCAGCTGTTTCAAACTCTATGCGCACTTCAACCGTACCTGAATTTAATTTTTCGTTCTGTCTCGAGCAATCTATTACAACTATGGTAGCACCATCTTTAAATTGTGTTGGATTAAGTAAAGGTTCATTTTCTTTCTGATAGTATGAACTTTGAAATTTAGCATACATTTCATATAATTGAGCATAATGAGCTTTATCAAAATTTAAATTTAAATTGTCATATGGATACATAGATGAATTGATAAATAATTTTATGTTTTTAATTTTACAGTGATCAAATAAACTAACATTCGCATTACATTTGTTTTTTCGTATTTCAACGATAAAACATGCATGACGTAATTATTGATATACAGGGGTTTCAATATAACAAATTAGATTTTATATGTAAAGAAATTTCAATTATGCGATTGAATGATAATGATTACAATCATCATTTTTTCTTTAATCCGAGTATTGAATTTAATAGTTTAGCTATGAATTATCAAAAACATGTACACTTTTTGACTAATAAAATACATGGGTGGGATTGGTATAGTTTTAATTCATTTTCTGATTCGTTGACACCGACCCCATCTGCATCCAGCCACTTGACACATCTGCCGACACTTCCAGTCAATTAAAAAATGTCGTTCCCACACATTTATGTGATTGATTGATTGAAATTGTTTTTACACTTGTACACAATTTTTTATAACTAACCAGCTGAATGCACATGTGACTCTCTTAAATCACCACCTTGTAATTAAATCGGCATCGAGCCACTTGACACATCCGCCGGCACTTTCCAGTCAATGTAAAAAAATGTCGTTCCCACAACTAACCAGCTGAATGCACGTGTGACTCTTAAATCATCATCTTATGCCCAAATGCTGCGACGGAATGCAGCTTTCCCACACACACATTATTGATAACGTTTAACACATGCACCTCAATACTTTAAAAACAAATTTTTTATGATTAACCAGCCGAAACAATCACCTATTATTATTATAATAATAATTATTATTATTATGGTTTAATGTATGTATGTAAATTAAGTGGATAATTAGAGTAGTATGTTAATTATGTAAATCATGGTGTGACATTCCAGGACATCCATTACATCATTTATTTATTTATTTAATTAACTACTCTAATTACTCCACTTAATTAGCATCCATTAAATGATGACAAAATTCCTTGCAGCTGGTGGGACTTGGAATAATTCGAACTCGCTCGAATTCGCTCTCCACCTTAGAAAAATTCGAATCTCGGACTTTGAAAAAATTTGGGACTCACGGAAAAATCCGAGTTCGAAAAGTGAGCCAGGACAGACCTTGCCTTACTACTCATATAGAATGCAATACACAACATTATTAATATACCAATTGATTGTAACGTATATATTGTATACTTTTTCAAAATGTGGTTTAAATATGCCAAATCCCTACACCATCTCCGAGGCCAGGAATAAGAAGGACTACCTGGTCGGCGGATGAATCTGCTGCCATTATGAGCCACTTTTCGCACGAAATTTCCAAGGGTACAATTTCAAGTAAAAATAATTGCGAAAAGTGTCTTAGTGAAGAGCTCTGTTTGGCTGGTAGGACGTGGGCAATCATCAAATCCCACGTCAATAACATAATCCAGCGGAATAAGGGCTCGCCATAATGAGCAGGAAGGCCGTTCCATGGGACGCTGCTGACTGCCGCAACTGCCCCCGTGCGCCGAGTCCGTCTTACGTCAGTGCCGAGCTCGACTTCCGTTATGTCCGGCAGCTGTTCCGTGCATGTCTTCTTTTGTAACATCGAGTCACCCGGTACCTATTTAACATTCTTGAAACTGTAGATTGATTTACACGAAGACGTCTTGCAATGTCTGTTTATTTAAGGGTGGGATTTTTTGATTAGGCAACTTGTGATGCACATGTAATACATATGCGAAATGCGTATAAGAAATACGCACCGTTCTCTTTAACTACAACATACATTGAGTTGCAAAAATACGTATAGAAAAGAATAATGTTGCACGTATTTCGTAGTCTAGGTGGGAATGTCCAAAAATTATTTTTAATATGATAAAAAAAAACATATAGTGTAAAGATTTCTACGCAACGTTTGCGAATATGACCCTTATCGACATTTAATTATATTCCAATCTTTCCAGCATTAAAAATGAAGGAGATATTTATTTGCGCAGCAATTTTTCAAATATTATAATACTTATGGATGTATAGGGCATGATTATCTTGAATTTTCGATATATGATTATTTAATATGTATGGGAGTGATTAAACTACTAGATTGCTACCTTCTATACAGTCGAATCTTTAACATGCTATAACGACACATTTTAGTCATCAATTCTTGCAAACTAAATTTCAATACCAAGGATGAAGTGTTTTTATTGACTTGCATAAATTGTATGCCATTCCATGGCGTAGTTTTGTCTAAAAGCTGGAAACAACTACACAAGTTTCGCCATAAGGAAAGTATAGGCTAAATCCCAGCCTTAAGTCCTTCGTTAAATAATGTTATAGCTTTGTACAGGTTCTGTTTCATTATAACCTCTACCCGGTGGCATATGTTATGTTTATATAGAGCAAATAACTAAATACTACATTACGACTTGCGAAGCACCAGTAAAAACAATTGAACACCATAATTTTTAACTTAATAGAATGATTTTGACCAGATAAATACTCCCGCAATGCTTTAAACGTCAATTTGTTAACCATTTTGTTTCCAGGGAGTACTTAATACATATCTCAGCAACTATTACCGCGTTTTAGGCCGAATTTTTAAATTTGTCCTTAAAATTACTGAAAAATATGCGATTATTTTACCCATGAGTGTGTAAGAAGCAGCTTGCAATAATCTATATAAAATATTAGAAAATAATATCAAACAACGACCCTACAGCACCGACCGTTTTTTGTAAAGTTTTTACTGCGGTCACCTAACGGTCGGGCTTGATACCGACAGGCATGGCTTAATTTTTGTTTTGACCTTTGCTGTATTTATATATATATATATATATATATATATATATATATATATATATATATATAAATATATATTCACATTTTGCTATCCTGTATCTTACATACAGTTCTGATGAACATAGTTAATAACACAGTTCCACACCTAGACTGTGGGCTTCTCCCTCTGACCCTTCTCTATTTGACTGAATAATATGAATGGATTGTTCTAATTGTACCGTTACATGGCATGACATGAACCAGTACTGAAGTTTGTTAGCCTACGACGCCGGTTGGACACGCTTTCACGGTGATGCGACCGCGGTCATATGGTCTTTTCCGCGGGTCGGGTTGACCCCGTCATGTTTTGCTCACTGGGTGCGCCGTGAGTGTGTGTCTAGCGGACGTCAGAGGTCGTTCTTCCACACACGTTTGGTTTGGCAAGCGTTGTTTTGTTTAACAATAACACAACGAGCGATAACTCGCACGTGTTTGTGCTGCACGTTGCCCTACTACACATGCCTATTTAACTCGCAATGCCGCCCGATTGGGTCTTGCCGCTACAACTGGGCCAACTGTGTTAACGTACTTAAGACGGCGGTGCCCGAGCGTAATATCTCACACTTGCGATACTAGAGAACCAGTCCTGTAACGGTCAAATAATGTTCTGCCAAGTGCTGGCCCCTATGGTCGACTAGGGGATACATTATAATCGTATTTTTGAGGCAAAAATACAGCTTGAGTTGCCAGCACGATTAAAATTTATTAATTGAATAGTTCGTACAGTTCAAGGGCGTGGTCAACTTGTTGCTTGTGTCCAACCATTGTTTTGTTATGATAATTATCGCGGAGTATGGTTGATAATGGTAGAACGTATTTTTATAATTATCAGGGATAAGTTTACAGAAATGAAATAAATTTATTATAATACTCCCGACTTTCTAGTGTATGGTTTATTACCTTTGATCTTTTTTTTCGAGAATACCCGAATACCGAATTGTTTTATGGACGTCTAATGATAAATAATCCATATTGGGCTATTTATGGCCTAACTGGACTATATCCGGTACATCTTCTCCAAAAGAATGCCTATTTTCTATCATCATCATCATCATCATTGTCAGCCGTTTTCGTCCCACTTTTGGGCAAAGGCCTCCCCCATGTGTCTCCAGGCTATTCTATCTTCTGTGCGTCGTGTCCACTGTGCACCTGCAATCTTAACGATATCGTCCTTCCATCTGGCTTTATGGCGACCAATACTTCGTTTGGCACTTTTTCGAGGTCTCCATACCGTTGCCTTCTTGGCCCATCGATCATCTACAGTTCTCATCAGGTGACCAGCCCATTGCCACTTCAATGTAGCGATCCGTTGGGCCACATCTCTTACTTTTGTCTTGGCTCTAGTCCACTCGTTTGTCCGCCTATCTGCCAGTGTAATGCCAAGCATCGATCTCTCCATCGCTCTCTGAATAACTCTCATTTTTTCCATGTTACTCTCGGTGAGAGTCCACGTTTCGGATCCATACGTTAGAGTTGGCATCATGCGCTGTTCAAAAACTCTAGTTTTGAGGTGTTGAGGATAGTTACTTTTAAATACATTGTAGAGTTTTCCGTAGGCACCCCAAGCGAGTTTTTTCCGTCGTTCTATTTCGGAGGTTTGAGCGTCTTTTCCAAAAGCAAGAGAGTGACCAAGATATATATATATATATATATATATATATATATATATATATATATATATATATTCACCCACAACTGCGATAATGTCTTGCTGGATGTGGATTGGTGTAAGAATTGGTCTATTTGACATCACCTTAGTTTTTCCAATATTCATTTGTAATCCTACGCCTCTCGTTGCAGAACTTAGCTCCTCTAGCATAAGTGTTAGTTCTTCGGGATCATGTGAAAGAAGTGTTATATCATCTACGAAGCGTAGGTTCGATAAATATTCTCCGTTTATATTTATACCTTTTGTCTAGTGTTTTAAGGGCATCCTCTAGGGTGTTGGTGAATATTTTGGGGGAGATTGTGTCCCCTTGTCGGATTCCGCGTTTGATTGGAATAGCATTTGTGAAGTCGAAAGTATGTACTGTTAAGGATGCATTTTTGTACATATTTTTGAAGAGTCGGACGTAACGGTAGTCGATCTTGCATCGCTGCAATGCATCAATTTGTGCCCAGAACTCCACTGTATCGAACGCTTTCTCGAAGTCGATAAAAGCTAAGTATAGAGGTTGGTTGTATTCTTCAGCCTTTCTTAAAACCCGCTTGTTCCGGTGGTTGGTGCGAATCCATGAGGTTGGATATTCGATTAGTTATGACTTTCGTTAGCAATTTATATACATGAGATAATAGTGAGATCGGTCGGTAGTTTTTTAGATCTTGCTTGCTACCTTTCTTGTATATTAGTATGACGGTAGAGCCGTTCCATTCGGATGGTATCGTTCCTGTGTCTAGACAGTGGTTTAAAAGAGTCTCTAGTTGTTTTATCAGAATTGGTCCGCCTGCTTGTAGTAACTCCGTTACTATACCGTCATTGCCGGGTGCTCTACCTTTCTTCATGCTCTTTAAAGCGATGTTGAACTCATTTTCATCGATCTCGGGAATATCCTCAGTATAATGCTTTGTTAGCTTTGCTCTTGGTTCGTTTGCATTGATGGTTGGTTTCTGCACTTTTGAAGAATATAAATCCGTATAAAATCGTTCGATTCTTCGGAGGATGCTATCTCGATCTGTGATTACTATTCCTGGTTCATCTATAAGCTGTATTAATTCTCTCTTACCTTCAGAGATTTTCTTCTGAAAGACTTTCCTTCCTTTATATTTGCTCGAAGATATCGTAGTTCATCGGAAGTTAAACAATGTCTTTTATCGTTTCGCTCAGCTAGCAGTTGTTTTGTAAAGTCTGTCAGTTTTGAGGGAGGTTTGTTCGTGCTTGGTTTCGTTATTAATGTTTCTGTTGCTTCCTTAAGGTTATTGTTGATGTATTCGCTTAGGTTGTCCGCTGTAATTTGTTCTGGGGGCCTATGTTCGTTGAATCGATTTTCCAAGTTTTCACATAATTTTCCGGGCTTTCTTGTATCTGATGTAAGTTGATCTTCGTTGAGCCTTTCGTTATTAGCTTACGCTGCTCGAGCTTGGTGTTCAGTTGTACTTTGCATCTTACGAGTCGGTGATCACTTCCTGTGTTGAATCGCTTTAGTACAGTGACGTCATTTACCTTGGTCTTGTTATTATTAATGATGAAATCAATTTCATTTCTCGTTCTACCATCCGGGCTTTCCCATATCCATTTTCGGCTTTCCTTCTTATGGTAGAAGATGTTCATACATCTGAGTTTGTGTTGTTGCATGAATGAGATGAGCATTTGGCCACGGTTGTTTCTCGTTCCAATTTCGTACTTCACTAAACAATTTTCGCCCTTCTTTTGTTTGCCTAGTTTACTATTAAAGTCACCAATTATAAGAAAGTAATATGCTTTATTCTCAGTGATTGCCTTCTCAATTTCTTCGTATAATTGCTCAACTTCTTCATCAGGGTGTGCGGATGTAGGAGCATATACTTGAATCACTTTCAACTCATACCTTTGTGATATTCGGATGTTAAGATGTGCAACTCTTGGGGATATTGCCGCAAATACCCCTATGATCTTGGACCATTTTCGCTGGACGATAAGTCCAACTCCGTTGGTAACTGTATCCTCTTCACCCTTGTAATAGAAGAGATGGTTAGATTTTAATTTGATGAAGGGTGAAGATCTAACCCTTTCTTCTGACTTCACTAAGACTTCTATCAGCTAATTCACAAATGTAAAATTCGTATGGTTTAGACGAAAGGCTCATTTACAATATAAAAATTAACACCACAGGCTCCAAGACAACTAATGAGTTAAGCCCATTTTTAATTGAAAAAAACACGAAATTTAAATTAAAATTAAATAAATCAGCATATGAAGGAAGACAACAGTCAGTCAGATGCAATTTGAATATCATATTAAAAGAACATCTGTGACCAGTTCGCCTAAACCATACGAATTCCACAATTGTGGAATATCTGATAAAAATAGGCATTCTTTTGGAGAAGATGTACTAGAGGTAATCCAATTAGGCCATAAAGCGCCCGAACAATAAAAAAACGGATTACAACTTCTCGTTAACTTTCGTCATTTGTGTAATTTTCTTTTCTTCGTTTGTTATTTTTATTTTGTCATGAAGAATTTTCATTAGCTGTTTGTGCTTGTCCGTATAGTCGTTAAGCATATCGTCTTCGGTGGTTTGTAGTGTTTTGTCAGTGTTTCCGTAGATAATTTCGAATGGGGTAAATTTGATTGCGCTATGAATTGAGTTATTGTAGCCAATTATAGCGTGTTTCATAATCATGTCAATGTGTTCGTTGGGAAATTGTTGTAGTAAACATCTTATAGAGTCGGCTAGAATAGAGTGAAGTCTTTCTACAGGAGAGTTTGAATTTGAATTTCTGACGGTGGTATGATGTAAATTGATTTTGTGTAATTTGCAAAATTCATCTAGCAATCGATTTTTGAATTCATTACCTTGATCAGTTATTATTGCTTGGGGGATACCATGATGAGTGATAAATGTGAGTAAGTTGTTCATTACATTTATGTTTACAATTGAGTCGATCGGGTATGCTTGGGCATATCTCGAGAAAGCGTCAATTATTGTAAGAAACTTTCGGTTATTAATTCGGAAGACGTCTATATGAAGTGTTTCGAAAGGTCTAGAATAAGAAGGTGTAATTTCGAATTTAATTTTGGGTGGATGTCTCTCGTATTTTCCGGTTTGACAGATTTCACAACGATTGATGTAATCTTGTACCATTTTGGACATGTTTGGCCAGTAGTAATATCTGTTCAGCTGTTGGACTGTTCAGCTTTTAGTTTCGTGAGAGTATTGTATTTTTAGGTTTTGTTCGTTTTCGTCACTTATGTCTAGTAGGAGTTTTGGCGATTGGGTGTGTTTGAAGGAAGTGGTTTTGGAGGACGTGGACTACATATGCCATAGTTCTTTCGTTGTCGTATTGGATTGCGTAAGATAGTTGTGGTGAAATTTTGGTTTTTATATATTGCATAAGTTCGATTTCGAAATTGGTTTTGGGGAGAGAGAGAATTGTGCTTTCTTTATTGGGGAATGGTTTAAAATTCCTAATGAATGTTTGGTTGGTGTCGTTAGATCTTATTATAATTTGGTGGTTATAGCAATTTAGGGGTCTTTCTGATATTGGGATTTCGAAGACAGGGTTTTCTGGAGAAGTGTGGTTAGTTTCATTTGTCAGAGAGGGACGGATATGTATTCTTGTATAATATTTATTTTTGGGTTCGAAGGTATGATTCCTAAGATTTCCTCTAGATCGTCTTTCGGAACGTCGAGAGGTTTATTTTGAATGTACCAGTCGAGTTCGTGCGAGGGGTCTTCGATATCTGAGTCGCTTGGGTTTGCTACTACTGATTCGGTATCGGCGGCATACATTTCTACTCGGGATAGGGCGTCTGCGTTAGTATTGATTTTTCCTTTCTTGTATCGAATCTCATAGTCATATTCCTCTAGTTTTAATCTCCATCTAACTAAACGGGAATTTGGTTCTTTGCAAGAGATAAGCCATTCTAAGGGTTTATGGTCTGTTACAATAGTGAACTTATTTCCAAAAAGGTAGGGGCGGAAGTAT
The DNA here is from genome assembly GCA_963942505.1 of Lordithon lunulatus. Taxonomy (NCBI): domain Eukaryota; kingdom Metazoa; phylum Arthropoda; class Insecta; order Coleoptera; family Staphylinidae; genus Lordithon; species Lordithon lunulatus. Next base: position 38,322,079 of record OZ012674.1, on the reverse strand, counting down.
TTAGTAGCCCAGACAATTGCTCTTTTTCAATTGTGGAATAATTACATTCAGCTGGATTTAGGGTTCTCGAAGCGTAAGCTATGGGCAGATCTTTGCCTATTGGGCCTTGGGAGAGAATTGCTCCTATAGCAAAGTTTGAGGCATCTGTTGTAAGAACGAATGGTTTCTTGAAATCGGGATATTGTAAGATCGGGTCGTTAGTTAGTATTGTTTTACAGAATTCGAAAGTTTTGATGAAGTTTTCGTTATGAATTATTTTTGCATCTTTTTTTAAGCATTGTGTGAATGGTTTTGTGATATCTGCAAAGTTAGGGATGAATTTACGATAGTAATCGAGAAGACCTAAGAATGATTTAATTTCCTTGGCAGTTTTGGGTATAGGGAATTTTTGGATAGCGATTATTTTTCTGGGGTTTGGCTTAATGCCTTCGGGAGTGATGACGTGACCCAGAAATTCTACTTCTTTGCGAAGAAATTAGCATTTATCTAACTGGATTTTTAGGTTGTTGTTCCTAAGCTTCTGAAACACTAATTTTAGATTATGTATATGTTCTTCTAGGGAAGTAGAGAAGATGATAATGTCATCCATATAAACGAGACAGACTTTGTTTTGAAGCTCTTTTAGGATGTTATCCATGACGCGTTGGAAGGTGGCTGGGGCATTTTTTAGGCCAAATGGCATGCGAACGTATTCGTAGTGGCCGTTTTCTACGAATGCTGTTTTGGGGATTGATTCGGGGTGCATTTCGATTTGGTGAAAGCCGGAAGCTAAATCTAATGTAGTAAAATAGGTGCATCTGCCTAACTTGTCTAGGATGTCCGTTATGTTGGGGATTGGGTATCGGTCTGTGAATTTTTGGTAGTCGACGACGATTCGCCACTTTTGTTGACCAGAGGCGTGTTGCTTTTTGGGCACTACCCAAATCGGAGAACTCTATGGACTTGTGCTAGGGCGTATGATGCCATTTTCTAGCATTTCGTCTATTTGGGATTGGACTTCTTGTTTGTGAATAAATGGATATCTGTATGATTTAGTGTGGATGGGAGTATCGTCGGTTGTCTTGATGTGGTGCTTTACTGCGTTCGAGAAAGATAGTTTGTCAAATTTTTCATGGAATATGTCTCTGTATTCGCGGCATACATTAATTATTTCTCGTTTTTCTTCCGGATTAAGGTGGTCAGTTCTAATTAAGTTATCTATTTTTGATTGGTAAGGTTGAAATTGCGATTTAGGTTCTATATTGAAAATTTCGAATGTTTCTGGGGAAAAAGGAATGACCTTGAGAGGTTTAACCATTCCAAAAATTGAATTTGAATCGTTATAATTATGTACTTCAACGTTGGCGAAACTGTTTTTTGCTGTCGTTAGGGATGGTGGAATATATATGTCATGACGTTTTAGTTCTGGGATAATAATGTCGCCATTACGTTCTGAAACGGGAAGTTTAACTGCGGATATTTCGTGCGCGTTAATCTCAATTAATGCTTTTGTGTCTTCTGGTTGTCTGTAGAAGTATGGAATTTCGATATTATTATTGTACAATTTCTGGTTTGCACAATCCATAACTAAATTTAGATTTGTCATGTCTTTTAGTCCTAATAGTCCGTCAAAGTAGTTGTGGAAGTCGTACAGGAGGACGTTTAGTTCGTGGGGGGATCGGAATTCATTAAAAGATGGTATGTTTGCCTTGAATCGGGTAGAATTTTCACCATTGCATGTTTTGATTATCGAGTTTTGATGGTAAATGTGTTCAGGATAATGTTTTTCTGCAACTGAAGGTTTTAGAATAGACGTGTAGCATCCTGTGTCGATTAATAGTTTCAGAGGTGGAATTTCGATTTTGATATATGCAAGAGGGTTTGTGCTGATTTCGTTATTGATTTCTATTATGACGGGTTCGTTAGGTCTGTGACGGAATGAAAATTTTCGCTAGGGGTTTCGTTTTGTTCGTAAGAAGTGTTGTCGTCGGGTTCTTCTTCATAATACGTGACTTGTTCTGATTCTATGAGGGATTGCGGTTAGTAAGATTCGTCATAACAATCTTCAGATGTGTAATTGTTTGTGTCGGGGCATGTATCGTAAGTTTGGTTGTCTATGTTATTTAATTCGGTCGGGTTTGAAAATTGGTTTGGTCTGTTATAGTTGTTGTAAAAGTTTGGTCGGTTGGTAAAAGTGTTTCTTGTGCTGGTAGACATTGGTTGTGGGGCTTGTTGCTGAGGGAATCTTGAATTGGATAGTCTGGAGGTAGTCGACATGGGTGTCGGGGTGAAGTTTTGATTTTGGAGGCCTTGTGGTCTAAAAACATTTCGGGGTGCGTTGAAAGCTTGTCGATTCGTTGAGTATTTTTGTTGAATTGGTCTGGGTTGCAAATGAATTGGCTGGCTTGGGAAGTTCATTTGCGGTCTGTATGAAGTCGTATTGTTGTAGTTTCGTGGGGCAAAATTAATTGGCTTAATGTTATTTTTTTGGAATGAAGGGGTTTGGAGATTTTGTGGATTTGGTTGTCTTTGGTAGTTATAGTGAATATTGTGGGGTTTATCTAAATTGTTTCCTAGAGTATAATGGAAGTTTTCTTCCTCGATTACAAAATTTACGGCGTCTTCTAGACTAGCTGGCGTTCTCAGGCGTATTATGCTTTGAAGATTACCGTGTAACCCTCGAATAAACGTTTTAAGTGCCGTGTTATCGTACTGTTCAAGGTGTATTAATTTGGCGTCATTAGACATTGTTGTTGCTGGCAGCGAATTAATTTTTGAAGCTAGTCTACTACGAGCGAGTTGAATTCTCTCGGCAAAATCGAGTGGTTTTTCGTTTCTACCTGGTCTTAAATTAATTAAATCTTGCACAAGACAATCGTAGTTTCTCAACTCACCAAATCTTTGCTTAATACTATTTTTTATTTCAGGCCATGTTTTTAGTTCTGTACGTGAGCCAATAGCTATAAGGGCTCGGTCTCGTAACTTTCCAATTATGGCTTTTAGTAAATATTTATTTAATTGATCATTATTTAATGTGCGATATTCTGATAGTACCGCCTCGCAACGAGCAATAAAAATGTCTGTCATTTCGTTATTGCCGTCGAAAGTTGGTATTGTTTCTATGTTAAGTTTTAACAGCGTGTAATCTACGGTGTTAGTCATTTTTTCGATTTTTAATTTATTTATCTGGTCTATTAAATTATCAATATCACTATTGTTCATTAATCGAACTTATTATCAAAATTTCTTAAGGACTAAATGCAGAGGATTTGGCACTACCTTACAGTTTGTCAGCCGAATTCTCTGGAGTATCAATTGCGAGTGTTGGAACAGCGGTGCGGGCCAATTGGATCGGGCGATTCCGAATGCGTTGTCCAATGTTGGTAGCAGGCCGAGGTCTCTTTGACAGGTTCTGAAGATACCGTGTTGATGGTTGAAACCAAGATCCAGTAATTGAAATATTGCGGACTCGATGCCGTGAACTAATTTCAATTTGGACCACGATATCCTACCGACTGCGCCAATTTTGTGATGAACATCGCGGAAGACCGTTTTTTAACACTTTATTCTACAACGTATGTGTATCGCTACAAGTTGATAACTAACTCCTTATAATTCTAATACTATTTTATATAAAACTAATTTGCTAACTAAGTATAAATGAAATGACCTAATTAATAAAAATGCTAAAGAATCATATGTTGAGTGCAGCGGATGTGCGGTCGCGTATGGGAATCCCTGACCGGCGCCGTGAACGTCCGTATGGGTGTTAGATGACGGGTTCACGTTGTAACGAAATTTATTTCGTTTCATGTTTCTTCGTAAATTTACATCTTAGCGCTGCGATTTGTGTGCAGCTGTATTTATTAATATATTATTTTTTAAACGGGTTTGATTGTATGCAACCCATATTGTTTGTTGTTGAATTATTAATAACAAATTAATTGGGTATACAATTAGCATCCCAGATTTTTTTTTACGGTTGTTTAGCAATCCGCAGACGCACGGTGTGAATTTAAATAGTTATTAGCTCCTTATGTTTGTTCTATTTGAGTACAGTTGTGCTCAGCGTTAGCTGAGTAGGGGTCAGACAGTTTAGCTGCGCAGCGATCGCGAGAAAATCGCTCTCTTCCTTGTGATCCGTGTTGGTAGCAGGTTGTGGGTGAATTGGTCTTGGCAGACATAGTTCCGAGCACGTGTGTTGTAGCGGATTTTGGTAAGTCATTTTTTTTGAGTAACTCCAGTTATTCAGTTGCGGTTGTTTCTACAAATTGTTTACCCCATTTTGGGGTGAAGTAGTTTTCCTTTTAAGTAGAAGCAACACCGCTGCCTTACCGATTTCCGTTCCGAGCACGTGTTCGAACATCTTGCGATTTTTCTTGTTTTATATTTAGTCAGCGCTTCACGCAACCCACTTTATTTGTCTAGCCAAGCCAGTTCAATTTAGCACGTTTTTGTTGCATGCCGTAGGAAACTTCCCTTCTGGATTTTTCCTACCTTCAGTGTTCGTGTTTCGGCACTTTAAATTTCCTTCTTCATTTTGTCTTTGTGTTTGCCCGCTTCTTTAAGCGATAGGGGACACTTTTTTATAATTAATAATCTTTGACTGACGTAACTTTTTATTCATATTTTGTATTTATCAACTGTTTATCTTTGTACCTAAACGACTGTATTAATTAATCTTTATTTTTTTGTGATCTCAAACTACAACAATTCCACCTTCTACGACGTCTAGTGGGATCAATCCGCTGTCTGGACACGCCGTAAGCCGTGGAGTGCCCACACGTGACTCCCCTGCCGAACTAGTCTCCAGCTGTACCAAAGTCTGATAGCCAAGGAGGGAAGCAGGAGGATCGGTGCCCACAGGCCCCATTCTACGTCCAGGCAGGGAAGGATTGATCGCCATCGCCATCGACGACTGTTGGTTTGAGACACACTTTTTTGTATTATAATTGTCATTCAGTTTGTTTGCAATACAGTTCGTTGATAGAGTTTTATTTGTATCATTACTAATCACGTAACTTGCTCTGCAATTTTACTGGCGCCCACAAATTAACAACGAATCCACTCCCACCGTATCAACCTGAGCAGCTCACAGGCACACCTGTTAGCAATATTCTTTCCAAGAGAAAAGTTGTTATACAAATTTGGCGCCCAACGTGGGGCCCACACGTTTTATGGTTTTTAACCCTATTTTGAGGGATATTAACGTTTTTTGAATTTAACTTTTTGACTCTTGTGTTTTGAATTGTACCTGCTCAATTGATATTGTGGAGTAAAGTGATTAGTTTGTGATACAAATTTTGTTAGGTGACAGACTGATTAATTTTTTTATATTTTCTCGTTGCCTTGATTGTTAAATCTTTTTTTGTTGACCTTAGTGATAGTAGTTTCAATTTACCTTTTGATTTTGCTGTTTGATAATTTTTCTTACAATGGCTAAGTTTGAGCCTAATTTTTTGAAAGTAAACGAACTGACTTATGAACTGGTTACTCGTGGTATTAACTGTGATGGTCATGACACAGCATCCAAACGCAAGTTGTTACGCGGAGCCTTGGCTCAACAGAGCAAAGACCGCAGTTTTACAACCATAGAGAACACTCTTGCATTTGCAGAAGATAAGAAAGAAACACTTGTATCTTTGGATGATGTGCAAAGCCTCATTGAAGCCTTTGTTGGTGATAAATCAACAAAGGAATACAAACGAATAGAAACCCGACTAAACCATCTGTCGAGGCGTATAAATCAGTTAAATAGTCAAACTGAGGCAGAGATAGTGGAGAAATCATCACTGTTGGTGCAATTGTTAAGTCTCGAGGGGGATTTTGCCTCCAAGACCGAAAGTGATGACGAAGCATTTTCTCCTGCTCAGGTTTCGACACCCACTTATATTCCAACTACCGTAGTGTCTAGTACGCCCAGTTCATTTCCAGTGTATAAATGGAACATTTCTTTTCCTGGTCCAAACAAGACCACTAATTTGTTTACTTTTTTAGAAGAAATCGAAAGCCTTCGTTTAACTCGTGGTGTTTCCAAAGCACAGCTATTCTCTTCCGCTGGTGATTTATTTACTGGTGATGTTCAGGTTTGGTTTCGCAAGAATCGAGACAGGGTTCGTTCATGGGATGAGTTGGTTCAGCTTCTACGTGTCAAGTTCCTTCCGAGGGATTGCGACACGGAAATCTGGAAAAATATCTCAAGTCGTTTTCAGGGTTCTGATGAAAACGTAAGTGTTTTCATAGCTTGTTTAGAGAATCTTTTCGACCGCCTGACATCCAAACCAGAGGAGAAGATCATTGTGGAACATATTCGTAAGAAACTTTTACCTTTTTTCGTTACTCAAACAGCACTTTCGTCTTTTGATACTATATCTGACTTGGATAATCTGTTCACAAGGCTGGAGGAATCCAGATTGTGTACCCTCCAATATAGGGACCCTAAGGTTAATTTGGTTAAGAGTGTAAACTCAGTAGATGCTTGTATTTGCTCAACTGGAGCTGTTTCTAAAAATAATTCTTTTTAATGTTGGAACTGCAAACGGGAAGGACATTCCTTTCACACCTGCAAGGAGAAACGACGTGTTTTCTGCTTTGGCTGCGGTAGGAAAGGAGTGATAAAGGCTGTGTGTGGGCGGTGTTCAAAAAATGGAAACGGAAACGTGCTGCAGATGGAAGCCGGTTCCGGAAACAAGGGTCCATCAACCACTTCTCGCCAGTCGAATGGAAATCCTGGCTCAAACATGTAAGATCATTCCATTTTTCTTATGCGCAAGTCACACCAGTCTTTGTCACTTCTCGCCATGATAACAGACCGTATGTAAATGCCTCCATTTTTAATTTAAATTTTGTAGCTTTGTTAGACACAGGTGCTAATAGTTCTATTTTGGGTTCCAATAGTTTTGATTTGTTGAAACAGTTCCAGATATCGTTGAATACTGATAATGACTTGATTGTTACTACTGCCGATGGCGTAGTACAAACTGTTTTGGGTTGTGTTGAGCTACCATTGTGTGTAAACAATAAATGTCAATTAATGAAATTTTTAGTAATACCTTCAGTAAAACATAAAGTAATTTTGGGTTCAGATTTTTGTAAACAATTTAACATTTCTCTTGATTTTAAAAATTCTTCATGGAGTGATAACCATCAGTTGTCCTCCGTTAATGTTATTAAAGATAGAACAACCTTATTGCATTCGGAATCTTTGCAGTTGCAAGGGATTATTGATCGTTTTAAAGAATTATGTTCAGACAAATTAGGTCGAACTAGCCTAATTTCGCATCACATTGACACTGGTGATGCCAGACCAATTAAACAACGACAATATCCTCTTTCACCTGCAATGCAAGTCCACCTGCATAGGGAACTGGATCGAATGATTAGTCTTAACGTTGTACAGCCATCGAGCTCTCCTTGGAGTAGTCCGGTGTTGTTAGTTAAGAAAGCTACTGGTGAGTTGCGAGCCTGTTTCGATGGTCGCAAATTAAATGAAGTTACAGTAAAAGATTCGTATCCACTTCCTTATATAGATCACATTTTAAACAAACTTAGGGATGCTCGGTTTCTATCTTCAATAGACTTAAGACATGCATTTTGGCAAATTCCTTCAGATAACGTTTCTCGTCCTAAAACTGCTTTTTGTGTACCGGGTCGTGGATTGTATGAGTTTACTGTCATGCCATTTGGGCTGTCAAATTCACCACAGACCATGCAGCGTTTTATGGATACGATTTTAGGTCCATCATTGGAACCTTTTGTTTTTGTTGATTTAGATGACATTATTGTAGCAACACCAACGTTTGCTCAGCACATTGAAACACTGACTGAAGTTTACACTCGTCTTCAACGAGCAAAATTAACTATTAATTTTGAGAAGTGTGAGTTTTGTCTTTCTTCTTTAGCATTTTTGGGTTTTATTGTAGATGAAAACGGTTTGAGGACCAATCCTGATAAGGTCTCAGCCGTCGTTAATTTTCCTGTTCCTCGTACAGCAACACAAATTAAAAGATTTTTAGGTTTAGCTTCTTGGTATCGCCGGTTCATTAAAGACTTTGCCTCTATTTCAAGTTCTATTACCGACTTACTTAAAGGCAAATCAAAGGGGCAAACGATTGAATGGACTGACGATGCTGAGAAAGCTTTTGTGGAAATCAAAAAGTGTTTGACTTCCGCACCCGTTCTCGCTAGTCCAGATTTTACCAAACCTTTTATTATTCAGACTGACGCTTCGGACACTGGCCTCGGTGCAGTATTGTACCAAGAGATCGATGGCATAGAACATCATATTGCCTTTGCTAGTAAAACGCTAAATAAAGCTCAGCGTAACTATACTGTCACCGAGAAGGAGTGTCTGGGGGTCATTTTCGGTATTGAAAAATTTAGACCTTATGTTGAAGGTACTCATTTTAAAGTAATAACGGATCATTATTCCTTAATTTGGCTTAATCGCCTTAAGGATCCAACTGGTAAACTAGCGAGATGGGCGGTTCGTCTCTCACAATTTGATTTTACTTTGGAGCATCGTAAGGGTGTCTTAAATGTTGTTGCTGACGCATTATCTCGTCAAATTAATTTAATTGGTGTTGATAACTTGGAATTTGACGGTTGGTACAAGAAAATGCTAAAGAATGTAGTTGACAATCCTGACCCTTATCCTCTTTTTCGTGCTGAGAACAACCTTCTTTATAAACACATGTCTTTTAAACATGGTGTAATTACTAATCAGAAGGAATGGAAACTTGTTATACCTTTTAAGAATCGAATTGATGTTTTTAATGAATGCCACGATAGTGCCATGGCTGCGCACCTTGGCATATCGAAGACTTTTGCGCGGATTTTAGAGAACTACTATTGGCCACGCTTGCGCCAAGATGTAGTTAAGTATGTTCGAAATTGTCGAATTTGTTCCGCTAACAAAAGTTCTAATCAGGCAAGGCCTGGATTTATGGGTTCATATAAGAGTATCAATTTTCCATTCCAACTGATTTCTACCGATTTGATAGGACCGTTACCTCGTTCTAAATCAAGTAACCAATATCTTCTTGTTGTCGTTGATTGGTTCACTAAATATGTGTTGGTACATCCTTTTCCTAAAGCCACCTCTAAGGCAATTGTTAAATTTTTAGAAAACCAAGTTTTTCTTCGTTTTGGCGTCCCTCAGATAATTGTGTGCGATAATGGCAGTCAATATACTAGTCATGACTTTAAAAAGTTGGCGGATTCGTACGGGGTTCAGAAAATTTGGTTTAATGCACGTTATCATGCCCAGATTAATCACACGGAGCGAATTAATCGCATAATTGTCACCGCAATGAGTTCATATATTCATGAGAACCACCGTGTCTGGGATGATAACATTTTTAAAATTTGTCAAGCCATTTGTACGGCAAAGCACGACGTTACTGGCTACACGCCAGCATTTCTGAACTTCGGGCGAATCACTCCACTTTCCGGTGACTATTATGGCCCAATTTCTGGGAATAAGGACAATATTTCTTCGGTTTCGGATAGGCGAGAACTGGCACAGGATCTTGACAAACTACCGGAAGTAAACAAGGGTGTACGCGAGCGTTTATTCCAGGCCTATAAGCGTAATAGAGCGCAGTATAATCTGCGTAAACGTGATTTAACTTTTTCTGTTGGTGATAGGCTCTGGAAACGCAATTATACTTTGTCTAATGCGGCTAATTATTATTCTGCAAAACTAGCACCTAAGTATCTTCCGTGTGTTGTCAAGAAAGTGTGCTCTCGTCTCGTCTACTAATTGGTTGACTTGGATGGCAAGGATTTAGGAAATTGGCATGTCAAGGATTTGAAGCCTGATTTGTCTTCGTTTGACGACGATACCCTCGTCGAATAGTGAATCAATCACATTTATTTTTGGTCCTCTTTGGTTTCTCAACGCGATTCGTTTCTTATTAATGATTTTGGCTTATGGTTCAATCTTTTTCGCTCGGTTTTTCTTACTTTCCTCTCTTCTTTATCCTTCTGGCTAATTTTGTTAGAGTTTTTCTCTTTTGGGCTGAGTGCCACCTTTGTAAGTTAGCCAACCTTATATTTTCTTGCAAGAATGTTAATGCCGTTGTGCCATTCTCTGCCTACCGTTTTGAGCTGATTATAGTGATTCCCTGGTTCCGAATATTCGGACCACTATCGTTACCGTTACTGTTCTTGGACGAGTGCGATTTGGCCAGATCCCTCGTACCAATTTATCTTTGGGAGCACGATGTTACCATGAGAGTAAGCATTGGTGCCCTTATCGTATTATTGGCAATTGCCGTATTCGTGCACAGTGTTGCTTTTGCAAGCACTGGTGCATTATCGTACCGTATTTTTGTGTGAGACCATTTTCTAGAAATGGGTCTCATTTTGGCTGGTGCCGTTTGGGAGCACGATGTTGCCATAGAGCAAGCATCGGTGCCCTTGTCGTTTCAATTTTTGATTTTTGTGGTCTTTGACCATTACCTGTGGTTGTTGTTGTCTAAGGATTAGCTACCCTTATTCAGCATACAATTACTATTTTGAGTTCCTCCCTTGTTGCATGGGGAAAATAGAATATTGCAACAGCTCCCTCTTGGCTGGCGGTAAGAGGCCGTCAAATGGAAAGACCCGTTCTTTGGGTAGCGCTTGTCCCTTTTCTATCTACCTTCTTCTGTGGCTATAGGCTACTTCGAGCACGATGTTGCCATGAAAGCAAGCATCGGTGCTTTATCGTTTTGGGGTGACTTTTAGTCGCCGACAGATAATGTTTTATCTTTTTGGGGTGACCGCGGGTCACTGACATTCCGTAGGAATAATTTAGAATTGTTTTGTCCAGTATGGTGTTGAACCATTTCTCTTATATTTTCACCCTGATTGCATAGGGTCTAGAATATTGCAATAGCCACCCTGGCTGGCGGTAGGAGGCCGTCAAACGGAAAGTTTCTTCACATTGATTTTTTATATTTCTGCTTTTTCTAATATTTACCCTCCACTACTTTACATTAATGTTTACCCTCCACCACTTTACATTAATATTTACCCTCCACCACTTTACATTAATATTAAACCCTCCACTACTCCACATTTAACCCCTACATTTACACTATTTATTCATTACCGTATCGTTTAACATGTACTTATGTGTTATCTCACAACACATCATACCACTGTTTTCATGTTGACGGATGAACGTTTTGTATCCTGGCCAAATATCTAATTATAAACAATTACAATCTGGCTATCGACATGCTTCCCTGCATTCACTCTCTACATTCTGGATATGAGTCCTTTCGTTTTTTTAAAACACAACAGTTTTTTGTGCTCAGCGTTAGCTGAGTAGGGGTCAGACAGTTTAGCTGCGCAGCGATCGCGAGAAAATCGCTCTCTTCCTTGTAATCCGTGTTGGTAGCAGGTTGTGGGTGAATTGGTCTTGGCAGACATAGTTCCGAGCACGTGTGTTGTAGCGGATTTTGGTAAGGCATTTTTTTTTAGTAACTCCAGTTATTCAGTTGCGGTTGTTTCTACAAATTGTTTACCCCATTTTGGGGTGAAGTAGTTTTCCTTTTAAGTAGAAGCAACAGCGCTGCCTTACCGATTTCCGTTCCGAGCACGTGTTCGAACATCTTGCGATTTTTCTTGTTTTATATTTAGTCAGCGCTTCACGCAACCCATTTTATTTGTCTAGCCAAGCCAGTTCAATTTAGCACGTTTTTGTTGCATGCCGTAGGAAACTTCCCTTCTGGATTTTTCCTACCTTCAGTGTTCGTGTTTCGGCACTTTAAATTTCCTTCTCACTTTTCCTTCTCACTTTTTTATAATTAATAATCTTTGACTGACGTAACTTTTTTATTCATATTTTGTATTTATCAACTGTTTATCTTTGTACCTAAATGACTGTATTAATTAATCTTTATTTTTTTGTGATCTCAAACTACAACAATTCCACCTTCTACGACGTCTCGTGGGATCAATCCGCTGCCTGGATACGCCGTAAGCCGTGGAGTGCCCACACGTGACTCCCCTGCCGAACTAGTCTCCAGCTGTACCAAAGTCTGATAGCCAAGGAGGGAAGCAGGAGGATCGGTGCCCACAGGCCCCATTCTACGTCCAGGCAGGGAAGGATTGATCGCCATCGTCATCGACGACTGTTGGTTTGAGACACACTTTTTTGTATTATAATTGTCATTCAGTTTGTTATTGCAATACAGTTCGTTGATAGAGTTTTATTTGTATCATTACTAATCACGTAACTTGCTCTGCAATGTTACTGGCGCCCACAAATTAACAACGAATCCACTCCCACCGTATCAACCAGAGCAGCTCACAGGCACACCTGTTAGCAATATTTTTTCCAAGAGAAAAGTTGTTATAACGTAACTTCTAGAATTTACCAACTCGTGATTGGTCCGCGCTTGTAGAATTCGGAACTCCGGGGTCTTCCTCGTCCCACAAAACGAAAACCCTGTCTTAGTTTTTCACGCGCCGTTACATCGAATTGTTGCTCTGTTTTTGATTAATTTTACAATATTAGACATGGGACGAGTTAAATTAACGAATGTGCCTAAAAACAATAAGGCCGCAAAAGCGCATAAAAAACTAATAGAATCGTAGCATCCATTTTAGGTAGTATCATTGTCACGCAGTGATAATTCGATAATCAAGTTAAATTATATTTCCAAAATAACCAACCCCGATCTATGTGGAAATTGATGATTATTAATTACGCTTCTTATTTCTTTGAATACGACTCACGTCAGGAGTTCTTATCGGTGGCGCGTTCCCGGTTTCCATTCGGAAGCGGTGTTCCCGCATTCGAAGGCCTCGCACGCGTGTTCTAAAAATGTCATACTGCACACGAAAAACCACAGAACTTCCCGGGTATAAATACTGAACCAAGCCCTAAATCAGTAGTCAGCCGAGAGCCTGCAGTCAAGCTAACAAGTGCCTAAAAGCCCAATCGCCACCCACGACCAAACTCAAGCCATTCTCAACTAAGTCACATGTAAAGTACAGTAATCTTTCGTACGTATTAAACCTTTGGTAAGGATGATTTATATTATTTGTAATGTGCCGTATCATATTTATAATAAACATAGAACTTGAATTTAGTCCACTCTGATTTAATAAGTAATTATCTTGTATTTCTAACTATCATCCCGGTGTGTATGTCTCGTCACGACTCGCAGGCAAAGTGATCTCTTACCGCTAACGCCACCCCAATAGTTATTCGGTAATACGAGAACAATTGAGCTAAGTATAACACATGTAGGTTCTAATATAAAATCATACACTAAACCCCGTAGTCGTGACAATATGTATGTAGAAAGTGAAATTACATCTACTACTGTAGAATGTAATAATTCATCTGCAAATATGGGACAAGCAAGAACATCTGGAAATGTTGCATATATAGCACATGATAATAGTTGCAGTGGAAGTGATGATGAATATGAAAGGTATGTAAAATAAGCTGTACTTAATATTATAAGTATTTCTGAGAGTATCTTATACAATTTTATATATTTTGTAGCATCGAGAACCATCGATTACGTATAGAGAAGGAGGGAGAACTGCCTAGTGCTAGTGGTTTTAGAATAGTTGATATAGGATATTTATTAAGTAAGAGTGTATGTTTACAAAGTGAACATAACAGAAAATGCACTGGAGGAAAACTATTTTATACACGCGAAAAACGTAATGGTTTGTGTAGTACCTTTTATTACAAATGTAATATTTGTGAGGAAGAAGTCTTCTTTAGTAATACTTCTGCCGTTTGGGGAACACTTTCAGCTGGAAGTACGTTTGCACATTTTGAAGATTTTTTTAGTGTTCTTGACATTCCCGCAATGCCAAGAAAAATGTTTTTCAAAATTCAATGACATTTGGGAACGGTCAGTTAGATGGTTTTATTTATTTGATATGATAGAAAGTAATAATGATGTATGCAGGTATGGAAGAACTCGTTGTGGGAAACAATGGAGTCTGCAGGAAAGGAGGAAGCAAATTTAGCCCTCACAAGAGGAGATATTGATGCTGATGGCATTCCATTTATCAGTGTATATTTAGATGGCTGCTGGTCGAAGCGTAGTTACGGGTATAACTACAATGCATCATCTGGCTTGGTAAGTAAACTGCCCTTTAGCTGTGCATACATTATAATTTTTCACAATATTTGTTATTATATTTATAGGCTATAATTATGGGCAAGGTTACCCGCAAACTTTTATTTATTGGGGTTAGGAATAAATACTGTTCTATCTGTGCAAGGGCGGAGAGTACAAATAGTGAAGTTAGTAAGCACGTGTGCTTTAAAAATTGGGACAAAGCATCATCGGCTATGGAAGCGGATATTATTGTGGAAGGGTTCTGTAGAAGCATAGAAATGCATAATCTTCGTTATAAAAAATTCATTGCTGACGGAGATTCTACAGTATTTTCCAAAATTAGAGAAGGTATGGAGGTAACATATATATGTTTTAATGAACATATATTATAATCGTATCATATTTTTAAGGTTGAGAAAGTTGAGTGCACTAACCATCTCATGAACAATTATAGTAAGCAATTGTATAAACTTAAAAGTAATACCAAAGGTGTGTCTTTGGATATCAGGAAATTATTATCAAAAAAAACCATATCTATTAATGCATAATGGCGATGTAGTGACATTAAAGTCAGATGTCCGAAATTCAATCAATCACGTCTTTGGAACTCATTTGCAATGCAGGACTTCTTTATGCAAGAGTGTAGGAACATCAGACACTACACTTTTTCTATTATTGCAAAGTACAGGTGCACACCACTATCTGTATTCAGCAGTAAATCAAATTATTACAAAAGCTGCACTTGTAATTGATAACGAAACCAACAACATAGCCGAACTTTTTATGAGCCTAGTTGCACGTTTTAATATGGGAAAACGAGTAAACCTAATTCAACGTGATAGTTTTCAAACAAGAGCGTATTTATCTGGATTGAGTTTCAATGAAGGAATAAACTGGCGCCAAGTTGCTTGGAAACGGAAATTTCGTAGTAACGTTGGTAAATACATGTCCTCTTTTATAAATAGAAAAATAAAATTAGCAAATGATAGGAGGAAAATATTACGCACTAGGAAGCGTTCTAAACAGATTATAGATGATACTCAAAATACTATAGGTTATGCTCCAAATATCTCCGAAATTATTTTGGATGAAACATCTTTAAAGGTCACTAAAGGACACTTTTATCGCTAGATTACAGGTTCGTAATTAAATTTAAAATAAAGGTGCGTGGTTTCATAACCATACCGTAACCAAGGAACAGCAGAAAGAAATTCAAACACAAACAGTTGGGCCGTTTAATAACCTCAATTATTTAAGAGAACGCCAATGTAGGCTGACTGCTTCCAATTTTGGAAACGTTGTTAAGCGAAGACAAGCTGCCATGTGACTCACTAGCAAAAAGTTTTGAATCATAAGGTATTCGAAACAGCTACCACAAGATACGGGAAACTGTATGAGAACGTGGCTATTGAAAAAATTGTTTCAATATATGGTAATAAAGATAAGATGTAATGATGGCAAAATAAGCACTGTATTCACTTTTACCATCTGGAGAAGCACCCAAAAATCCATTGTGTACCTCAACAAACAAACCACTTTGATGAACGGGTTCGTTCATCAAAGTGGTTTGTTTGTTGTCACCCTACCAATTATCGGGGATGCTCTAGCTTCCCCAAGCGTAAAATCCAACCGGACTCATCAACCCGGTTAGGTATCTCTTACGCCCGCGCTACTAGCCCAGCCGACCTCGGTCCCACCGACAACTTCTGCCCATCCTTCAACATCTATAGTCCCTCAGACAATCCCAGCCCCATCGGCAAGCGTCCCTCATTATACATTAAATGACCTTATAGATCCTGAAATTCCACGCGATGAACTTTTTCGTCGCCTGGATGCTCATATTGCCCTCCGAATTGCTCAGGGCGCTACGACCGTGGAGATTCAGTCAGTTGCAAACATAGTTTGAAACTTACTGTCAATTCACCCCGGACCAAAGACTCTGAGCTATCCTTCGGCCTGAAATATTCGCAAGCTGTCCAGTTCTCACTGGGCAAATTGCGAATAGGCCAACTACCGTGAAGCCCCCCGGGGCTGGCCAAACGGCCATTCCACATCCAATCATTCCGCGAATTTTACACACTTATAGAGATACTCATATATAAAACTAATGTTTTCGCTATGTTTCAGGAGTGCTTTTTAGTCAGTAAGAATCTGACACTGTCTCCCCTCACAGAGAGGGGATTCGTCTTTTAGAAGATTTTTACACTCCTAGGCCTGTCGCCAAACAAAAAAAAAACACAACCGCGGCAATGAGAGAATCATAGATAAGTAGTAGTATCAAATACTTTATTCCTATTTTACATATTTATTCCAACTTTTCATAAAGATACAATACAGTCTACAGTCAGAATACAATCATTAAATAAAAATGACAATGTATTGATATATCCTTCTGGAGCGATTTACTCGACTTCACATAACACTGACGAACCATATGAAAAACAAGCACTGCTACACAAAATTACTTGTGTACTGAACGGCAGCTTGTAGAAGAAATCCATTATATTTTGCTTTTTTCATTAAATAAGTACATTCGTCATATAAGGATTATAAAAAAAAAGTAGACATACAGCGCTAGGACATGCTAACAATTATATCATAGAAAATACTTTATTGTTATATTAAATTATATACGGCAATAACCAATTATTATTTGCTATAGAGTCGTACTTTGTGGATTCGATTTCTCCTAATTATTTAACTAAATTGCTACAAAAGTTAGTAGTACAGTTAATGCGTTTGAAATTGTCATTATGAGACCAAAGTTAATATCTCATTAAGTAGTTGAAGTTGTTTAAAATAGCGAACGGACATAGTTGTCTCACCCACCCGATTTAAGTCTTTTTTGTAATTAAAAAAAATCATCTCCCACAGAAGACCGGAATTTTCACATAGTACAAAATAAGTGAAAAACTATTTAGACTACAGCATTGTACATATATCAAATAAATAAATATATTCATTTTCTATTATCTCTGATTTAATGTTCAATTTCGTTGAGTAAGCCATTATTATTAGTAAATACAATCTGTTAATAATAAATATAATAAATCATGATAATCTGCACTAAAATTAAAATAGAATGTTGTTAAAATAATTAATCTATTTCTTATTTTAATAACTGCGCTTTAGATAAAATGCTAGCTAAATTTTATTATGTTTTTAATGGTCGTATGTCCGCGTTTATACCTAAGAAAACTATATATTCTAGTCGGTATCCTAAATGGTTTAACAATAATTTGATAAATTTGCTAAGGAAACAGAAAACTGCTCACAAAAATTATAAACGTACGAATAGTTTAGTTATCACATATTTCAAGAGCTACGCAAGGAGTGTACAATGTTACAACTATTGTATAAGGCTTATACCACACGTACAGAAGCATCCCTTATTGAAAACCCGAAGTCATTCTGGTCTCACATTAATAACATAATGCGATCCAACAATATGCCTGCGCGCATGACTTATAATGACGTCAATTTTAACACTGCAATTAAAATTGCTTATGCCTTTGCCGATTATTTTTCATCTATATACGTCAACGATACAGGTAAACTTTCGGTAGAAACACCAAAAATAAATAACCATACAGTTGCTCCGGATTTGATAAAGATTGACATTATCAATGTATTCAATGGTATTAAAAATGTATCTAAAAGTCGGGCATCAGGTCCGGATGGAGTGCCAAATTCTTTATTGCAAAAATGCATCTACACTATATCAAAGCCTATTATATTACTATTTAGTTCTTCATTACAATGCCAAAGGTTTCCTACAATGTGGAAACAATCGTTTATATCTCCAATCTTTAAATCTGGAAATCGTGAGGTTATTAGTATTCCCAGGAAAATCTCGATTCAATATTCGTTAGCAAAACTTTTAGACTTGTAGCAGCGCAACTACGCAAGATGACACGACAAATCATTATTGATGTACAACACGGCTTTATGGAGGGCAGGTCTACCACAACCAATTTGTTGTTATATGAAAACTATATCCTAAAAGCTATGGAAAATAGGGAACAAGTAGATGCTATTCATACGGACTTCTCCAAGGCATTTGATCAAGCGTATCATAGATTATTATGCGATAAATTAAGTGCCTTGGGTTTGTCTGAGCAGATAGTAAATTGGATGATGTCATTCTTGTCGGAACGTTCTCAATATGTTAAGTATGCAGAATGTAAATCCAAAGACATAAGTGTAACGCCTGGTATCCCACAAGGTTCTCAATGCGGTCCTATTTTATTTTATTTGTTTTATTTATAAATGATATTAATCACTATGTGTAGAACACCCGTTTTTTAATGTTTGCGGACGATCTAAAAATGTTTACTTCAATTAAGTCTACAACTGATTCCCAGCGATTACAGGCTGACCTGCATGGTTTAGAGGAGTGGTGTCAAGTAAATTGTTTGCATCTAAACACCTGTAACTGCGTAGCTATCTCCTTTTGTAGAAAGTCTTCGTTGCTGATGAAAAATAAGTTTTATTTGACATTAAGTTAAAAAGTGTGTCATATTTGACTCACAATTACATTTTTCTTCTCATATATCGAAGATAGCAGGAGAGGCTTTTAGATGCTTGGGATTTATTTGTAACTCAAAAGATTTCACAGCGCAGACTACTAAACATCTCGTTGTTTCACTTGTTCGTCCAATAACAGAATATGCCTCGGTTGTGTGGAGTCCAAATTACCAGTTCATAAGATACCTGGCATTTAAAACCAATAGAATTAGTGTTAGTAATGCAATTATTTTAAACAATTTTAATTTATTGACTTTTGCCGATCGCAGAGTATCTGTTTCCTCCACCGGCTAGTGAATGGTTTTATAAACTGTGCTGAATTACTGGGTGAGCTTGACTTCTATATTCATCCCACTAACAGACAAAACAGACAAACACCTCTGTTTAGGGTGATATTTCACACCACAAATTATGGGCGTAATTCTCCAGTGACTAGAATTCAATCGTTGGCAAAACTTTATAAAGCAAATGCGGATATTTTACTTTTTAATCAAAAGTCAGTGACAGTCTTTAAATGTTCATTTTTTACTTTCCGAATACATCACTGATGTAAAGGAAGGTATTGTTTTACCGAAAACGTGTTCACGTTTTCAAACTAAGATTGTGGAAATATCCGATAACTTTCCGGGGAAAAAACACCAGAAGAAAGGTATTGTAGCCGTGTACCATTTTCAATTTTCGTTACATTTTATGCCCAAAATAGTCGAAATAACCCGATGTTTGCAATGTCTGGTATGTATGTCTGTCAGTCAGTCAGTCTGTCTGTCAGTCAGTCAGTCAGTCAGTCTGTCTGTCTGTCTGTGAACAAAATTCCGGGAAAACGACACAACAGATTCCGACCAAATTTGGCAAATATCTGCGGACACTATCCAGGACGATCCAGTGAAAAGAGCACACTCGGTTCACTAACAGCGAAGGAATCACAATCAATACGACGCGCGGAGCATAATTAGGCGCTGTGCCGGACCATTTAACGCCCACGGTGGGAAAACGGCACAACAGATCACGACCAAATTTGGAAATCGGGTGAGAGCCCGCGCTTCGGCGACCCTGTGAAAATGATTGAGCAAGATCGGTTCACTAAAACAGAATATTTCTCAATAATAGCGATTGCCTATTGCACATATCACCAATAATGAATAATATACCTGACGTCAGCGTGACGTCAGCGGGCGTGGCGTAAATCAAGCGCGGAATTGTCGCATCTTAATGTAAGGTATTGAAAATATACATTAATAATTACATTACATTTTCATGTGAAACTGTGAACATTTGAAAATGTGAAAATGCCTAAATGTAAACAGAATGCCAAAATGTTAAAATGTCAGAATGTCAATATGTTAAAATGTCAGAATGCCAAAAAGATAAAAAGTCAAAATATCACGTGTCTAGAATTTCAAAGAAAGTAAAAAATAAATCAGAAATGTTAAAAATTTAAAAAAAATAAAAAAAACGTCAAAAAATCAACAAAGTAAAAAAGGTCAAAAGAAGCCAAAAAAAAACTAACAAAAAAGTAAAAAAAGTACAAAAGAGTAAAAAAAAATGTCAACAATATTAAATATGTCAGAAAATGTCAAAAACGTCGAAAAAGAGTTTAAAAACAGTAAAAATGTCAAAAAAAGTAAAAAAAAATGTCATAAAAGTCAAAATATTAAAAAATTTAAAAAAAACCAAAAGTTGAAAATGTCGAAAATGTTGTACAACATGAAATAGATCATGTAATTCGGAAAGTCGTGTGGTGCCCACACCAGATATTTACAATTGATTTCACATGTTTTTTTTTTTTTTTTTTTTTTTGCATGAGGGGGGGAATCTTCATAGACGCCCGGGGGCCTTGTTGGCATTCTCCCCCGGGATGTGCTGGATTCCGACTCTCTTGAGTCGACCTACCAGCTAAACCCCCACCTCTTTCCACCGCCAGGCCCGGGACCGCTCGCGCATTACTTCAGGCCTGGGTAGATCTCCGTCCTATCTCGCCTCTTCTACCTTACGGTTTATAATTTCCCTGATGCAGTGGGTGATGGCTTCCCATTTACCATCATCCTCCAGCATCAGCGGCACCATAGTGTCTGGTGTTATCACGGTCCCTATCCGCCGGCTCAGAGCCGATCGTTGTCCCTCCCATCGCTGGCATGCAAAGATGGTATGCTCCACGCTATCCCTGCGGTCTCCGCAATAACTGCACATGTCCGTCACTGCCCGGTTCATACGGTGGAGGTATGCCCGGAAGCAGCCGTGTCCTGTGAGGACCTGGGTGAGGTGGTAGTTGACCTCCCCGTGCTTTCTGCTCGTCCAGGCCTCGACGTCCGGGATTAGCCTCCGGGTCCACGCAGCTCGCTCGGTAATGCCTTTCCACTGCTCCTGCCATAGCCTTCGGGTTTCAGTTCTCTCCTCTGCCCTGTTGGTGGCTGTCAACTCCCTGTTCCTTCCGTGCAGTTTCTCTCGCTCCCTTGCCTGGAGCTCGATGGGGATGCTGCTGGCCACCACGAGCACTGCCTCCCTGGACGTGGTTCTGTAGGCACTTGCCACTCTGAGGGCCGCTCGTCTTTAGGCCGCTCCCATAAAATTCTTCGTCCTCTCTACAGTCATCTTGTGGGCCCAGACTGGGGCTCCATATAGCATGATGCTGTCGGCTACTCGCGCCAGCATCCTTCGCTTCTTCTCCCGCGGCCCTGGGATGTTCGGCATTAGACGGCCAAGAGCCGTTGTGACCTGGCTTGCCTTTCCGGCCGCCTCTGCCACGTGCGCCGCGAAGTTCATTCCCCGGTCAATTCTGATGCCTAGGTACTTGATGGACTCTTTGGGAGTGACCGTCTTTCCCTGGACCATGAAGGAGGCCTGTCCAATTCGCCTTCTGCCTACCAGCATGACCGCCTCCGTCTTTTCCGCGGCCATGCTGAGTCCACTCCCTGCTAGCCATTCGCTGACCCGTGCTAGGCTCTCGTTCACTCGAGTCTGGATCTCCGGCACATCCTTTGCCACGACCACTAGTGCCAGATCGTCGGCGTAGCCGATAATCGTGGCCCCCTCCGGTAGTGTAAGGTTCAGTACGCCGTCGTACATGATGTTCCACAGTGTTGGTCCCAGCGCCGATCCCTGTGGAACTCCGCACGTAAGTGTTTTGGTGATGTTGGTTATCCCGGTGGTAAGCTGTACTGTCCTCCACTCTAGGTAGCTACGGATCATCTTTAGTAGCATACCGCCGATCCCCATATTTCGGCATCCATCGACGATGAGCTCCCAGTTCGCGGTGTTGAATGCGTTACGCACGTCTATTGTTATTAGCGCAGTGAGCTGCTTCGATCTCCGTGGGCCCTCCCCTGCCTCCCTGGCTATTTGGAGCACCCTTTTCACCGCATCAATCGTGGATCTTCCTGGTCTAAAGCCGTACTGGCGTTCTGACAGTCCACCCTGTCGCTCCACCGCGCTGGTTAACCTCCCCAAGATTAGATACTCGAGGAGTTTCCCCAGCGTGTCCAGCATGCATATCGGCCGGTACGAGGATGGGGATGTCAACGGTTTCCCTGCTTTCGGCAGAAGCACCAGGCGAGCCCCCTTCCAGATCTCTGGGAAGGTGCCTTTTTGTAGGGCTTCGCTGTAGATATCTGCCACCTCGGACGCAAATTCAGCCGCGATTACCTTTATCACCTCAGGAGGTACGCCGTCCGGCCCCGGTGCTTTGTTAGAAGCCATTCTGCTACCAGCTCGCTCGACCTCCTCGGCCGAGAAAGGTTCCGTAGTGTCCAGGTCCTCTGGCTCATCTGCCTGTGACTGTAGCGCCTGCGCCCGTAATGGTGTCGCCGCTTTGGGGAACAGGGTGTCTACCACTTCCTCCGCCATATCCGGCTCAATTGTTGGTAGGGGAGGCCTAGCTTTGAGGCGCCTCATGACGATTTTATACCCCTGGCCCCAGACGTCTCCTTCGACGGACTCAAGGAGTTCAGTCCACTTCCTGCTCTTGGACACCTGTATGGCCGTCTTCAGAGCTTTCTTGGCGCCGCGGTACTCCTCCCAGTCTGCGTACTCGCCCAAAGCTCTGCTCGCCCTCGTGGCTCGGCGCCTGGCCGTCAGGCAGTCGCGCCTTAACGTGGCGATCTCCTCTGACCACCAATATACCCCCTTCCTCCTGCTGCTTCCCCCGCCCTTGCACGGCATGCTGGCATGACATGCTAGCTGAACTATGTCTGCCAGCTCTGCGGTAGACCTTGTGCCCCGTGCCAGTCCGCTACTCATTTCCTCTATTAGCCGATTTTTATTGAGGCGTGACGCGTCAAATGTTTTGCTCCTTCGGCTTCTTGCCGCCTCCGGGCGTTCGTTCTGTTCCCTAGGCGATATAGCATATGATAGGTACTGGTGGTCGCTATGGCTTTCGGTCTCTAGTACCTGCCACTCATTGACCCTGCTTGCAATGCCCTCGGTGGACAGAGTCAGATCCAAGATCGCAGTGTAGTCGCCTCTTCGGAATGTTGGGGTGTTCTGCTGGTTGTGAATCACAATGGTGTTCGTGGCCACCCATTCCGCTAATACCAACCCTCTCCTGTTGGTTGTCGGTGACCACCACTCGTGGGACTTTGCATTAAAGTCCCCAGCGACAATTGTGTACTTTCCGAGATGTGGGGTAATTCCATCAAGCGTCTCCTCCATGGTACCGTCTATGCTATTTGGGGAGATGTATACGCTAACCAACTTGACTTGGCCCACTTTTGCCACAACAAAATTTTTCCCGGTGCTCACTATTGTAACACCCGCACTTGCGCGCGTCCACATCGCTGCGCTGTGATCTCTGCTACTCGTCCATCCCGAGCCCTCGGCTGCCCTGACATTCGGCTCGCTGGCCAGGACCACGCCGTACGCCCCCTCTTCCACTGTGGCCCACAATAGATCGTGGGCCATCCTGCAGCGGTTGAGATTAATCTGCAGCACTCGGATCATTGCGTAGCCCTCCGCGGTCTCTAACTCGCCGGCATGCAAGGCTTAGGGCGCTGTGGCCCACTTCTTTGCAGAATATGCAGTACGGAGACTCAGCTCCGCACCTGCTCGCGAAATGCCCCGTCTCCCCGCATCGCTGGCAGTCCTTAGACCGGTCCGGGCCTCTACACTTGGCCTTCCAGTGGTCTGGCTCCCAGCACCGATGACACTTCGTGGTCATTTCCCGTTTCGTGACCCGGCAGTGGACCAGTCCCACTCGTACCACCCTCGCGTCGGCGATTTGCTTCGCCAGCTCAGCGAACGTTGTTACTGTGACAGCCCGAGTATTCCCATAAGCCGGCCTCAAGGTACCAACAGAAAAAGCGCGGGGATCTGCACCAGTGAGTCCTACCAGCGCTGCCGCGACTTCGACCTTCTGTGTGGCCTCATCCATATCTTTAATGATGACCGCCGCCCTGGGTCTCTTTACGATCGCCCGTACGCCGCTGCATTCCTTCTCGATTGCTGCCTGAAGTTGCTCGCTCTTTCCCTTTCTCACCTCAATTTTAAGAAGCCCGTCTCGGGTCTGCGAGAGCCGGGACATCTGAACTTCCAGACCTACAGTACTGACTGATCGCACTTTCTTTAGTAGGTCGGCGTAAGTGGTCCCTTCCTCATGAACTAGTATGGCCTCGCTCCTGGTCTCTCTGTAGGGTGTGGTCTTTTCTGCCGCTCTTCGCTGCGGCTGTGGCGCCTTCTTTGGCTTCTGATTCCCGCTACGATGCTTCCCGACCGGGTGGATGTGTACCGCCATTCCCGTTCTGGCGAAGCGGTACTCCACGAGCTTACGCAGCATGTCCAACTTAATGCCTGGGGCTTCCATTATTATCTGGCGCTTAACTCCGCCCGCTGTCAGCTCCCTGAGTCCTCCCAGAGCAGAGAATAGTGACCTTTCCTTTGTCTCCGGACTGTCGGTATCTACCATAAGAAAATACGTCCTCCTCTCAGATTCCCTTGCCTCTCCGAGTGGGTTAGGGGTTCGCGTTATTATTTCCCGGTAGCCTGCCTTCCCCAGGGCTATCCCCTGATCGGTGAGGTCATGGTGGGGTGCCCCCTTCGGGGACCCGTTCGACGCCAGTGCTCTGAGGTCTGGCCCAATCAGACGCACCGTGTCCATTCCTCGGTCTATCCCCTCCCAGTTTAGGCTTGTTGCCTCGAAGGTGCCCTGCGGCCATTCCTCGTCGCACAGGTTGCGAGCCTCCTCATAGGATCCGTTCTCCTCGATACGAACCCTAATCGCGTCCGCCGCTCTCTGATCCGCGTTTTGCTCCTCGTTCTGGGCTTGGAGCCCGGTTGAGTCCATATCGACCCTATCCCCTGATGATTTTGCCCTGAGCTCCCGGACGCACTCTTCGAGTCTCGCAGATTTGGCCCTTAATTGGTCCATTTCTGCCAGCTCCCCTTTCAATGTCGCCACTTGTCGAGCCAGCTCCTCAATCTGGTGTGCCGTACTCCTTACATTTCTTCGCTTTGCCATTCTTCTGGCTTCGCTGTCCCGGGCAATCTGGTCGCGCAGCTCCTTTAACTTGGCGATGTCCACCTTGGCCGCCACGCGCAGGTTTTTTGTGTCATCCGCAAATAACGCTAACCTGTCCACTAGCTCCCCTAGTTCGGCCGTCCTCTCGGCCTCAAGAGGATTATCCTCTTCTTCTTCTGCCATGCTCAGAGAGATCTCTGCCTTCCTCTTTTCCCCGTCACTCTGTGGTGGCGTCATCAGTCTTGAGCGCTGTTAAGAGCTGTACGCTGCCGCCATGTCGCGTACTATGGCGGATAGTCCAGCGGGCCGCGGATGGCTCACTTGTTCTGGGGACAAGAAAAGGGGGCGCGGGCCCTGGCCCATACAGGGCGGGGTGCGTGTGGGCTGGGGGCGTGCAGGAACGTCCACCGATTTAAATAATGACCTCCGGCCCGTGATAAACAAGAGATGCCAACACCAAAATTGCAATGTTATTGTAGTTGCGCTGAATATTTGAGGTTATAATCAACCGAAAGATAAAAGAAAACGTAGAAACGTATTAAAACCAAGGTGCGCGGTCGCGCAAACGATACTTCGTGATCGCAACAACTCACTACGGCCAACGAAACACTTTGATAACTTAAGAACACTCGCGAAACACGAAAAAACAACGAACCGAAATGAAACACGTCCTCACCGGTCGATTTTCGGGTACCCGATCTCTGATTTCACATGTTGGTTTAAATGAAATGTAAATGTTCACCTGTTTCTATATGTTCATGTATTTATGTACACTTAGTTATTTTATTTTATTTTATTTTATTTCGTAGGTTGTAATTTTTTGTATTTTATATCTTATATTTTGTAAGAATTTGTATAAAATGGCGTTACCCTAAGTAGAGAAATATTATTATTATTAATTTTGTATAACATTTTCACCTTTTTGGATTTTTAAATTTTTTATTAGTTTATAATTAATTTATATTTATATTATATTTTTATGTACATCTTATTATTATCTTCATATTTATATTAATTTATATTGATTTATATTGATTTATATTTATTTACATTGAATTATATTGATTTATATTGATTTATATTGATTTATATTGATTTATATTGATTTATATTGATTTATATTGATTTATATTGATTTATATTGATTTATATTGATTTATATTGATTTATATTGACTTATATTGATTTATATTAATTTATATTTTTTATATTGATTTATATTGCTTTATATTGAGTAATATTGAGTAATATTGAGTTATATTGATTTATATTGATTTATATTGATTTATATTGATTTATATTGACTTATATTGACTTATATTGATTTATATTGATTTATATTAATTTATATTTTTTATATTGATTTATATTGAGTAATATTGAGTTATATTGATTTATATTGATTTATATTATTTATATTGATTATTATTAATTTTGTATAACATTTTCAACTTTTTGGCTTTTTAAATTTTTTATTAGTTAATAATTAATTTATATTTATATTATATTTTTATGTACATCTTAGTATTAACTTCATATTTATATTAATTTATATTTATTTATATTGTTTTATATTGATTTATATTAATTTATATTGATTTATATTGATTTATATTGACTTATATTGATTTATATTGATTTAAATTAATTTATATTGATTTATATTGATTTATATTGATTTATATTGATTTATATTTTTTTATATTGATTTATATTGATTTATATTGAGTTATATTGATTTATATTGATTTATATTGGTTTATATTGATTTATATTGATTTATATTTATTTATATTTATTTATATTGATTTATACTACATGTGATTTTCCCTGTATTTAAACTGTATGTTTGTTGGGAATAAAGTGTTATTATTATTATTATTATTATTATTATTATAACATTTTTGACTTTTTTTGACATATTTTCTTTTTTTGGCATTTTTGACATATTTTACCTATTTGGACATTTTTGAATTTTTTTGACTTTTGACATTTTTATTTATTTTTACTTTCTTTGAAACTTTGACATGTGAGATTTTGACATTTTGACTTTTTATTTTTTTGACAATTTAAGATTTTGACATTCTGAAATTTCAACATTTTGGTATTCAGACATTTTTACATTTTGGAATTTTGACATATTTACATTTAGGCATTTTCACATTTTCATATTTTCATATTTTCATATTTTCATATTTTCATATTTTCATATTTTCATATTTTCATATTTTCATATTTTCATATTTTCATATTTTCATATTTTCATATTTTCATATTTTCATATTTTCATATTTTCATATTTTCATATTTTCATATTTTCATATTTTCATATTTTCATATTTTCATATTTTCATATTTTCATATTTTCATATTTTCATATTTTCATATTTTCATATTTTCATATTTTCATATTTTCATATTTTCATATTTTCATATTTTCATATTTTCATATTTTCATATTTTCATATTTTCATATTTTCATATTTTCATATTTTCATATTTTCATATTTTCATATTTTCATATTTTCATATTTTCATATTTTCATATTTTCATATTTTCATATTTTCATATTTTCATATTTTCATATTTTCATATTTTCATATTTTCATATTTTCATATTTTCATATTTTCATATTTTCATATTTTCATATTTTCATATTTTCATATTTTCATATTTTCATATTTTCATATTTTCATATTTTCATATTTTCATATTTTCATATTTTCATATTTTCATATTTTCATATTTTCATATTTTCATATTTTCATATTTTCATATTTTCATATTTTCATATTTTCATATTTTCATATTTTCATATTTTCATATTTTCATATTTTCATATTTTCATATTTTCATATTTTCATATTTTCATATTTTCATATTTTCATATTTTCATATTTTCATATTTTCATATTTTCATATTTTCATATTTTCATATTTTCATATTTTCATATTTTCATATTTTCATATTTTCATATTTTCATATTTTCATATTTTCATATTTTCATATTTTCATATTTTCATATTTTCATATTTTCATATTTTCATATTTTCATATTTTCATATTTTCATATTTTCATATATTCATATTTTCATATTTTCATATTTTCATATTTTCATATTTTCATATTTTCATATTTTCATATTTTCATATTTTCATATTTTCATATTTTCATATTTTCATATTTTCATATTTTCATATTTTCATATTTTCATATTTTCATATTTTCATATTTTCATATTTTCATATTTTCATATTTTCATATTTTCATATTTTCATATTTTCATATTTTCATATTTTCATATTTTCATATTTTCATATTTTCATATTTTCATATTTTCATATTTTCATATTTTCATATTTTCATATTTTCATATTTTCATATTTTCATATTTTCATATTTTCATATTTTCATATTTTCATATTTTCATATTTTCATATTTTCATATTTTCATATTTTCATATTTTCATATTTTCATATTTTCATATTTTCATATTTTCATATTTTCATATTTTCATATTTTCATATTTTCATATTTTCATATTTTCATATTTTCATATTTTCATATTTTCATATTTTCATATTTTCATATTTTCATATTTTCATATTTTCATATTTTCATATTTTCATATTTTCATATTTTCATATTTTCATATTTTCATATTTTCATATTTTCATATTTTCATATTTTCATATTTTCATATTTTCATATTTTCATATTTTCATATTTTCATATTTTCATATTTTCATATTTTCATATTTTCATATTTTCATATTTTCATGTATATACCGTATATTTTCTATACCTTACTAATTCCGCGCTTGATTTACGCCACGCTCGCTGACGTCACGCTGACGTCACGTATCTTATTGATTATTTGCCATATGCGCAATAGGAAATCGCTATTATTCAGCAATCTTCTGTTTTAGTGAACCGATATCGCTCAAATTTTCCCAGGGTCGTTTCAGCGGGCCCTCACCCGATTTCCAAATTTGGTCGCTATCTGTTTTGTCGCTTTCCCGCCGTTAAATGGTCCGCCACAGCGCCTAATTATGCTCCGCGCGTCGTGTTGATCGTGATTCCTTCGCTATGAGTGAATCGATTATGCTCAAATTTTGAATATATTTACGTTAGTACAGTAAAAATTATTGATTAGTTTATTAATATATATTACTTTACGGCATTCAAGCGAGCAGCCGCCGCGATTATCAAGGACGTATCAATGCTGTTTTATGAATCATCTACTACATCCTCAGCGGAATGACTAATGCTTGCCGCATGCGACGAGCCGGAGTGTGCGTCATAACGCGTTTGATTGAGCTAGTGATTGGTCGCAATTGTTCCGTATTAGAATGTTCGCTACATTTTTTGTTTAATTTTGTTGGTTGTCGGTTAAATTTAAGTATTACAGTATAGTGTTAGTGTTATAGTGTAGTGCTAAATTCAACAGTGAAATTGACACTTGTGTAGTTGTTTGTGCACCGTTTTGATTGATATTGGTAAGTACTTTCTGAATATTTGAGTAAGTGTTAAATATGCCCAAATAACGCACATATCTTTTCTTTTATTGCATGGAACAATTTATAGTTCGTTCTTTATTGAATCTTGTGGACGTTCTGGCCAAATGCCGGAATTTAATATGAATTTCATATGACTTTTCTGATAACTGGAACTATTGCTAAAGTTCCAGTTATCAGAAAAGATTAATTTGTTACAAAAGATGCACTCACATATTGCACATTTCCTTAAATTACTCTTTTTCTATGGAATAGCGTTAAGTTGCATATTTTTTCGAGCAAGTGACTTGAAGAACATTGAAATTTCTTGAATGTTGTAGATATCCTTCATAACTGAATAATGTTATTATATTAGATATGATGCAGTAAGTTATTGAGCAACCACATTAAAATCTATGCATAATACTTGAATGCTTGCTACATCAGAACATCTATTACTGAGACATCTTGTCCAATTCTCCATAGATTCCGTAGTAGTTTCCCCTATTTTAGAATGATTTGAGGATTACTAGTGCAATTTTATTGGACAATAAACAGATAAAATCGACCAAGATCGTTTGCATGTTATTTATTTGTTCACAATCTCATTTTTGAGAAGCTACTAACGACGTCAGAGTTAGGTCCTTCTCTCGAACTAATTCCTCAGTTATTATTCCGAGTAACAAACGAATAAATGATGTAGGATTTGTGTAACATCTAAAAGCTCTCTACTCGAAACTCAAATAATATATAAATTTACGTGGCAACGTTAGATGTCTCATATGTTTACCTTTAACTGATCTCTATGTAATAGCTTATTACAGTGCCGTTGAAGGATCTTACCAACATGGGTAAAGTATACCCATGTCTATTTTGCAAACGCAAAGTCACCCACTTACCTCGGCATCTGCTCACATGCCACCGTGATGAGCCTCGAGTTGTTGCTCTAAATAACCCCAGCAAGTGTAGGTAAATGTTTCATTCATATACTAATGACTCGTATTAAATAAACCATGTCATTTGCAGACAAACTGTGGTTTCGCTTAGAGCTGATGGTATTTATGAACATAATATCTGTTGCTCTAACGAGGATGAGTGTATGCTTAAGAGACAAACGCCCGGCCCAAAGCTACCCTGCCCTCAGTGCAAGGAGTATGTGCGTGAAGACTATTTGAGTCGCCATTTTAAATTGCTGCACTCTACGGACAGGTAAAATAATTCTCTAATTCATGAATACTAATGTATAATTATAGAATTAGGTACCGCCGCCTAAAGAGCGCATCAGCAGTTCTCCAAGCAACGGCGGTTATTCCGGCCGAAGCCTCAATGATCCACGGAGAGTATTTAGCCGTATAAACAGGGACGAGTTGTCAACGACGGCCCAGCACGACCCCATGATATGCCTTTACGGAAACAGGCTAATCGTAAATTACCTGTCGCAGCCAAACCACGACACCTTGGTATCAACCAAGCTCCGGGAGGTTGCAAAGGTCTTAATTTGTGCTCGTCTAATCGAGCCGCATATGCCACATCTAAGTCTTGTCGATCTTTTAAGCACTAATCACTACGATAGGATTGTTGATGCCACACGAATGGCTACAACAAAGAAACTGCGGAATACAGAAGCCCATCATCCGCCTTAAGTGCCGGCTACGCCTTTACAAATATAGCTCTTTTAGCCAAAGTAAGTAGATCATACGTTAAGGAAGCTAACTTCTTTTAAATTCTATAGACAACAATGATCAAGCAGCGCAAGTAG
Organism: Lordithon lunulatus; assembly: GCA_963942505.1. Lineage (NCBI taxonomy): Eukaryota > Metazoa > Arthropoda > Insecta > Coleoptera > Staphylinidae > Lordithon > Lordithon lunulatus. Next base: position 38,290,784 of record OZ012674.1, on the reverse strand, counting down.
TATGCCGACATAATAGATTTTCATACGATAATGGGCCACGACAGGGGTACCGATATTTCCTCAGAAAGAGTAAATTATTAAAATTTCTACCAAGAATATATAGTATGTTATCCGTTCATTATTTTTCGTAGGAAAATTTGCTAATGATCACGCCTTGCCAAGCGGCGATGACGTAACAAAGTTCAAGCGCTATTTAGAGCAGCGGGTGGATCGTCTCCATCGGAACATGAGAAAACTTGCTTCATGCACTACTAGTCACATAACTCGTCTAATTAGTAGTCCTCAATCGCCGTCGGACTGGTGAGATCGAGAGGTTGCTAGTGGACGATTTTTCACGCCGTTCCAGTATGGACGAAACCAGCGATGAGTTTACAGCTATGAGCCGCGATGAGCAAATGTCCGCAGTACGATGTTACTATCTGGTAGTCCGTGGAAAGCTCGGCAGGATGGTGCTATTGATTATACGTAAACCCCATGCGTTTCTTGTGGAATATATGATTCAGCCTGCCAACCGCTTGAGTGCTGACATAAGGGTGAACAGCCAATATGTTTACGCTGGTTGTGACGAGAAACCGCGACAAGGTGAGCCAGAGATGAAGAGGTTGGCGGCTGAAGTTGGTGTCAGAAATCCGGGGAAAATGATTAGTACCATTCTTCGGAAGCAGCTGGCTACATCTACAGCGTGGGACGACAAGATGACAGACATGCGGGTGTCGAATGTGGCCAACTTTATGGGCCACAATAAGGATATTCACACCCTGCTTTACCGGCAGTCGGACCTTTGCGTTGGGCAGGTGGGCCTTGTGTTGGACCCACTTTTTACAGGAAGGAACAATAAAGACCATACTTTGGTGGAAACTCCGCAGCCTGGTAAGTAAAACCTCCGTTAGTAAAGTTGATTGATTGTGTCCCATGTATGTTCGTGCAATATTCGAAAGAGATTCTATTTGGAATTATTTTGTTCATTAGATTCCCACCCGCTTCGTCTTCTGGACTGTGACACAGACTCTAGCAGTGTTATCGCCGCCAGCCGGTATCCAAGCCCAAGACCAAAATCGCCAGGACCAGATGGACGTCGCAGCAGACGGCTGCACTTATGAGACATTTCACCAGCAACATTAGGTCGGGCGTAGTACCTAAAAAAGCCGAGTCGTTGAAATGCCTCGAGGAGGAACCATCTCTGGCGGGTCGGGCATGGGTAAGTATCAAGGCTCAGGTGAATAACCATATGTTGAAACATAAACGGGGATGCGTTTGATTTTAGTTGAAGACTTTATTTTCGGTTAGTTTGTTTTTGTTAGGACAGCCGATCTTAAAATAAATGTATGTATAAAATGTCACTGTGTTTGTTATTCCCAATTGGGACATAAAGGCACTGGTAACTATCAGGGAACGGCGAGGCAAGGCACTTATAGCATCTAATCCAAAACAATAAACCTATAAAACTGGTTAGCTTGTGAACAGTGATGCATATAATGTGGGATTGCCGCCAGACCCCCCACTAATAAATAAAACTATAACTCAGGTCCCATTAGGAACCCAACAGAACCGCGATTTTTGGCACTCGTGGATAAGCGAACAAGGAAACTTTATAGCAATTGGAGAAATAACAAAACAGTGGCCCTCGAAAGCTCCCACTCGGAACCAGTCGGTTCCCGACCCCGGGTGGGAGCCATAGAGGAAGCTATTTTGGCAAATTTAACCGGTTTAAATACATACATCACGAGCCATAACCCCGGTCCCTAAAAGAACCAGTCGCAAAATCCTTTTTTTCCGACAGGATGGATGGGCCCACCTGGATGCCACCTGATAACTAGAAAGTAACACTAAGGCTAAAAGCATCACTCGGGTCCCAAGACGAACCCTAAACGACTCCCGGTCGTTACCGACTAGTTTTCCGGTGCCAACGGGTAGCTAAGCCCGAGGTAGAGAACACTCAGGCCCCGAAGCCCCCCCCCCCTAGAAACCCGGCACTTCCCGGCGCCTGGGGGAAGCCAAAAAGGGAAACACCCAGAGGCTAGAGCAACTCTTAACTACCGGGTTTCCCTTAAGGGCTCCCCGAAAACGGATCCCCGTGAGGTTCTCTCGTCCACCATTTGTTGTGGGCTAATCACCCACGCGGAATAAACCAAAAATATTGCACACGTCGTCGACTTAAAATACTATGAGCAAGAGAACCTGGAAAACGGTATTAAAGCGGCGGTTAAACATAGGCTAAAGCCAACGCAGAAAATCGATCTCATCTGCAACTATATAATACCCTCCCAGTTATACAAACTAGCCAACGATACGCCTAGCGTTACGATGCTAAAACAGTTGGATAGAGATATCAGGAACACTTGTGGGGTAATATTACATTTACCAAACTCCATCGCCACCTCACTCTTCTACTGTAGAAAGAGAGACGGTGGACTAGGTATCCCTAATCTAGCTGATTAGTATAGCCATCAAACTAATGGCCTCGGCAAACTTTGGCACTAGCACAAGCGTTACCAGAGAAGATCACAAATTCGTCAACGCTTGTAAACATCTCAGATTAAACCCCAAAACAGTCAACGACCCCGACATAAAAAGGGTAAAAATTAAGAACAAAGGCGGAATCTTACTAAGATAGGCAGCACTAAATTCACAAGGCGAAGGGGTCCTCGAATTTAAAAACGACCCAATTGGTATGGCTGAGTAATATTAAAATACTAAAGCGTTAATGATGAGGGCCAACTCGTTGGCACAAGAACAGTTCTGGCCCGAGGTGGTCAAGCGACACTAGCTGTCGCTACTGTCACCACTCAATGGAAACGCTCGCCCATGTAGTCGGAAATTGCGCTAGTAATATGATAGACCGCATTAGACGGCACGACGAGTTGTTAACTTTATCTTCTCAGAACTGTCCAACACAGTTTCTATGGCGGTACACGAACCTAGGATTAGCACTTATAATACAACACTGAAACCAGACCTAATTTTCAAAAAGGATAACGTGCTATTCATCAGGTACGAAAAGTGGATCAAAGAAGGTTTTGAATCCAAAATCAGTAAATATAGTTGTTATTTAAGAGAAAAGTTGTTATAAACCTGAGGCTAAACCTGGACAAATGCAAATTCGGCTGCAAAAGCATCAAATACCAGGGGCACATAGTCTCCGAAGATGGCATAGCAACGGACCCCGAGAAGACCGCCGCCCTCCAACAGTTCCTATCGCCGACATCCGTAAAGGATCTACGCCGTTTCCTGGGAGTCGCTTCTTGGTACCGTCGATTCGTGCCAAACTTCGCAGAGATCGCCAACCCACTGCAGCAACTGCTGAAGAAAAATACAAAATTTAAATGGACAAAAAACATGAAGACAGTTTTAACAATCTGAAGAACTGCCTAACCTCCAGTTCGATCTTATCGTGCCCCGATTTCAACCGGACCTTCACCCTGCAGACCGACGCGTCAAACGAGAGACTGGGAGCAGCACTGGTCCAATACGACACCTCCGGAGAACACATTATTGCCTATGCAAGCTGCTCACTATCCGCCGCAGAGAGTAATTACTTCACCACCGAAAAGGAGTGCCTGGCAATCGTCTGGGGGATCTAGAAGATGCGTCAGTACCTAGAGGGGTACAAATTTAAAGTCGCTACTGACCACCAGTTACTAACATGGTTGAACAACCTACAAAGTCCAACCGGAAGAATCGCGAGATGGGCGATGTTCCTCCAGCAGTTCGACTTCGATATCTCTTATTGCCGGGGTCAACTGAACCGAATTGCAGACGCACTATCCAGACAACCGTCCGCCGAGGAAACCGCACCAGATGATAACCATGATGCAGACCAGTGGCCGAATATCAGCATCTTGGAGGAACAGACCTGCCCCTGGTACTCAACCAACATGATGAAGAAAATACAGGAGAATCCACAACAATTCTCCGAGTATAGAATTGAATATGGAACTCTGTACCGGCATTTTTGGGACCCCATGGAGTGGAAAGAAGACCTGGCAGCACACCCGTGGAAACGCTGCATACCGAAGCCCCTCGGATAGAGCACAAATCTCGCCGCAATCACCTACGCCCTCAACACTGCAAGGCAGGAATCGACTGGCCACCTGCATTCCTCAACTTTGGGAGAGAACCAGAGCTGCAGTACTGCCTGCAACCAGACCTACCTAATCAGGATATAGACAACACACAAGACCGAGTTAACAAACTTAAAACTTTAGAGGATACGTACCAGTTAGTCAAGCTCAACCTGGCTAAAGCGTTTACCTCCGAGAGAAAATACTATAACCTAAAGCGACGAGAATGGAGATGTCGGATTGGAGGCTGGGTGTGGAAATGACACCAAGTCCTTTCTTCCGCTGGGGATGGAATAGCGGCTAAGCTGGTCGAAAAATATACCGGACCGTACACCGTCACCACTGTTCACTCGCCGGTAATATACACCCTGAAGGACGACAAGAACAAGAAGGTCCACCGGGTGCATATTAAAGACCTAAAACCGGCACACGAATAAAAAAAATAAAAATAAACGAAACATATATACTGGCAGGTGTCCAAATTTTTTTCTGGACGTAACCACATTTTTTTGCAAACACCTAAATCATGTACTAACCGCAGATCATACCCGAAATTATGTCTCCACTACCGGAAACTCCGCCAAAACTAAGCTACACGTTACATTCAGCCCTTACCGTACCTAAGATACTCTCGCCACTACCGGATACCCCGAAGAAACCCAACCGTCAGGAATGTTCATCGCAGGGCAAGCAGGCCGGAGCTATGTCATCTGCACTGCCAGATCCTCCACGTCGTGGCCCTCGGACTTCCATCACCCGACAGCGCTTCCAGTAGTAACGAGAGCGCTGGTCGCTCAGCGGGCCGGCAGCGCACCGTGCGCTACGGAGATGCTGCGCGACCAACGGTGCGCTCTCGTCTACACTAGCTATTATTTGAATTGGTTTATTTTATTTGGTTTGTTCTACAGGATTACATTTTATTTTGGTTTCGAATAAATTTTTATTTTATACTGTTTATTTTTCTCATTTGTGACCCCACTGGGCCCAACCATGTCACACTATGTAATAATAAATAATATGTAAAAAAATTAAAAAAATATATAAGTGTTGGTTGGCAAATCAACAAAAACAATCAAACTCAGAGTGAACATTGTGTATCATCCCTGTGACATCCCTGTGTTTGTTCCTCACTGATATCTAAGGCCGATCGTCTGCCTCCTTGTGGCACACCTGGACCCGGCTATACTCAATAAAGTTGGTGGAGGTAGGAGCGGGTACGGCATTTAGGTGTCGTCCTACCCTGCGCTATATAATCCCAGAAACTAAGTGGTCTGGCGACGTGAACCTTCTCAAGTTAGTTGAGGCGGCTCCTTCAACGCAACTAGAATTATGCACCCTTCCCTTGTCAATCTGCGCACGTGGCTACACAACATCCGCCGCGCACCCCTCAAACCTGACCAAAAGTTCCCCTTAATAAGGGACTACGCCTTGCCGAAGCTCACCTACTGCCTGCAGACTACCCGGGTCACCGGGAAAACTCTGCGGGAATCTGAACGCCTCCATAAGAGAGCGGTCAAGCAGATCTTCCATCTAGACGTGCACACCTCTGACCAGTACCTCTATGCCCGTGTTAGGGATGGTGGGCTTGGGCTCGTCAAGCTGAGAGGTATGATACCACACTTGCTTTACAAGCGTCTGCTCCGGGCAACGTCGCTCGCTGACCTGGTCTTGAACGCGGTGTTCGAGAGTCGTGACTTTAAGACACTGTGTGCCAGGATTTAGGGCATGGCGGTGGATATACCACCACATGAGAAGTGGAGTCGGCAGATCATCAGCCGTAGCGGCCTGGAAGTTGTGAGCGAGGACCCTAGCAGCCGGTCCTGGCTTCGCTCGAAGCCAGCTGGGTGGACAGAGCGGGACTTTGTACGGGCGGTACAACTCCGAACCAATAACTTACCTACCATGGGCATCCCGTCAAATCCCCCGGAGCTCCAGGTATGTATAGGCTGTAGGGTGGCTAAAGTCGAATCAATCGGACACATCCTACAGTCATGCCCTACGGTGCAGTGGGAGCGGATCGGGCGCCATAACGAGGTCGTGAGGAAGCTCTCGAAACACTGCGTCAAGCGTGGTTGGGGGGTGGAGGAAGAGCCGGTCCTGCGACACTCAATGGGGCGTTGTTACAAGCCCGATCTTGCGATACACCTGGGCGAGACAGTACTAATATGTGACGTTCAGGTGAGTTGGGAGGTCGGGCCTGGTATGGGGGAGATATGGGGGAGATATGGGACCGGAAGCGGTTGGTGTGTGACAATCCCCACTTCGGAGAAGCAGGTATGGCAAGATGGTCAGGGAAAGACCTCGCGTTCGCACTTAGGAGCGCGAGATTCCTGGCCAAGGGTCAACAGTGTGCTGCGGAAAAGCTGCCAACGGAAAGGATGCCACGACAACACCAGATCAAGCCCAATCAGATCTAACCGACGAGGTGCCCTTCGTAGCAGCGGAAGAGGCCGCCACGGTAGTCGAGCCGCCGATTGTCACCCAGCCTCCCCTACCAATTGCACTGTCCATAGGATTGGCAGCTGGTACAAGCATCCCCCAGGACATGAACCCCACGCACAGCCCTATATCCAACAACAACAGGAAACGCCGCCTCGATAGCCAAGACAACCAAGAGGAAAGTCGCCCAAGAGTCCTTGGCAAAAGTTCAAATCATTAATAACTTGCTGATAGCGTCTCCATTGGTTCACAATGATACCATGGTATTAAAAGGTAAACTATCCATGACCTCTACCATGAAATCAACGGGAGAATCGATTAAGGAGATCGAAGCCGGTCCTGTACCGGATACATCCCTCTCTGATCTTCACCATCAGGACGAACCATCCGGATTCCAACCATCTCAAATCACGACATCTCTACCAGCACCTCCTGACGCCAACACCATGTCAGTTGGTTATCATTCGCCTCCGCCCGCCAGACGCCAATCATTCGAAGCTCTCAACGCAGCCACAAAGAGGCCCTTCTTTACGTGGTTCGCCGCGACCAGAGCAGAATCAGACAATGACTATGTAAAGTCTCTAAACGACCGAATTATGACCAATAATTTGACTAGAATCAGCACCACTATCCAAACTACTTTAGATAATATCACCCCTCCCCAGGAGGGGCGACGCACAACCAAACTAAAAAAGCCCATCACCAACCTCGATAAGGCAGCAGCAAATGGCCGTCCACCCCCCCAAACGGCATTACAATATACCCAAAGCGGGTAACGGCCCTAGAGCCGCAGAGTTTAAAAAAACACAAGAACTCTTCGACAAAAACCGCCGCCTGGTCGCCACTGCTATCATGGACATAAACTCATTTAACAGGCTTCTATTTCACCTTACATCGAGAGCGTGGAGAGATTATACGGAGGAATTTTGAAAGCCCTTCACCGCCCGACAACGAACCACTAGACCCTTATCACATGACATCAAGACTAGTGGTTCCACCTTTGATCCAATATCGCCGGGCGAGGTCCAAACGATGATATCCGCTTGGAAGCCGTCCGCCCCCGGGCCCGACAGGATTAACCCGCAAAGGCTAAAGCATACCAACTCGCTTAGTCTCGCAGCAGTTTTGTATTGCGGAGTTCTCCCCACGTCATGATACGAGTAACGCACAACTCTTATCCCAAAAGATGGGGACCTCTCAGATCCTTCAAACTGGAGACCCATCACCATCAGCCAAGCTTCACAGCGGCTGATGAATAGGATAATGGCTGACCGGCTACGGAGAAGTACCACCCTCAACACAAACCAGAGGGGATACATCGACCTGGATGGTACCCTGCTAAACTTGCTGATCCTGCACACTTACATCCGCACCAGATCAGCGCAAGGCAGGCCATACAATGCACAACTCGATATAAGGAAGGCATTTGATACCATCTCGCATGCTTCCATCCAAAGGGCGTTACGTCGTCATGATGTTTGCAAGGGAACCATTCGGTACGTAATGACATCGCTTACCAACTCGACCACCATAATCAGAGCAGGAAGGGTGTCAATGCGGAGGCTGTCTATCAACAGGGGAGACCAGCAGGGGGACCCTCTAAGTCCCATCTTGTTTAACCTGGTGATAAATGAGCTTCTGGACTGCCTCGATGCACGGCCTGCCGGTGGTACCATCGCCGCCGACTGTAAAATCCCGGCGATGGCCTTTGCCAGCGACATCATCCTCTTATCAGATAACGTCGTGGACGTACAGAAATCCTGGATCTGGTCAAATACTTCTTCGAATCCAAGGGGATGGGCATCAATACTAAGAAGACGAGTGCTTTATCAGCCGGGACAGTAAACAAGAAATCCGTTGTCCGCACTCGCCCAATCTTCAAGTTAGATGGCATCAAGATTCCCCAAACGCAATCAATCCAATCGTTTAAATATCTGGGTCACCAATTTGGCTGCTCCGGAGCTGCGAAGCCAAGTCTCTATAACTTGACTTCCTGGCTTCGATATATACAATCTGCCCCGCTAAAGCCCCACCAAAAGCTTCAAGTAATCCGAGATTTCGAAATCTCGGATTATGCGATTGCTATACGGCCTACAGAACCCCAACGTCACCGGTACCACCCTGAGAGAAGCCGATAGGGCTATTCAGCTCACCGTGAAAAAGGCCTTGCATCTCAACATACACACACCCGATCAGTGTCTCCATGCAAGGTCTCGGGACGGTGGGCTTGGAATCATGGAGCTGCGGAAGGACATCCCGCGGATTATGCTGGGCCGTATAACCAGGCTTTGGGACCATGGCGTCATCGCACACTCCACCAACGCGTTTCTCACATCGTACCCTATCACAAGACTGGCGGAGAGACTAGCCATCCTTGCTGGCGCTACTCCTGCGAGCCAACTGTGGAGGGAAAAAATGTCGTCCGAACTATCGACGAAAGGGCTGGAGCGGGTCAGTGAAGACCCAGCAAGCAGGCGTTGGCTCCATACCAAGCCGCCAGGCTGGTCAGGGCGAGACTTTGTCCGGGCTGTCCAGCTCAAGGGAAACCAATACTAGTTTGCGACGTTGGCTTAAACTGGGATGGGGATCTTCTGCTGGACGACATATGGAACGTTTGTAAAGAGAAAGAAAATGAATCTGGCTAATAGCGTTATCATATATTTTACTTATATAGTTTTTTTAAATTTACGTAGATCGTTCAAAATGGTTTGAATCCAGACGAAATAATGGACATAGCCAGCAGAGCTATAAGTTTTTTCATATACCAAATGAATTTTGAGCTACAAATGAAAGATAACATGATGAAGAACTTAAAACGGCAGAATGAAGACAGTTGCATAACCATCACTTCAGCCTGTAAGGCAGTAATACTAAAAATACAACGATTTGCTGAATGTAAGTAGGATATATCCACATAAAATATATATTTTTTCGGTTTCTTATCTTTAGTCGTCCCGTTAAATTATAGGTCTACCAAGGTTTCGTGAAGAACCATTACCTGCCTACAATAAAAAAGGATTCGCAACTAAGTTGGCACATTAATATGTCGGAGTCTATCCCGTAATCAATATCCTGTAGTCTACTCGCTACGAAGTAACGACTCATCAACAAAAAAAAATTGTCAATGAATTAAAACCAGCCCAGGAAGATAACGACACCGGCAGCCTACGATCAAGTAAACCATTACCAGATACTCTTGAGCGGACCCTGCCCAATGCGGCATTGCAGGACCGACTGCTGCAGCTATTCGGCCTTCTTCTCAAAATGCAACCTTTGGCCTGTGGCTGCATTAAACCCACACCTTTTTTTTGTCGCGACGGTGAGCTGTGTCCCTATTTTATCTGATATCTGATAATTATAATAACGTAGAAACCTAATACAACCAGCGATCCTGTATGTTATCTCTAATTATTTTTGTATAACTGCAGATCTGTATAATCAAGTAAGATTTGCAAATTGAAAGAATTGAAATAGAAAGTACGTAATAATATGACAAATAAATTAAAATTAAAATATCAATGGATGTACTCGTATATACATATCTATATGTATGTATATACATATCTAACCACATATTTATGTAAATAGGAACTACATTTGATGTCCATTTAGTATGTCCAGCCATTATGTTCATATGTCCACCTTCCACAAATAAATTATTAACAATTTAAAATAAATTATTAGGGATCTCAAATTTCCGGTATCTTTTTTCCAATACAAGGCCAATTACATTTTTTTATGCGTACAACGTTCCATATGTGCATCGAAAGTATTTTAAATCAATACGACGAGACGCAAAAATAATAACGGACAATAAACCGTAAGAAAATAAATATATCTTTGTTTCCTAATGTATTTTCAACAGTCCGTGGAGAGAATGAATAAATGCCTGGTTTCTGGTAAATAGTTACTATCAAAGGAGCTATTTGTGATATCACTTACACAAAAGAATGTTATACATATCTAAGAAGAGCATGCAAGAGGATGCAGAAGTTTGTATAAAAGTTTTTCTTGAAAGCTCAATACAATATGACAAGAATTATGATCTTCTTAAACTTGTTTTTTTAATATAGCGTTGTATTATCTTTTTGTAACGGCTTCTTTGTTTTTACTGAGCAAAAAATAGAAGGTGTTACGGTCTTAATGAAATTTAAGAAAAGTAATTTGTATAACGTTAATTTGTTATGTATAAATGATGTTATAAACGCCCCTTATTAGAGCACGGTTTTAACTATAAGACCATACCTTTTATGACATTAAAAATAACTCTAGTTTTAAGCATGTAGTACTTTTTAGTTTAGTTAGAGAAAGAAACCGAAGTCTACAATGAAGCTGCTGCGCGCTTTATCCACCTGCCGACAAGCGAATCCACACCATTGTACAGACTCGCCTAAACGGAAGCGGCTGTGCAACACACCATCTAGGTATGTGAAATTTAGTAAATAGAGACAATCCACTATACCCCCGACAACAGAGCCCGAAGCAATAGCTGTGTAAGCCACAATCGCCTCAGCTACTGCTACTAAGAATGTAGCGGGAAGAAAGTGCTCTGATGATCCCATCGACCATTCTCCCACGACGAAGGACTACATAACAGAGTAGTATAACAGCAAACGGGATGCTTTTCACACTGAAGAAACACCAGATTAAGACACTATCAGCATCGACCATAATTCCTCAGGGCTTGCAAATATTGGGAAAGACAAACGCAAGCAGCCCTTAAGCACCACAAGTGGGGACAGCCAATCCATCGTAGGCACTCTTCCAACTGCCCTATAATGCGCACACTCATAATCAGTGTCATAACAAATCAAAGTGGGGATATAACAAGGCAAAACCTCACAAACGCCTTTAATATCGTCACTTCGTCCATGATTAAGGCAGCCAGAAGAGGAAACAAGGGTAAAACAAATCAGACCGATCAGAATACCCTCAACACGACGGAAACACCGCAGATTGAACTCGAAAGTGGCCCAAGGTTCAACCGTTAGAAGCGCCTGGAGCATTTCGGCACCCGGCTGTGATGGCGTCCGAGTGGCGGACGTGAAAAGAATGGGCGTGTTCGAGGTTTTCTTCAACTGCGCCCTGTATCGGCGCGTTATCCCGAAGGCCTGGAGAAGTCTTCGGACGACTCTGGTCCCGAAGGTTGGCGACCGTGCCAGGGCGACCAATTGGCGGCCGATCACTATAGGATCGGCCTTTCAGAGACCCATGCACCGCGTCATAGCTAGCCGTCTGGCAGACGCGGTGTCCATGGACATGAACCAGCGCGGCTTTGTGAAGGAGATGGACGGCACCCTCTGCAATTCGCTTGTACTCGACCATTATATCAGGTCACGAACTAACCGTGGCCAGTCTCTGAATGTGGTCGCCCTGGACGTGAGGAAAGCTTTTGACACCGTGTCGCACGACTCGGTAAGGCGGGCCATGGCACGCCATTCCATCGATTCTAGCATAAGTGACTTCCTTCTGAACTCACTGGTCAGCTCCACCACTACCATCAAGGTGGGGCAAGTGTGTACTGAGTCTGTGAGGATATGTAGGGGAGTGCAACAGGGCGATCCATTGAGTCCCCTTATTTTCAACCTTATTGTTGACGAGCTTCTGGATGGGTTGGAGGGCCTCGGCTCGGGCTAGACCATCGTCCCGGGCTTGAAGTGCTCAGCCATGGCGTTCCCAGACGACATCATCCTGCTGCAGGATAGTGATGTGGGCATACCTGTTGCGTTGCGGTACACGGAGGCATTCTTCCAGGCAAAAGGAATGCTCTTGAACCCGAAGTCGGGGCATAAGATTGGAGGCTCCATGTTGATGGCCGTAGGAAGCATCAATAGATTCAAGTACTTGGGTCACCATTTCAACGCTACAGGAATGATGCGCCCCCACTCGCGAACCTGCCAAATTGGATATTTAACATCCGTCGCACGCCCCTCAAGACTGAACAGTGAGGCTCGTAATAATCAGGGACTACGCCCTACCTAAGCTCTCCTACTGCCTCCAGACTACCCGAGTCACCGGAAAGACCCTGCGCGAAGCTGACCGCCTCCTTAAGAGAACGGTCAAGCAGATTCTCCATCTCCATGTAGACACTTCGGATCAGTACCTCTACGCTAGGATCAGGGATGGTGGGTTGGGGCTCGTCGATCTGAGAAGTGTGATACCGCATCTTTTCTATAAGCGTCTGCTGCGGGCGACATTGCTTGATGACCGGGTTCTCAACGCGGTGTTCAAAAGCCGCGAATTACGAACGCTGTGTATGAGGATCCAGGTCATGGTCGTGAATTTACCACATATCATCAACTCCTGTAGCGGTCTAGAGACCGTGAGTGCTGATCGCAACTGTAGATCGTGGCTTCAACAGAAGTCAGCAGTGTGGTCGGGACGGGATTTTGTGCGTGCAGTACAACTCCACTCCAAAAACCTACCCACTATGGGTATCCCATCGAATCCGCCTGAGCTTCAGGTTTGTAGGAGCTGCAATGATGGTAAAACCGAATCAATCGGCCACATCTTCCAGTCTTGTCCCGCGGTCCACTGGGAGAGGATTGGTCGCCATAATGAGGTCGCCAAGAAGCTTGCGGAACACTGCGCGAAGTGTGGATGGGGGGTAGAAGAAGAGCCTGTCCTACCACACTCTTCGGAGCGTTGCTATAAGTCCGACCTCGCGGTTCACCTGGGCGATTCAGACCTTATCTGTGACGTCCATCTGAGTTGGGAGGCCGGGCCTGGCATGAGGGAGATCTGGGACCGGAAGCGGCGGATATACGACAACCCTTATTGCAGAGAAGCAGATGTGGAAAGGTGGCCAGGTAAAGAGCTCGTGTTCGCCGCGGTCATCTTGGGAGTACGAGGCTCCTGACCTAGAGCCAACAACGTGGCGGCTGACGTTATGGGCATCCCGCGTGCATTTAAGGCAAGCTGCGTCCACACCTGTCTGAAGTGGGGGTCTAGTTTACATCGTCGCTTCATGAGCGCCGTCTGGTCTAAGGGTTGATTTTGTTGCAGAGTAGCTTCGTTCGAGCAAGTGCGGTGAAAGGCGAGCCATTCCATTCAGGCTCAGAGGAGGATTTCGTCTTTTCGTCTTTTAGCCCACCGCAGCCCACGTAGTCCATTCCATCAGATAGCGAGCCGGATGACGACCATCGACTCCGAGAGCGGAGAAGCTGCCATACCAGCCCTACAACACCCCAGCCCTCCCCCTCGTTAATCCCCACATCCTCGCCGGTGCTGCGCAGGGTGCTGCCACGGACCCAACGGCGTAGGGCGCCTGCTCCGCAAGCACCGGCGCCGCCTCCCCGTAGGGCCCCCATTGACCATGGTGTGATCACGATCAGTATTGGGGATTTCAGACGACTAATAAGAGAGCTGTTGCAGGAGGAGGCAGTTCTAAATTAACCGATGTGTATTTTTTGTGCGTGAAGGAATTTAGTTTTTGTTTTTGGCTTTCGGTTTTCGGTTTTTGGTTTAGTTTATTTTGAATATTCATTTTTATTTGTATAGTTGTATAATTTTTATATTGAAATAAATTTTGATTTGGAAAAATCTTACCCTATTCTGTTCAACCTAAATGATTTACATTTACATAGGTTCTATTATAATGTGTTTTGACGTTGAGGTGAGGTTTAGTGTATCCATCCAGTAGTATAATTTTCTTTAGATTCAATATAATTACACTATTCGTCAATATTTTTCAATATCCGTATATATTGAGGTTATGTGATTTTTTGTGATCTTCTTCCAATTATTAATCTGTGTTACCCACTCATTATGACCGGCCCCGTAAGTGTGAAGAATTGTGTCCTGTGTATTGTGTTTGACTACTGTTGAGTAAGGCTGGTTGCATATACTGAAATTACTAGTTAAATGTTATTTAATATATAATAATCTTACTGTAAAATAAAATAATGGTTTACTGCTTAGAATGTAACGCATTTATAGTACCTAGTACTATTCCACAATCCACGAAGATAGCACAGAAATGGCGCTGTAGTAGCTGCTCTATTACCGAAGGGCACGAACAGCCGGACATGTCTTGCAACAATGATTGAGAATATGTTTCTGACCCATTTCGCCCTATTTCCTAAGAAAATCGAAGACCAAATTACTAATTGTGTGAATCTAATACTTGATGAGCGAGTAAAGGAACTGGAAGGAGAAAATAAGTTATTGAGGGATGATATCCTGATCTTAAAAAACGGTTCAACGGCCAGCTGCCAAGAAATAATAAGCGAAGTACATGAACGACAAATAAGAGCGAACAACATCATGAATCATCAAACGCCCGGGGGCCAGAACTGCCAATCATTAAAATGCACAGTTCATGTCTTCAAATACCACGCGTCGGGAAAAATAACTCTAAAACTCGACCACTGAAAGTAACTTTTGCGAACCCTTCCATTGCTAAAAAAGTATTAAAGCATATCCGTGAAGCACAACTTGGTAAGGTCCGAGTGACGTCGGACAATACCCCCACACAGTTAAAATTCTTAAATGAAGTTTGCTTCAGTCTCGAACAACGTCGCTCAAACGGTGAGGTCAACATAACTATCCGATATAGGAACCATTATGCAGGAAAAATTCTAATCAAGTACAACAACAATATACCTATGCAACGTATCGCACTATCATTTTACTATCAAAACGTACGTGGGCCACGAACAAAAGCGCATGCCCTATTCTCTGCTGTCAGTGACAATGATTTCAATCTGATTCATCTCACTGAAGCTTTTCTTACAGATGATATAAGAGATTCCGAATTATTCCCAAGTTCTTACATTATACATGGATCTGATCGAAATCTTTCCCGAACGGGACTAAAGAAAGATGGTGGTGTTCTATTGGCTACTTCGAATACCCTAATATGTAATAAAATAGACATAAAATACTTTAAAGGTGCTAATCCGTTAGTAGACATCACTGCCTGTCAACTTAAGACACATCGTTTAACTATATTGGTAGTCATTATATACATTCCTCCTAATATATCCTTAGATGTTTTCGAATCAACCTTTGATCAGCTAGAACCGCTCTCGTTATGTACTAATAATGGGCGATTTAAACATACCGTTCTTTAACACCTGTGATAAAGACAGGAAAGCCACAATCTGCAATAAGTTTTATGACGTTACAAAGCTTCTGCAAAATAATAAAGTGGCTAACATTCAAAATAGATATTTAGATCTTATCTTTGCGGACAACGCAATTAACATTGTACGAGCTGAATTTCCCATTGTTCCTGAGGATACATTTCATCCACCTCTAGTGTTTTTATATGAGACGCAGAGGACTGCTCTGTATGTAAACCGGATGTTTCCTAGTGCAGCTGAACAGGATGCGTATAACTTTAGGAAAGAAAATGTTCGACTGTACGACGATATCTTAAATGCTGAGTGGTCATTTCTGGATTCCGTCTCTGATGTAAATCAACTGTTAGATCTATTTTATCGCCAATTGTACGCCATGTTAGACCGATCGGTTCCAAAGTATCCGTTAGTGAAGCTAAAATATCCATCGTGGTTTTCCAAAGAAATAAAAAACAACCTGTGCCTCAAGGTTAGATCTAGACGCCAATGGAAATCCTCTAGAGTCTCAAAGTATTAGGATGAGTTTAAAAGGTTACGCACTATAACTAAACATAAAATATCTGATGCGTATAGACAATATTTACGTAACATAGGATAGTCTGTTAGTTCAATTCGAAAAGATCTATGGAAATAAAGGTACTGCTGGGGATGAGCTTATTAGTCAAAGATTTGAGATTCGCACTGGCAAAGCCCCTTATGAAAATTTGTAATTGCGTCATTCGCTCTTGTGTGTTTCCTGAGCGCTGGAAGCGAGTTAGAATTACCCCGGATTTCAAAAAAGAAGACCGTAATGATATTCGGAACTATAGGCCCATTGCAATATTATCAAATTTCGCAAAGATTCTTGAACAAGTGCTATATTCCAATATTTTAAATAATGTACGGGCACGTCTATCTCTGCACCAGCATGGATTTATACGTGGCAGATCAACAACTACGAATCTCGTAACCATCACGTAGTTTATTAGTGAGTGTCATGATAATAAGAGGCAGGTAGATGTTTTTTATACTGATTTCTACCTCGCGTTTGATACCCTGGATCATCAAATACTGACTGCTTCTAAAATTGAGTGCGATCGGCGACTGCTCCTGGACTTGTGTGACTAGTTGCGTCTTACTGAATAGAGTGAATTATGTAACATACAACGGGTTCAAATCCAATGAGTTTCTGGCGACTTCCGGGGTTCTTCAATCCAACCTAGGACCGCTCTTATTCATCATACTCATACATGACCTCCTGGCATGATTGAGTTGCCCTGTCTTGGCATATGCTGATGGCATAAAGCTGTATTCATTCATTAGGGGACCGTAGGATACAATATACTTGCAAAATAACCAGACACTCTTGTTAATTGGTGCTCCATCTACAAACTGAACTTAAATGTAGGTAAATGCTGTTTTGTGTCATACAGCCGTGCAAAAAACGGAATAACGAGCTGCTTAGCCAATACCTAACCAGGAATACCACTGTTATGGTTCGTGTTCGTTTTGATTGCCAGCTAAACTTTTCCTAACATATCGAAGCCACCTGTAAATACGCATCTAAAATGCTTGGTTTCATAATTAGATCATCTAAGTATTTCAGCACAGCAAGTGTGTTAATGACATTGTATTTTTCTTATGTTGTCAGTAAACTTGAATACGCGAGCTTTGTTTGGTCACCATACTAGACCACCCAAATTCTAGCTATAGAGAGAATTCAGCGCAAATTCTTAAAATTTCTTTCATTTAGGTTGGAAAATGTTTACCCCGTAATAAATTGTAATTATGATGAATTGCTTTCTAGACATGAGGTATTGGCATTGGCTGACCGTAGAGATTTAATTGATGCCAAATTTGCGCTGATGCTAATCAATGGCAAAGTTAACTGTAGTGAGTTATTAGCATCTGTTGATTCCTCCATGTCCCTTGCTTAGCTGCGAGGGATCCGCACACATTTTATGTTAAGCACGCTAGGACGAACTTGTTTAGGAGCTCGCCTATAACCAGAATTTATAATAGTGGCAATAGATTGTACTGTGATATAATTTTTGTTTAACTTTGTTTAACTGTGATACATCGCAAATAGCTTATAATATGTTACGTGACAACGTTTCACCAGCCAGTGCCAGCATCATCAGGGCCTGGAACAAGGAGGCTTAGTAAATGGTGGAGCCTCATTGTATGTTACAGATGACTGTAGTACAAGACATAGTATAAATTAGATTAAGTAAAACTTACATGTACATAAAGTTAATAAAAATACCGTAATACGTTGAATATTAATACCCACTTCACAGATTCCTCAAAGAAAACCCAGGGTTGATTGTTACCAATGTTGACAAAGGAAACTGTACAGTGCTCATGAACAGGGAGGAATATGATGACAAGTCTAATACATTGCTAGGAGACCGTTCCACATATAAGGAATTACAAAAGGACCCAATGCCAGGACTAGAAAGGAGACTTAGGCTATATTGAACCGCCAGTGGCCAAACAGCTTAAATGTTACAAGGGGACCTGCCCACGTTACTATGGCTTACCTAAGGTGTCAGCTGTCCCACTAAGAAGTTGGCCAGCCATCTGGCAGATATCCTCAACCTTTCGTTTGTCGGCTACAACAAGTTCAGGATAAAAGACTCCTTTGAGTTTGCTGATAAAATTAATAACTTTCAGCTGCCACAAGGTTTTCAGATTGTCTCATTTGACCTTATATATCTTTTCACTAACATCCAAGTTGACCTCGTTACTAAGATTATCACCGACAATTTCGACCTGATCACGGATAATACAGCTATTCCACTCCAGGAATTCATCAACTTAATTAAGTTCTTATTTGACTCTACCTATTGTATGTTCAAGGACAGCTATTACCAACAAATCAGTGGGTGTCCTATGGGAGGGTCAATCAGTCCGTGTCTAGCTGAGCTTATGACGAATAGCTGTTTGCATGTTTGCGAGAGCAATGTCAACTTTGTTTTTCTTTTTGTATACCAATATGTGGATAACCTTCTTTGTGCCGTTCCAGCAGGAGAGATTGATAACACCCTTAACATCTTTAATTCATTCAACAACCAAATGGTCTTCACAGCCGAACGGGAGAATAATTGTACAGCACCTTCTCTGGACTCCTTAGTTATCAGGATGCCGGATAACCAAATAAGATTAGACTGGTACATAAAACCGACCAGCTCTGGCAGATACATCCCTTTCCTCTCCTACTATCCTTTACAATACAAAATCAACACGGTATTGGCAATGAAAAACCGAATAATTCGTATTTCTCATCACTCATTGCACAACAAGAACTTGAGAATGTTGTTTGCAATTTTCAAAAGCAACATGTATCCATCTCGCCAATTAAAAAAAATTATATTCAATACTAGCCATATGGAGATAGGTAATCACCGATCCCAAGGTGACCAACAGAGGGCGAATCCTGACGATCACTTGCTTTTTGCATAGTAAACATACATCGAGGGACTTTCGAAAAGGCTGTCCTACTTACTGAGAGGTCACAACCCCAACCTTAGGGTTGCCTACGATAAAATCAGTACTGTTAATTCTTTTTTCACCCGCCTAATAGATCCCTTGCCCATCCTTCAAAGCCAATACTTGGTATATTCCATCAATTGCAAGAACTGAGACTTATTCTACATAGGACAGACACAACACCGGAGTGATACCAGATTAAAACCAAATTCCACAGGTCTGAGCCACTATTGCAACGAAAATGACCATGTTGCCAATTTCAACGAGGCCAAAGTGGTATGCAGGGAAATAAATTCGTTCAAACGTAACTTTTTAGAAATGTGTCACATCGCAACCAACCCAGGGAAAACCATAAATTTCAAAAAGGATGTAGAGGGCCTGAGTGACCTTTACATCTATTTGCTTTCTTCACAGAGTAAGCATAAGCGCTTTCGACATGTAGTCCCAGAGGGGAAATACAGATGTTATATGCAACTTCAGGAAAAATGGACACTATTTAAAATGTCCATAAGGCTACGTGTGTAATATTTTTGCTTTTCTCGAGAATATTAGTTGAATTTTAATTTTAAGATTCATAATTTATCATTAATGAATGTACAGTACTTTAAATGGGTTGTTTAATACTAGATATTTGATCAAATGAAAATTATTAAGCACATGTCTGTATCTTTTGATTACATCTAATGTACGTTTTGGCTTAAAACATTACTGTATAGTTTACAACCAAATTTAGCATGTGGCCTGTTAAGTTATCTGATCTAACTTAGTCTTGAATAATGTTTGGTGGAAACCTACAAAAGAATGTTTATGTTAAACATCTCCGTTTACAGGAATTGAATCAAAACTTCATGCAGTTTTGATGATTTATTCCCCACAATATTCGAATTCATTATTATGATTTTTTATTGCTGCTACCTTTTCCAGATGGAGTGGAACAGGTGGAATACGCAGATGAACTGGCACTAGTGGCAGCTGCCAAGACAGAGGAGCAGCTGGTCTAGAAGGTGGACGACAGCCTAGACCAAATCAGCAACTGGATCCAGAATAATCAACTCTCCCTAGCCCCGAAGAAAACCATTTTTCACCGGCAGAAGACGTGTAGCACCGATAGAATTTTCTATACTATGACACCGGATTACACCCGGTGCTAGAGTCAAATACCTTTGTCTGACCCTGCAAAATCATCTAAATTTCTCTTTACACGCAAAGGCTACGACTGCAAGAGCAGCCCAAGTGGCGACGGCCCTGGTCAGGATCATGCCAAACCTACCTGGGCCAAGATCAAGCAAGAGAAGGATAGTTGCATCTACAGTAGAGAGCACCATGCTGTACGATATCCCGGTGTGGGCCGGAAAGATGTAAATAGCGGGGAGGAGGGCACGCCTAGCAACCAAGCATTGCAAGATCGCGTTGTGACGAAGCCTGAGCGCCGAGTGTGTGCGGCGCAACGCCCTTGCGCCGTACCACCACTGCTTGGCTACGTTATGCCCTCTCTGCTTCACCCTCCTTCCCAAACATACCCCACTACCTTCATCCCGCTCCCCGCCTCGGTGATGGGCTTTAAAAGCCGTCGCCCGCGGCTTAACCGGCAGCATATACTGAGTTAAACTGTCGTGACAGACAGACGTGTTTTCTCCTGAGCCCAGCCGTCCAGCCAAGCCACCGGAGAATGCTGACAACCCCACCGAATCAAGTAAGTGGATCATTTTATTAAGTGTGCGCATACCACTCTCCAACATGGACGTCGGGATAACACTCGATAGCTCCAGGGAGGAGTTGTTCTCTGTAATAAAGATACAGACTAACATGATTGATAATCTCAATACTAAAGTAGAGGAGCTCTCACAAGCTCTAAACAATCGAACCGCTGCCAACAGTGCCCCCTCGCAATATCCCCCAGGTCCCGATTCACCCGAAGAGGGATCATTCATCAGCACCCTTCCGCCGAAACAGGTGCGACCAAGTCCCCTGTCGACCGCTTCGGAGAAGCCATTGCTGGTCGGTAATTGTTCAATTACCGACAGGCCGACTTCTGGCAAGCGTAAGAAGGAGGAATTTCCCCCATTGCCTTCAATTGTTCCCCAAATTGATGACGTTATCATCTCTAACCCACCCCCTCCACAGCATGTAAATGCGATGGAAAATCCCCAAGCCCCTATCGATGAGCACATGCTCACGGACCACCCGGATTTCAAACGGAAGGCATACGATGACTCCACCGCCTCAGACGAAGCATCGTCTTCCGATGAGGCAGGTGATTTTCTCGTGAAGGCTTCACGAAAAAATGCCAAGAGAGCAAAGGCAAACTCTCCAGCCGCTGCTCTCCCCTCAAACCCCCCATCATCTCAAACCACTTCCGTAGCCCCTCCTGCCAAGGAAAAAGCACCTCCCCCAGTAATCCTCCACTCGAAGGAGAACTACGGTGCGATCGTCCGCGAAATTCGTGCCCGCAATATCATCATTAAGAAAGCAGTCAACACTGCCGAAGGAGCCCGGTTTCACCCGGAAACTCCAAATGACTTCAGACGCCTCACGGCGTATTTATCCGAACGTGGCGCGAAATACCACACATATACCCTCCCGGAAGAGAGGGTGCTACGTGTAGTGGTCCGCGGTATTCCCGAAACCGTCACTGAAGACGACGTCCTCCTTGATCTCAAAGATCAAGGTTTCCCTGCCATCTCGGTCCACCGGATGGGACAAAAAGCGAGGCAAAAGCTGTTCCACATGATGATGGTGGTGCTCCCATTGACCCCAGCGGGGAGAGAAATCTTCAAGCTGGAAAACATATGGGACTTCCATCGTGTCACGGTGGAACACAAACGAAAGTCCCCCCTGATTGGACAATGCCACCGATGTAAAAAATGTGGACACTCTTCGTCCAATTGTCACCTCGATTTTGCCTGCGTAAAATGCACGGCACCCGCCGCCACTAAGGCATCCACCGCTCCTGCGGCACAAACCTCGTCAGCCCCTAAGGCACCCGCCACACCTACTGCTTCCATAGACCCACTCGCGGAGAAAATAAATAAATTCAATGAACTTATCGATATCAAGATTGGCCAGGGGATCTCTGCCGCCGCACAGGACTCACTGACTAACTTGATGATCAAGTTCATGACAATAATAACCGCCGGACCTTAAAATGCCTGCACACCAGAACACTTTGGCCTCACCATTCAAGTTAGCGTTCTGGAATGCAGACGGATTAAAGTCCGATAAACATGAGTTTAAGATTTCCTAGTCCAGCATGCCATCGACGTCATGCTGGTCTGCGAAACTCACCTCCGCCCTAGTGAAAGTTGTAAAATTCCGGGTTACAATCTTTTTCGAAGGGATAGATTAGGTGCACCAAAAGGGGGCACAGCAATATACGCAAGAAGAGCGCTTGATCACGCAGGACTCGACTTGCCGTTGCTGGAGAACCTGGAGGCCAACGCCATAACAGTAAATCGATAACAAAGAGCCTGTCGCGATTGTGGCCTGCTATAACGGCCCTGCAAAATTATTGCTGCCCGCAGACCTGGACTTAATTCAGGCCTGTGGACGCAGAATTATTCTAGCCGGTGATTTTAACGCGAAACACGCGGACTGGAATTGTCGCACGACGACAGTACGGGGAAGGACCCTGTCGCTGTGGGCTGAAAACAACGGGTTCTAGATTGCGAGCCCGGACGAACCCACCTTATACCATAAGGTAGGGCATAGACCTGATATTCTAGACATTGCGCTGCTTCGCAACGTCAATGTCCCTAGTAATCTGACGATTCATAATGCCCTTAACTCGGACCATCTCCCCGTTGTGTTCGACCTGCAGCGACATGCAAGCACGGAACCCCTTATAGTCAACCAGACGGTTGTCTGAGAGGAGTTCCCGCAACATCTATATCCGCTACTGCCTCCGTTAGGCCATATCTCACTCCCGTGCGAAATTGATCATGCAGTTACCGAACTTACTGCCGCCATAACAACGGCTATTGGTAGGTCTACCAAGACTGTCGGTGGAGGAGCCCCGGGGAGAAATCCCTTGGGCCTTCCTGCTGACATCCGTGGACTTATCAAAGCCAAGAACCGCGCTAGGCGCATTTATCATAAATTCCGTTTACCTGCGCACAAGCACATCATGCTTGATCTACAAAAACAGGCTCGTTCCGCGGTGCTAGAGCACAAGAATCTTCGCTGGCTCGAGCTCATAGAGTCAACCGATGATACGCCCCAGAAACTGTGGAAACTTGCTCGCAGACTGGGAAGGATTCCGACAACCCCCGCGTTTCTACATGGACCCCGGGGTCTAGTTTTCACAGAAGCGGACAAAGCAGAAGCACTTGCTGACAGCTTTGAAAGACAATGTGAACCAAACTATACAGACATGGACGTAGACCATGTCGGAAGAGTCAAACGTAAAGTCACCCGCGTTTTAAAAGCCCAAAACCGCGTTGGGCCTCAGCCAAAATTAGTAACGCCAGCGGAGATTCGCCAACTATTAAAGAAATGCGTCAAAAGGAAAGCTCCGGGCCCGGATAACATTCCAAACACTGCTCTTCGTCTACTACCCAGAAAGGCAATTACCTGGCTGGTTCACATTTTCAATTCTATGCTCCGAACGTCGCATTTTCCAGATCAATGGAAAACTGCAACGGTGGTGATGATTCCCAAACCGGGCAAAGACACGAAGTTTCCTCAAAACTTTCGCCCAATCAGTCTTCTCTCCGGTATCGGCAAGCTAGCTGAGAGGGTCATTCTGGGCCGTCTCCGCGGTTTCACCGAGGCAAACAACATCTTGCCCGAAGAGCAGCACGGGTTCAGAGCTCACCTTTCGACACAGCATCAACTCACTAGAGTTGTGGAATACGTTGCGGAAGGTTTTAACACGAAACGATCCACGGCCGCGATATTCCTAGATGTTGAGAAGGCGTTCGATAAAGTATGGCACAATGGCCTGCTTTATAAACTCATCCAGCATGAATATCCTGGCTACGTGATTCGGCTAGTGGCTTCATACCTGAAGCAACGTAGTTTCAGAGTACGGCTTGGGAGGTGTCTCTCCTCGGAGAGATCCCTACTCGCCGGAGTCCCCCAAGATTCTGTGATTGCGCCATATCTTTTTAATATATATTTTTCGGACATTCCGCGATCCCGTAATGTGTTGATGGCACAGTACGCCGACGATACAGCCCTAATGTATCGCTCGACGAACTCGTCCACAATCGCCGCGCGTCTGCAATCAGCCACAACCGAATTAGAGTTGTGGATGAAGGCATGGAGGGTACAGGTGAATCCGGAGAAGAGCACCGCGGTTTTCTTCTCCCGAAGGAAACTGGTGAGACCAGATGACATCCTTTTATTTGATAAGAACATTCCCTGGAGTGATTCTGTCAGGTACCTGGGTGTCACGCTGACGCCTAAACTGAGTTGGAACGCGCACCTAGAAACGGCACTGGCGAGAACCAGGCAAGCCGCGGGCAGGTTATTACCCCTAATTGGGAGATATAGCGTTCTTAGTTTGCGTAATAAGTTACGGATCTTCAGCGCCGTGCTGAGACCAAAACTTACATACGGTGCTCCTGTCTGGGCTGGGGGCCTAACCAAAACAAACTGGTTAAGCCTGCAGCGGTACCAGAACGTTACATTGAGAAGGTTCCTGAATGCCCAGTGGTATGTCAGGAACACACAAATTAGAGACGAGCTGGGAGTATGCTTGATGTTTGATCACATCAAACATATTGCCTCCAGCTTCCACGAAAGATTTGCGGAACACCGATTAGAGTCAATGAAGGCATGCTCCAATTATGATGAAAATCATAATTGGAAATATGATAGGCCCAGGTCGATCCTTGTAAAAGGACCACCGTGAATCGGGCAAACCCATAAAGTGAAGCCCCCCGGGGCTGGCCAACATGGCCATTAACTATACCTCTCACGTGATTAACATCCCTCTATGAGTCTAACATACATAAAATTAATTTTTTCGTTATGTTGCAGGCGGCAGTGCTTTTTAGTCAGTAAAAATCTGACACTGTTTCCCCTCAGGAGAGCGGATTCGTCTTTTGAAGATTTTTAACACTGCCAGGCCCCGCGCCAAACCAAAAAAAAAAATTAACCGGCAGAGTACAATCCAGTCTCTCAACCCTCCTCCGGACTTAATGGTGCCCTGGCACATTCATTTCGTCCGCTCCCATCTCTACTGCCCGAACTAACGGTGCCCCGGCACATTCGTTAGTTCTTTCCCGACTCGACCGCCCGGAACAAGCGGTGCCCCGGCACATTCGCTGGTTCACTACCACCTTCCCCCTGACCACGCTGCCCACCATTTACCCGCTGTAGGATATTATTTAATTTATATTTTGCCCACTGTTTATTTTTACATTATAGAAGACTGTTTATTTTATTATTAAAATTACATTTATTTTCTTTTTTCTGAATAAACCTTTTTATTTATTATTTATTTGTGACACTTGCTACCCGGTGGAACCGCCCGTCACAGCGTTGAGAGTCGCCAAAGCGTACCACACAGTCGCCAGGGAGGGTGTGTTTGTGGTAGCCAGGATGCCACCAAATGAGATCCTGGTCTGCAAAGGTCACGCGGGTACTAACGTGTGCTGACAGGCTGCAAGGATTTATGCCATTGCAAAGTGGCAGGAAGCCCGGGATACCACAGAGGGAAAACCCGAGTGAACAAAGGCCCAGATATAAGAAGCTGGATGGGCAGGAAGCATGTAGGGATGAACTTCCACCTGACGCAGCCGCTCACGGGCCATGGATATTTTTAAGCATACCTCTGCCGAATTGGTTCAGTGATCAGGCCTGCTTCCAGTGCCGCCACGAACCCGACGACGCAGAGCATACGCTATTCGAGTGCCCACTGTAGTACTGGGATAGAAGCAGACTGGCAAGCGGGATGAAACTAGGCACCGCAAACGACGATGATATAGTCTGAGGGGATGCTGGGTCATTGCCACCTATATCAACAACATTATCAGAGTGGATGGACGCACCATCCATGAACTGCGAAGTGAGATTTTTATATGCTAATAGCATAAGACCACTTCTGTGCATGTATGTCGGTAGACAGACTTGAAACAAGCAGATTGATTTTGAGCAAACCATAACAGCAACACTTTGAAATAGTTCATTAGTACATAAATGGATTCATATTTAGTGTAAAGTTGATTCTCACAACAGTTGTTCAGCAGCAAATAATACAGTGATTATGAATCCATAACAAATTAATACTAATGAACCGTTAGAAAGTTGTACGCAAAAACATATTTGTTTCAGGTAAGCTTTCTTTTTCAGCTGTCAGTGATTGTATTGATGAATATATTGATTAGTCGATTGACATTATATTAAAGCAAACTACATGTTTAATAAGGTGCCCAGATTGTTGTAGCTAGAAATTCGGGACGCCAAATACATATACAGGGTGTCCCTAACGTATAGAATAAATACTATAAAACTTTTATTTGTGATTTTTGCAAAAATTGCATGGGAACTTTTGAATGGTAGTGGCAATTGTTTTCGAATATTTTTTATTAAGCAATGACTTCATCCACACTTTTTTCAAATGAGAACCCTATTTTTCAATGGGATTATTTTTCTTTTCTTTCTTTCATAAGGAAATTTCCGGGTCTGTGATAACGCGAGCGGTAAACCTGCAATTCATTCTGTCTTCGACCGAGTTCTGCTTGTCACGCTCCTCGATTACAGCTTTGTATTTTCACATAGTTGATTTCATTTATTAATTAGTTATAGTTTAGTTAAGTATTATAGTGTATAGTATTTATTGTATAGTGTAGTGCTTAATTTAATATACTTTTTAACAGTGAAATTGACACTTGTGTTTAGTGCACCTTTTTTATCGATTTTGGTAAGTGATTAACACAGAGATAAATAGATGAGTTGTTTATGGAATAGGTTTCTTGGTGATTACTTACTTCATCTATCAATTAACACCCTCCATATCTGATTTATATGGGCAACGATACAACTTTCCTTTTTGCATAAAACATGCACGACCTATGTTCGCTTTCCTTGTCTATGTTCGTAGCTCATAATAGTGGACATATATTAATAATAGTACCTGTACAGGTCGATATGGTTGGGAGGAAGACGTACCCATGCTATTTTTGCCAGAGTAAAATTACGATTCTTCCCCGTCATTTGGAAGCCTACCACCGCGAGGAATCTCGGGTTGCCCAAGTAGTGGATCAGGCTACCCGAATGTAAACTATTTTTATAGGCACTAGTCGTTTCTAATAATCAGGTGAACTTGTAGACAAGCTTTAGCTTCTTTGAGGGCGGACGGCATCCACAAACACAACCTGAGTTTCTCAAACGTGAGCCAACGTGTGGCTAAACGTAGGACGGTTGGCGCCAAGCTTCCTTGCCCAGAGTGCAAAGAGTATGTTCGGGTGACATACCTTAGCCGGCACATGCAGCTAATGCACACGGATGAAAGGTAAATGAATTCTATAATATTGATATAAGTGATTAAAATTATGTAGGGTCAGGTACCGCCGCTTCAAAAATCAGGCCGCGGTGATGGTGGCCGATCATACCATTCCCCTCGAAGCATCCGACCTGCTTAAGCGGAAGGTCTTCAGCCGCATGATGGTGGACGAGATCACCGAAACTGCCCAACGCGACCCTCTCATAGCGCTCTATGGACAATGGCTCCTGGAAAAATATGTAGATCAGCCACATCTGCACACGTTTGTGTCCCCCAAGTTGAGAGAGGTGGCATGCCCAGCAGCTAAATGCTGATGTACGCTGTCTGGAACAGCTTATAGCCCCGGACAAGTACGACCTTGTCGTGTGACGACAAATTTCTAAAATGTGTGAGAACTAAAATATTTAAAATCTTTAGTCACGACTCTCGAAATTGCGGCGACCAAAGGCGGATGTGTTGGAGTTTTTGGAGCTGGTGGAGAACGACTGGACGGAAAATGTGGCGCACATTTATTACAAAAAAATTACAAGACAAAACTATTAATTAAGCTTGGATGAATTATTCCTTTAACCCGTAATAATCTCGTAGATAAATTCGACAAGGAAGTAGGTCTTCCGCAGCAGTGGGAAATCTCCAAAATGCTGACGTACTTAGAGGGGGAAATTGTGCAACTGTACGACCAGTTAAGCACAACCTTCTCCTCTAAGACGTACATTAGCATTTTGGAGACCCTGCTGACCTACATTGTCGTCCATAACCGCCGCCGCACCGGCGAGGTCCAGCGCATGGAGGTGGTCGATTTCCGAAGGAGGACTTGTCGCCTAGACGAGAACTCTGACGAGTTCAGGGCGATGAACCCGAATCAAAAGGAGAGTGCGCGGAAGTACCAACATGTCTACATTCGGGGGAAGCGGGACAAGATGGTCGCCTGTATGCTCAAGCAAACACATGCGGATATGTTGGATTACCTCCTACGCGACAATGTCCGGTCGCAAACCAACATCAGGCCGGACTGTCCCTATGTGTTTGCGACAGCGGGCGAAGGACCTCAACGGGCAACAGTATTGCTGCAGAAATTGGCACTGGAAGCTGGGGTGAACCGGGCCACCATGAAGGGTACATTGTTGAGGAAGCAGATAGCAACGGCAATGCAATCAATGGACATCTCTGAGATGAATGTCGAAAATATGGTGGCATACTTGAGCCATAGCGACAAGGTTCACAAAGAGTGCTACCGGCAGCCTGTTAGGGCGATTCATATGGGACGAGTGACCCAGGTCCTTGACGATATCAAACCTAGACCATCTGGCACTCAAAGTGTCCCTGTCGGTAGTACGAGTTCGGATTCGCCGCGGCCATGTGAGTTAAACTTTATTTCTAGTGGTACATTCCTTCTGATTACGATATTTCTTCCTAACAGATTTCAGTTCCATCTCAGTGTGTCCAGATCCTCAGCAGTTCGGGAACACTTCATTACATCGTAAGTAATTTTTCTTTCTACTCGTAGGAATCAGCGTCAAATGACAATTAAACAAATGGTGCATTATTAGATAACATTGTAACATTTTCATTATATTCTTATATATGTGGTTTTTGTAGCCGTAGCCAGCTGCGACACCGATACTACCCTTCCCGCCCCAATGCAGAGACATGCATCACGTACACGTAAGTAATATTTCGACATATAACTATGCCTTCATATTACCTTTATAATATGTTATACTTATTCAACTTTGTGCTTTAAATAGACTGTTCAGACTTTCAGACGATTCGGGTTCGGATGTCAGTCCGGCATCCCGGAAACGCCCATCAAGCTGTAAGTAACCAATAGTTTCTGCTTTGAATTCTACTAGATAACACTATTTATAAACAACGTCTTTCTTACTTCTAAAACCGTGTAATAATTCATTATTAGGCACGGATAATGTCTACACTACTTAATTGAAACACTATGAGTACCTATGATAAGGAGCATCGCATTCACACACATTATTAATATACCAATTATTAGTAACGTATTTATTCTATACTTATTCAAAATGTGGTTTAAATAGACCAAACCCCAGCACCAGCTCCGAGGCCAAAAATCAGGAGGACTACCTGGTCGGCGGACGAATTTGCTGCCATTATGAGACACTTTTCGCACGAAATTTTCAAGGGTATAATCCCAAGGAAATAAGAACCCTGTTTGGCTGGTAGGACGTGGGTAACCATCAAAGCCCACGTCAATAATATAATCCAGCGGAATAAGGGTAGGCCATAGTGAGCAGCAGGGCGGGTCCATGGGACCCTGCTGACTGCCGCAACTGCCCCCGTGCGCAAATTCCTGGTACGCCGAGTCTGTCTAATGTCAGAGCCGAGATCGACTCCCATCATGTACGTCGCAAACATCGGTATCATATTTATGGAAGATTACACTATATTTTTAAACCAGAATTTGCATGTGCCTTTTATCACTGAGTTGAACTGTCGTGACAGACAGACGTGTTTTCTCCTGAGCCCAGCCGTCCAGCCAAGCCACCGGAGAATGCTGACAACCCCACCGAATCAAGTAAGTGGATCATCTTATTAAGTGTGCGCATACCACTCTCCAACATGGACGTCGGGATCTCACTCGATAGCTCCAGGGAGGAGTTGTTCTCTGTAATAAAGATACAGACTAACATGATTGATAATCTCAATAGTAAAGTAGAGGAGCTCTCACAAGTTCTAAACAATCGAACCGCTACCAACAGCGCCCCCTCGCAATGTCCCCCAGGTCCCGATTCACCCGAAGAGGGATCATTCATCCGCACCCTAGTAGGCCTTCCGCCGAAACAGGTGCGACCAAGTCCCCTGTCGACCGCTTCCGAGAAGCCGTTGCTGGTCGGTAATTGTTCAATTACCGACAGGCCGACTTCTGGGAAGCATAAGAAGGAGGAATTTCCCCCATTGCCTTCAATTGTTCCCCAAATTGATGACGTTCTCATCTCTAACCCACCCCCTCCACAGCATGTAAATGCGATGGAAAATCCCCAAGCCCCTATCGATGAGCCCATGCTCACGGACCATCCGGATGTCAAACGGAAGGCATCCGATGACTCCACCGCCTCAGAGGAAGCATCGTCTTCCGATGAGGCAGGTGATTTTCTCGTGAAGGTTTCACGCAAAAATGCCAAGAGAGCAAAGGCAAACTCTCCAGCCGCTGCTCTCCTCTCAAACCCCCCATCATCTCAAACCACTTCCGTAGCCCCTCCTGCCAAGGAAAAAGCACCTCCCCCAGTAATCCTCCACTCGAAGGAGAACTACCGTGCGATCGTCCGCGAAATTTGTGCCCGCAAGATCATCATTAAGAAAGCAGTCAACACTGCCGAAGGAGCCCGGTTTCACCCGGAAACTCCAAATGACTTCAGACGCCTCACGGCGTATCTATCCGAGCGTGGCGCGAAATACCACACATACACCCTCCCGGAAGAGAGGGTGCTACGTGTGGTGGTCCGCGGTATTCCCGAAACCGTCACTGAAGACGACGTCCTACTTGATCTCAAAGATCAAGGTTTCCCTGCCATCTCGGTCCACCGGATGGGCCAAAAAGCGAGGCAAAAGCTGTTCCCCATGATGATTGTGGTGCTCCCATTGACCCCAGCGGGGAGAGATATCTTCAAGCTGGAAAACATATGGGACTTCCATCGTGTCACGGTGGAACACAAACAAAAGTCCCCCCTGATTGGACAATGCCACCGATGTCAAAAATTTGGACACTCTTCGTCCAATTGTCACCTTAGCCTGCGTAAAATGCGCTGACGAACACCCCACATCAGCGTGTAAGACAACGCGCGAAACTGACCCCGCAAAATGCGCCAATTGTGGTAACAACCACACAGCCAACTACCGCGGCTGCCCCAAATTCCCCAAGCCAAGCCACCCCGGGCGTTCATATGCCCAAGCCACTACCCAACTTGCGCCCATCGCGCCTCGGCCCTCCGTGCCCACCAACATCACACCTGCCCCTAAGGCTCCCGCCGCCACTCCGGCACCCGCCGCCACTCCGGCACCCGCCGCCACTCCGGCACCCGCCGCCACTCCGGCACCCGCCGGTCCCTCGGCACCCGCCGGTCCCTCGGCACCCGCCGTCCCTACGGCACCCGCCGCCACTAAGGCATCCACCGCTCCTGCTGCACAAACCTCGTCAGCCCCTAAGGCAACCGCCACACCTACTGCTTCCATAGACCCACTCGCGGAGAAAATAAATACATTCAATGAGCTTATCGATCTCAAGATTAGCCAGGGGATCTCTGCCGCCACACAGGACTCACTGACTAACTTGATGATCAAGTTCATGACAATAATAACCGCCGGACCTTAAAATGCCTGCACACCAGAACACTTTGGCCTCACCATTCAAGTTAGCGTTCTGGAATGCAGACGGATTAATGTCCGATAAACATGAGTTAGAAGATTTCCTAGTTCAGCATGCCGTCGACGTCATGTTGGTCTGCGAAACTCACCTCCGCCCTAGTGAAAGTTGTAAAATTCCGGGTTACAATCTTTTTCGAAGGGATAGATTAGGTGCACCAAAAGGGGGCACAGAAATATACGCAAGAAGAGCGCTTGATCACGCAGGACTCGACTTGCCGTTGCTGGAGAACCTGGAGGCCAACGCCATAACAGTAAATCGATAACAAAGAGCCTGTCGCGATTGTGGCCTGCTATAACGGCCCTGCAAAATTATTGCTGCCCGCAGACCTGGACTTAATTCAGGCCTGTGGACGCAGAATTATTCTAGCCGGTGATTTTAACGCGAAACACGCGGACTGGAATTGTCGCACGACGACAGTACGGGGAAGGACCCTGTCGCTGTGGGCTGAAAACAACGGGTTCTAGATTGCGAGCCCGGACGAACCCACCTTATACCATAAGGTAGGGCATAGACCTGATATTCTAGACATTGCGCTGCTTCGCAACGTCAATGTCCCTAGTAATCTGACGATTCATAATGCCCTTAACTCGGACCATCTCCCCGTTGTGTTCGACCTGCAGCGACATGCAAGCACGGAACCCCTTATAGTCAACCAAACGGTTGTCTGGAAGGAGTTCCCGCAACATCTTTATCCGCTACTGCCTCCGTTAGGCCATATCTCACTCCCGTGCGAAATTGATCATGCAGTTACCGAACTTACTGCCGCCATAACAACGGCTATTGGTAGGTCTACCAAGACTGTCGGTGGAGGAGCCCCGGGGAGAAATCCCTTGGGCCTTCCTGCTGACATCCGTGGACTTATCAAAGCCAAGAACCGCGCTAGGCGCATTTATCATAAATTCCGTTTACCTGCGCACAAGCACATCATGCTTGATCTACAAAAACAGGCTCGTTCCGCGGTGCTAGAGCACAAGAATCTTCGCTGGCTCGAGCTCATAGAGTCAACCGATAATACGCCCCAGAAACTGTGGAAACTTGCTCGCAGACTGGGAAGGATTCCGACAACCCCCGCGTTTCTACATGGACCCCGGGGTCTAGTTTTCACAGAAGCGGACAAAGCAGAAGCACTTGCTGACAGCTTTGAAAGACAATGTGAACCAAACTATACAGACATGGACGTAGACCATGTCGGAAGAGTCAAACGTAAAGTCACCCGCGTTTTAAAAGCCCAGAACCGCGTTGGGCCTCAGCCAAAATTAGTAACGCCAGCGGAGATTCGCCAACTATTAAAGAAATGCGTCAAAAGGAAAGCTCCGGGCCCGGATAACATTCCAAACACTGCTCTTCGTCTACTACCCAGAAAGGCAATTACCTGGCTGGTTCACATTTTCAATGCTATGCTCCGAACGTCGCATTTTCCAGATCAATGGAAAACTGCAACGGTGGTGATGATTCCCAAACCGGGCAAAGACACGAAGTTTCCTCAAAACTTTCGTCCAATCAGTCTTCTCTCCGGTATCGGCAAGCTAGCTGAGAGGGTCATTCTGGGCCGTCTCCGCGGTTTCACCGAGGCAAACAACATCTTGCCCGAAGAGCAGCACGGGTTCAGAGCTCACCTTTCGACACAGCATCAACTCACTAGAGTTGTGGAATACGTTGCGGAAGGTTTTAACACGAATCGATCCACGGCCGCGATATTCCTAGATGTTGAGAAGGCGTTCGATAAAGTATGGCACAATGGCCTGCTTTATAAACTCATCCAGCATGAATATCCTGGCTACGTGATTCGGCTAGTGGCTTCATACCTGAAGCAACGTAGTTTCAGAGTACGGCTTGGGAGGTGTCCCTCCTCGGAGAGATCCCTACTCGCCGGAGTCCCCCAAGATTCTGTGATTGCGCCATATCTTTTTAATATATATTTTTCGGACATTCCGCGATCCCGTAATGTGTTGATGGCACAGTACGCCGACGATACAGCCCTAATGTATCGCTCGACGAACTCGTCCACAATCGCCGCGCGTCTGCAATCAGCCACAACCGAATTAGAGTTGTGGATGAAGGCATGGAGGGTACAGGTGAATCCGGAGAAGAGCACCGCGGTTTTCTTCTCCCGAAGGAAACTGGTGAGACCAGATGACATCCTTTTATTTGATAAGAACATTCCCTGGAGTGATTCTGTCAGGTACCTGGGTGTCACGCTGACGCCTAAACTGAGTTGGAACGCGCACCTAGAAACGGCACTGGCGAGAACCAGGCAAGCCGCGGGCAGGTTATTACCCTTAATTGGGAGATATAGCGTTCTTAGTTTTCGTAATAAGTTACGGATCTTCAGCGCCGTGCTGAGACCAAAACTTACATACGGTGCTCCTGTCTGGGCTGGGGGCCTAACCAAAACAAACTGGTTAAGCCTGCAGCGGTACCAGAACGTTACATTGAGAAGGTTCCTGAATGCCCCGTGGTATGTCAGGAACACACAAATTAGAGACGAGCTGGGAGTATGCTTGATGTTTGATCACATCAAACATATTGCCTCCAGCTTCCACGAAAGATTGGCGGAACACCGATTAGAGTCAATGAAGGCATGCTCCAATTATGATGAAAATCATAATTGGAAATATGATAGGCCCAGGTCAATCCTTGTAAAAGGACCACCGTGAATCGGGCAAACCCATAAAGTGAAGCCCCCCGGGGCTGGCCAACATGGCCATTAACTATACCTCTCACGTGATTAACATCCCTCTATGAGTCTAACATACATAAAATTAATTTTTTCGTTATGTTGCAGGCGGCAGTGCTTTTTAGTCAGTAAAAATCTGACACTGTTTCCCCTCAGGAGAGGGGATCGTCTTTTGTAGATTTTTAACACTGCCAGGCCCCGCGCCAAACCAAAAACAAAAATTAACCGGCAGAGTACAATCCAGTCTCTCAACCCTCCTCCGGACTTAATGGTGCCCTGGCACATTCATTTCGTCCGCTCCCATCTCTACTGCCCGAACTAACGGTGCCCCGGCACATTCGTTAGTTCTTTCCCGACTCGACCGCCCGGAACAAGCGGTGCCCCGGCACATTCGCTGGTTCACTACCACCTTCCCCCTGACCACGCTGCCCACCGTTTACCCGCTGTAGGATATTGTTTAATTTATATTTTGCCCACTGTTTATTTTTACATTATAGAAGACTGTTTATTTTATTATTACAATTACATTTATTTTCTTTTTTCTGAATAAACCTTTTTATTTATTATTTATTTGTGACACTTGCTACCCGGTGGAACCGCCCGTCACAGCGTTGAGAGTCGCCAAAGCGTACCACACAGTCCACAGACACACCAAATGAGATCCTGGCTTGCAAAGGTCACGCGGGTACTAACGTGTGCTGACAGGCTGCAAGGATTTATGCCATTACAAAGTGGCAGGAAGCCCGGTATACCACAGAGGGAAAACCCGAGTGAACAAAGGCCCAGATATAAGAAGCTGGATGGGCAGGAAGCATGTAGGGATGAACTTCCACCTGACGCAGCCGCTCACGGGCCATGGATATTTTTAAGCATACCTCTGCCGAATTGGTTCAGTGATCAGGCCTGCTTCCAGTGCCGCCACGAACCCGACGACGCAGAGCATACGCTATTCGAGTGCCCACTGTAGTACTGGGATAGAAGCAGACTGGCAAGCGGGATGAAACTAGGCACCGCAAACGACGATGATATAGTCTGAGGGGATGCTGGGTCATTGCCACCTATATCAACAACATTATCAGAGTGGATGGATGCACCATCCATGAACTGCGAAGTGAGATTTTGATGTGCTAATAACATAAGACCACTTCTGTGCATGTATGCCGGTAGACAGACTTGAAACAAGCAGATTGATTTTGAGCAAACCATAACAGCAACACTTTGAAATAGTTCATTAGTACATAAATGGATTCATATTTAGTGTAAAGTTGATTCTCACAACAGTTGTTCAGCAGCAAATAATACAGTGATTATGAATCCATAACAAATTAATACTAATGAACCGTTAGAAAGTTGTACGCAAAAACATATTTGTTTCAGGTAAGCTTTCTTTTTCAGCTGTCAGTTATTGTATTGATGAATATATTGATTAGTCGATTGACATTATATTAAAGCAAACTACATGTTTAATAAAGTGCCCAGATTGTTGTAGCTAGAAATTCGGGACGCCAAATACATATACAGGGTGTCCCTAAAGTATAGAATAAATACTATAAAACTTTTATTTGTGATTTTTGCGAAAATTGCATGGGAAATTTTGAATGGTAGTGGCAATTGTTTTCGAATATTTTTTAATAAGCAATGACTTCATCCACACTTTTTTCAAATGAGAACCCTATTTTTCAATGGGATTATTTTTCTTTTCTTTCTTTCATAAGGAAATTTCCGGGTCTGTGATAACGCGAGCGGTAAACCTGCAATTCATTCTGTCTTCGACCGAGTTCTGCTTGTCACGCTCCTCGATTACAGCTTTGTATTTTCACATAGTTAATTTCATTTATTAATTAGTTATAGTTTAGTTAAGTATTATAGTGTATAGTATTTATTGTATAGTGTAGTGCTTAATTTAATATACTTTTTAACAGTGAAATTGACACTTGTGTTTTGTGCACCTTTTTTATCGATTTTGGTAAGTGATTAACACAGAGATAAATAGATGAGTTGTTTATTAAATAGGTTTCTTGGTGATTACTTACTTCATCTATGAATTAACACCCATGTTCGTAGCTCATAATAGTGGACATATATTAATAATAGTACCTGTACAGGTCGATATGGTTGGGAGGAAGACGTACCCATGCTATTTTTGCGAGAGCAAAATTACGATTCTTCCCCGTCATTTGGAAGCCTACCACCGCGAGGAATCTCGGGTTGCCCAAGTAGTGGATCAGGCTACCCAAATGTAAACTATTTTTATAGGCACTAGTCGTTTCTAATAATCAGGTGAACTTGTAGACAAGCTTTAGCTTCTTTGAGGGCGGACGGCATCCACAAACACAACCTGAGTTTCTCAAACGTGAGCCAACGTGTGGCTAAACGTAGGACGGTTGGCGCCAAGCTTCCTTGCCCAGAGTGCAAAGAGTATGTTCGGGTGACATACCTTAGCCGGCACATGCAGCTAATGCACACGGATGAAAGGTAAATGAATTCTATAATATTGATATAAGTGATTAAAATTATGTAGGGTCAGGTACCGCCGCTTCAAAAATCAGGCCGCGGTGATGGTGGCCGATCATACCATTCCCCTCGAAGCAGAAGGTCTTCAGCCGCATGATGGTGGACGAGATCACCGAAACTGCCCAACGCGACCCTCTCATAGCGCTCTATGGACAATGGCTCCTGGAAAAATATGTAGATCAGCCACATCTGCACACGTTTGTGTCCCCCAAGTTGAGAGAGGTGGCATGCCCAGCAGCTAAATGCTGATGTACGCTGTCTGGAACAGCTTATCGCCCCGGACAAGTACGACCTTGTCGTGTGACGACAAATTTCTAAAATGTGTGAGAACTAAAATATTTAAAATCTTTAGTCACGACTCTCGAAATTGCGGCGACCAAAGGCGGATGTGTTGGAGTTTTTGGAGCTGGTGGAGAACGACTGGACGGAAAATGTGGCGCACATTTATTACAAAAAAATTACAAGACAAAACTATTAATTAAGCTTGGATGAATTATTCCTGTAACCCGTAATGATCTCGTAGATAAATTCGACAAGGAAGTAGGTCTTCCGCAGCAGTGGGAAATCTCCAAAATGCTGACGTACTTAGAGGGGGAAATTGTGCAACTGTACGACCAGTTAAGCACAACCTTCTCCTCTAAGACGTACATTAGCATTTTGGAGACCCTGCTGACCTACATTGTCGTCCATAACCGCCGCCGCACCGGCGAGGTCCAGCGCATGGAGGTTGTCGATTTCCGAAGGAGGACTTGTCGCCTAGACGAGAACTCTGACGAGTTCAGGGCGATGAACCCGAATCAAAAGGAGAGTGCGCGGAAGTACCAACATGTCTACATTCGGGGGAAGCGGGACAAGATGGTCGCCTGTATGCTCAAGCAAACACATGCGGATATGTTGGATTACCTCCTACGCCACAATGTCCGGTCGCAAACCAACATCAGGCCGGACTGTCCCTATGTGTTTGCGACAGCGGGCGAAGGACCTCAACGGGCAACAGTATTGCTGCAGAAATTGCCACCATGAAGGGTACATTGTTGAGGAAGCAGATAGCAACGGCAATGCAATCAATGGACATCTCTGAGATGAATGTCGAAAATATGGTGGCATACTTGAGCCATAGCGACAAGGTTCACAAAGAGTGCTACCGGCAGCCTGTTAGGGCGATTCATATGGGACGAGTGACCCAGGTCCTTGACGATATCAAGCCTGGACCATCTGGCACTCAAAGTGTCCCTGTCGGTAGTACGAGTTCGGATTCGCCGCGGCCATGTGAGTTAAACTTTATTTCTAGTGGTACATTCGTTCTGATTACGATATTTCTTCCTAACAGATTTCAGTTCCATCTCAGTGTGTCCAGATCCTCAGCAGTTCGGGCACACTTCATTACATCGTAAGTAATTTTTCTTTCTACTCGTAGGAATCAGCGTCAAATGACAATTATACAAATGGTGCATTATTAGATAACATTGTAACATTTTCATTATATTCTTATATATGTGGTTTTTGTAGCCGTAGCCAGCTGCGACACCGATACTACCCTTCCCGCCCCAATGCAGAGACATGCATCACGTACACGTAAGTAATATTTCGACATATAAATATGCCTTCATATTACCTTTATAATATGTTATACTTATTCAACTTTGTGCTTTAAATAGACTGTTCAGACTTTCAGACGATTCGGGTTCGGATGTCAGTCCGGCATCCCGGAAACGCCCATCAAGCTGTAAGTAACCAATAGTTTCTGCTTTGAATTCTACTAGATAACACTATTTATAAACAACGTCTTTCTTACTTCTAAAACCGTGTAATAATTCATTATTAGGCACGGATAATGTCTACACTACTTAATTGAAACACTATGAGTACCTATGATAAGGAGCATCGCATTCACACACATTATTAATATACCAATTATTAGTAACGTATTTATTCTATACTTATTCAAAATGTGGTTTAAATAGACCAAACCCCAGCACCAGCTCCGAGGCCAAAAATCAGGAGGAGTACCTGGTCGGCGGACGAATTTGCTGCCATTATGAGACACTTTTCGCACGAAATTTTCAAGGGTATAATCCCAAGGAAATAAGAGCCCTGTTTGGCTGGTAGGACGTGGGTAACCATCAAAGCCCACGTCAATAATATAATCCAGCGGAATAAGGGTAGGCCATAGTGAGCAGCAGGACGGGTCCATGGGACCCTGCTGACTGCCGCAACTGCCCCCGTGCGCGAATTCCTGGTACGCCGAGTCTGTCTAATGTCAGAGCCGAGATCGACTCCCATCATGTACGTCGCAAACATCGGTATCATATTTATGGAAGATTACACTATATTTTTAAACCAGAATTTGCATGTGCCTTTTATCACTGAGTTGAACTGTCGTGACAGACAGACGTGTTTTCTCCTGAGCCCAGCCGTCCAGCCAAGCCACCGGAGAATGCTGACAACCCCACCGAATCAAGTAAGTGGATCATTTTATTAAGTGTGCGCATACCACTCTCCAACATGGACGTCGGGATCACACTCGATAGCTCCAGGGAGGAGTTGTTCTCTGTAATAAAGATACAGACTAACATGATTGATAATCTCAATAGTAAAGTAGAGGAGCTCTCACAAGCTCTAAACAATCGAACCGCTACCAACAGTGCCCCCTCGCAATGTCCCCCAGGTCCCGATTCACCCGAAGAGGGATCATTCATCCGCACCCTAGTAGGCCTTCCGCCGAAACAGGTGCGACCAAGTCCCCTGTCGACCGCTTCCGAGAAGCCATTGCTGGTCGGTAATTGTTCAATTACCGACTGGCCGACTTCTGGGAAGCATAAGAAGGAGGAATTTCCCCCATTGCCTTCAATTGTTCCCCAAATTGATGACGTTCTCATCTCTAACCCACCCCCTCCACAGCATGTAAATGCGATGGAAAATCCCCAAGCCCCTATCGATGAGCCCATGCTCACGGACCATCCGGATGTCAAACGAAAGGCATCCGATGACTCCACCGCCTCAGAGGAAGCATCGTCTTCCGATGAGGCAGGTGATTTTCTCGTGAAGGTTTCACGCAAAAATGCCAAGAGAGCAGAGGCAAACTCTCCAGCCGCTGCTCTCCTCTCAAACCCCCCATCATCTCAAACCACTTCCGTAGCCCCTCCTGCCAAGGAAAAAGCACCTCCCCCAGTAATCCTCCACTCGAAGGAGAACTACGGTGCGATCGTCCGCGAAATTTGTGCCTGCAAGATCATCATTAAGAAAGCAGTCAACACTGCCGAAGGAGCCCGGTTTCACCCGGAAACTCCAAATGACTTCAGACGCCTCACGGCGTATCTATCCGAGCGTGGCGCGAAATACCACACATACACCCTCCCGGAAGAGAGGGTGCTACGTGTGGTGGTCCGCGGTATTCCCGAAACCGTCACTGAAGACGACGTCCTCCTTGATCTCAAAGATCAAGGTTTCCCTGCCATCTCGGTCCACCGGATGGGCCAAAAAGCGAGGCAAAAGCTGTTCCCCATGATGATGGTGGTGCTCCCATTGACCCCAGCGGGGAGAGAAATCTTCAAGCTGGAAAACATATGGGACTTCCATCGTGTCACGGTGGAACACAAACAAAAGTCCCCCCTGATTGGACAATGCCACCGATGTCAAAAATTTGGACACTCTTCGTCCAATTGTCACCTCGATTTTGCCTGCGTAAAATGCGCTGACGAACACCCCACATCAGCGTGTAAGACAACGCGCGAAACTGACCCCGCAAAATGCGCCAATTGTGGTAACAACCACACAGCCAACTACCGCGACTGCCCCAAATTCCCCAAGCCAAGCCACCCCGGGCGTTCATATGCCCAAGCCGCTACCCAACTTGCGCCCATCGCGCCTCGGCCCTCCGTGCCCACCAACATCACACCTGCCCCTAAGGCTCCCGCCGCCACTCCGGCACCCGCCGGTCCCTCGGCACCCGCCGGTCCCTCGGCACCCGCCGTCCCTACGGCACCCGCCGCCACTAAGGCATCCACCGCTCCTGCTGCACAAACACAAAATGATTGCTGCCCGCAGACCTGGACTTAATTCAGGCCTGTGGACGCAGAATTATTCTAGCCGGTGATTTTAACGCGATACAAGCGGACTGGAATTGTCGCACGACGACAGTACGGGGAAGGACCCTGTCGCTGTGGGCTGAAAACAACGGGTTCTCGATTGCGAGCCCGGACGAACCCACCTTCTGCCATAAGGTATGGCATAGACCTGATATTCTAGACATTGCGCTGCTTCGCAACGTCAATGTCCCTAGTAATCTGACGGTTCATACTGCCCTTAACTCGGACCATCTCCCCGTTGTGTTCGACCTGCAGCGACATGCAAGAAGGGAACCCCTTAAAGTCAACCAAACGGTTGTCTGGAAGGAGTTCCCGCAACATCTTTATCCGCTACTGCCTCCGTTAGGCCATATCTCACTCCCGTGCGAAATTGATCATGCAGTTACCGAACTTACTGCCGCCATAACAACGGCTATTGGAAGGTCTACCAAGACTGTCGGTGGGGGAGCCCCGGGGAGAAATCCCTTGGGCCTTCCTGCTGACATCCGTGGACTTATCAAAGCCAAGAACCGCGCTAGGCGCATTTATCATAAATTCCGTTTACCTGCGGACAAGCACATCATGCTTGATCTACAAAAACAGGCTCGTTCCGCGGTGCTAGAGCACAAG
The DNA here is from genome assembly GCA_963942505.1 of Lordithon lunulatus. Classification (NCBI taxonomy): domain Eukaryota; kingdom Metazoa; phylum Arthropoda; class Insecta; order Coleoptera; family Staphylinidae; genus Lordithon; species Lordithon lunulatus. The sequence goes on along the minus strand of OZ012674.1, from coordinate 38,248,994 downwards.
AATCTTCGCTGGCTCGAGCTCATAGAGTGAACCGATGATACGCCCCAGAAACTGTGGAAACTTGCTCGCAGACTGGGAAGAATTCCGACAACCCCCGCGTTTTTACATGGACCTCGGGGTCTAGTTTTCACAGAAGCGGACAAAGCAGAAGCACTTGCTGACAGCTTTGAAAGACAATGTGAACCAAACTATACAGACATGGACGTAGACCATGTCGGTAGAGTCAAACGTAAAGTCACCCGCGTTTTAAAAGCCCAAAGCCGCGTTGGGCCTCAGCCAAAATTAGTAACGCCAGCGGAGATTCGCCAACTATTAAAGAAATGAGTCAAAAGGAAAGCTCCGGGCCCGGATAACATTCCAAACACTGATCTTCGTCTACTACCCAGAAAGGCAATTACCTGGCTGGTTCACATTTTCAATGCTATGCTCCGAACGTCGCATTTTCCATATCAATGGAAAACTGCAACGGTGGTGATGGTTCCCAAACCGGGCAAAGACACGAAGTGTCCTCAAAACTTTCGTCCAATCAGTCTTCTCTCCGGTATCGGCCAGCTAGCTGAGAGGGTCATTCTGAGCCGTCTCCGCGATTTCACCGAGGCAAACAACATCTTGCCCGAAGAGCAGCACGGGTTCAGAGCTCACCTTTCGACGCAGCATCAACTCACTAGAGTTGTGGAATACGTTGCGGAAGGTTTTAAAACGAATCGATCCACGGCCGCGATATTCCTAGATGTTGAGAAGGCGTTCGATAAAGTATGGCACAATGGCCTGCTTTATAAACTCATCCAGCATGAATATCCTGGCTACGTGATTCGGCTAGTGGCTTCATACCTGAAGCAACGTAGTTTCAGAGTACGGCTGGGGAGGTGTCTCTCCTCGGAGAGATCCCTACTCGCCGGAGTCCCCCAAGGTTCTGTAATTGCGCCATATCTTTTTAATATATATTTTTCGGACATTCCGCGATCCCGTAATGTGATGATGGCACAGTACGCCGACGATACAGCCCTATTGTATCGCTCGACGAACTCGTCCACAATCGCCGCGCGTCTGCAATCAGCCACAACCGAATTAGAGTTGTGGATGAAGGCATGCAGGGTACAGGTGAATCCGGAGAAGAGCACCGCGGTTTTCTTCTCCCGAAGGAAACTGGTGAGACCAGATGACATCCTTTTATTTGATAAGAACATTCCCTGGAGTGATTCTGTAAGGTACCTGGGTGTCACGCTGACGCCTAAACTGAGTTAGAACGCGCACCTAGAAACGGCACTGGCGAGAATCAGGCAAGCCGCGGGCAGGTTATTTCCCTTAATTGGGAGATATAGCGTTCTTAGTTTGCGTAATAAGTTACGGATCTTCAGCGCCGTGCTGAGACCAAAACTTACATACGGTGCTCCTGTCTGGGCTGGGGGCCTAACCAAAACAAACTGGCTAAGCCTGCAGCGGTACCAGAACGTTACATTGAGAAGGTTCCTGAATGCCCCGTGGTATGTCAGGAACACACAAATTAGAGACGAGCTGGGAGTATGCTTGATGTTTGATCACATCAAACATATTGCTTCCAGCTTCCACGAAAGATTGGCGGAACACCCATTAGAGTCAATGAAGGCATGCTCCAATTATGATGAAAATCATAATTGGAAATATGATAGGCCCAGGTCGATCCTTGTAAAAGGACCACCGTGAATCGGGCAAACCCATAAAGTGAAGCCCCCCGGGGCTGGCCAACATAGCCATTAACTATACCTCTCACGTGATTAACATCCCTATATGAGTCTAACATACATAAAATTAATTTTTTCGTTATGTTGCAGGCGGCAGTGCTTTTTAGTCAGTAAAAATCTGACACTGTTTCCCCTCAGGAGAGGGGATTCGTCTTTTGAAGATTTTTAACACTGCCAGACCCCTCGCCAAACCAAAAAAAAATAAATAAATAAAATAACCGGCAGAGTACAATCCAGTCCCTCAACCCTCCTCCGGACTTAATGGTGCCCTGGCACATTCATTTCGTCCGCTCCCATCTCTACTGCCCGAACTAACGGTGCCCCGGCACATTCGTTAGTTCTTTCCCGACTCGACCGCCCGGAACCAGCGGTGCCCCGGCACATTCGCTGGTTCACTACCACCTTCCCCCTGACCACGCTGCCCACCGTTTACCCGCTGTAGGATATTGTTTATTTTATATTTTGCCCACTGTTTATTTTTACATTATAGAAGACTGTTTATTTTATTATTACAATTACATTTATTTTCTTCTTTCTGAATAAACCTTTTTATTTATTATTTATTTGTAACACTTGCTACCCGGTGTAACCGCCCGTCACAGCGTTGAGAGTGGCCAGAGCGTACCACACAGTCGCTAGGGAGGGTGTGTTTGTGGTAGCCAGGATGCCACCAAATGAGATCCTGGCTTGCAAAGGTCACGCGGGTACTAACGTGTGCTGACAGGCTGCAAGGGTTTATACCATTGCAAAGTGACAGGAAGCCCGGGATACCACAGAGGGAAAACCCGAGTGAACAAAGGCCCAGATATAAGAAGCTGGATGGGCAGGAAGCATGTAGGGATGAACTTCCACCTGACGCAGCCGCTCACGGGCCATGGATATTTTTAAGCATACCTCTGCCGAATTGGTTCAGTGATCAGGCCTGCTTCCAGTGCCGCCACGAACCCGACGACGCAGAGCATACGCTATTCGAGTGCCCACTGTAGTACTGGGATAGAAGCAGACTGGCAAGCGGGATGAAACTAGGCACCGCAAACGACGATGATATAGTCTGAGGGGATGCTGGGTCATTGCCACCTATATCAACAACATTATCAGAGTGGATGGATGCACTATCCATGAACTGCGAAGTGAGATTTTGATGTGCTAATACCATAAGACCAGTTCTGTGCATGTATGTCGGTAGACAGACTTGAAACAAGCAGATTGATTTTGAGCAAACCATAACAGCAACACTTTGAAACAGTTCATTAGTACATAAATGGATTCATATTTAGTGTAAAGTTGATTCTCACAACAGTTGTTCAGCAGCAAATAATACAGTGATTATGAATCCATAACAAATTAATACTAATGAACCGTTAGAAAGTTGTACGCAAAAACATATTTGTTTCAGGTACGCTTTCTTTTTCAGCTGTCAGTTATTGTATTGATGAATATATTGATTAGTCGATTGACATTATATTAAAGCAAACTACATGTTTAATAAGGTGCCCAGATTGTTGTAGCTAGAAATTCGGGACGCCAAATACATATACATGGTGTCCGTAAAGTATAGAATAAATACTATACAACTTTTATTTATGATTTTTGCAAAAATTGCATGGGCAATTTTGAATGGTAGTGGCAATTGTTTGTTTCGAATATTTTTTAATAAGTAATGACGTCATCGACACTTTTTTCAAATGAGAACCTTATTTTTCAATGGGATTATTTTTCTTTTCTTTCTTTCATAAGGAAATTTCCGGGTAAAAATCATTTTAAATGTCAGAGAAAGAAAAAACACGAAACGCGATATAATATTTAATTAAACAATATGAAGCTAAAGTAAATGTTCATGATTACATTTACATGATTAGCTCATTGTCAGACTGTAAATAATACACAGTTTGAGCATTTCAAAATCCGCAATAGAAAAATAGGGTTATCATTTGAAAAAAATGTCGACACTTTCATTAGAAGAATTGGCAATTTAAAATTCAAAATCGACGTGTCCGAGCAATTTTGCAAAATCCATAAATAAAGGTTTTATCGAATTTATTTCAAACCTTGTCCCTAATTTCCCTGTATTCGGGACCAACAAGTGAGTTGTGAGAACTCGGGACAGGACACGAAATTCGGGACTGTCCCAGGGAATTCGGGACTGTCCCGGGAAATTTGAGACGTATGTTTAACGAAATTGTAGTTAATCACCAGATATCATTTTTGTCAGATTCATTATTTTTTCAATGTATGTGTGGGTAGGATTGTGCGGGGTAGTATTTGTGTTTGTGCGTTTATGCGTTAGTTATAAGTTATATTGTGGAGAAATCACTTAGTAATATCGATAAAAAAAGATGCACACAACACCGCACGCGTTATCGCAGGCTCATATAATGCGTGTGTGTCATCTTTTATAAAAAAATTAACTTGCACTCTTACTATAGAAGATGACTCGAACGCAATATATTGAGCCTGAGATAACGCGAGCGGTAAACCTACAATTCATTCTGTCTTTGACCGAGTTCTGCTTGTCACGCTCCTCGATTACAGCTTTGTATTTTCACATAGTTCATTTCATTTATTAATTAGTTATAGTTTAGTTAAGTATTATAGTGTATAGTGTTTATTGTATATTGCAGTGCTTAATTTAATATACTTTTTAACAGTGAAATTGACACTTGTGTTTTGTGCACCTTTTTTATCGATTTTGTTAAGTGATTAACACAGAGATAAATAGATGAGTTGTTTATGGAATAGGTTTCTTGGTGATTACTTACTTCGTCTATCAATTAACACCCTCCATATCTGATTTATATGGGCAACGATACAACTTTCCTTTTTGCATAAAACATGCACGACCTATGTTCGCTTTCCTTGTCTATGTTCGTAGCTCATAATAGTGGACATATATTAATAATACTACCTGTACAGGTCGATATGGTTGGGAGGAAGACGTACCCGTGCTATTTTTGCGAGAGCAAAATTACAAATCTTCCCCGTCATTTGGAAGCCTACCACCGCGAGGAATCTCGGGTTGCCAAAGTAGTGGATCCGGCTACCCGAAGGTAACTATTTTTATAGGCACTAGTCGTTGCTAATAATCAGGTGAACTTGTAGACAAGCTTTAGCTTCTTTGAGGGCGGACGGCATCCACAAACACAACCTGAGTTGCTCAAACGTGAGCCAACGTGTGGCTAAACGTAGGACGGTTGGCGCCAAGCTTCCTTGTCCAGAGTGCAAAGAGTATGTTCGGGAGACATACCTTAGCCGGCACATGCAGCTAATGCACACGGATGAAAGGTAAATGAATTCTATAATATTGATATAAGTGATTAAAATTATGTAGGGTCAGGTACCGCCGCTTCAAAAATCAGGCCGCGGTGATGGTGGCCGATCATACCATTCCCCTCGAAGCATCCGACCTGCTTAAGCGGAAGGTCTTCAGCCGCATGATGGTGGACGAGATCACCGAAACTGCCCAACGCGACCCTCTCATAGCGCTCTATGGACAATGGCTCCTGGAAAAATATGTAGATCAGCCACATCTGCACACGTTTGCGCCCCCCAATAAATTCGACAAGGAAGTAGGTCTTCCGCAGCAGTGGGAAATCTCCAAAATGCTGACGTACTTAGATGGGGAAATTGTGCAACTGTATGACCAGTTAAGCACAACCTTCTCCTCTAAGACGTACATTAGCATTTTGGAGACCCTGCTGACCTTCATTGTCGTCCACAACCGCCGCCGCACCGGCGAGGTGCAGCGAATGGAGGTGGTCGATTTCCGAAGGAGGACTTGTCGCCTAGACGAAAACTCTGACCAACATGTCTACATTCGGGGGAGCGGGAGACGAAGGTCGCCTGTATGCTCAAGCAAACACATCGGGATATGTTGGATTACCTCCTACGCGACAATGTCCGGTCGCAAACCAACATCAGGCCGGACTGTCCCTATGTGTTTGCGACAGCGGGCGAAGGACCTCAAGGGGCAACAGTATTGCTGCAGAAATTGGCACTGGAAGCTGGGGTGAACCCGGCCACCATGAAGGGTACATTGCTGAGGAAGCAGATAGCAACGGCAATGCAATCAATGGACATCTCTGAGATGGATGTCGAAAATATGGCGGCATACTTGAGCCATAGCGACAAGGTCCACAAAGAGTGTTACCGGTAGCCTGTTAGGGCGATTCATATGGGACGAGTGACCCAGGTCCTTGACGATATCAAGCCTGAACCATCTGGTACTCAAAGTGTCCTTGTCGGTAGTACGTGTTCGGATTCGCCGCGGCCATGTGAGTTAAACTTTATTTCTAGTGGTACATTCGTTCTGATTACGTTATTTCTATCTAATAGATTTCAGTTCCATCTCAGCAGTTCGGGCACACTTCATTACATCGTAAGTAATTTTTCTTTCTACACGTAGGAATCAGCGTCAAATGACAATTAAACAAATGGTGCATTATTAGGTAAAATGTGCGTTGTAACATTTTCATTATATCCTTATATATGTGGTTTTTGTAGCAGTAGCCAGCTGCTACACCGACACTGCCCTTCCCGCCCCAATGCAGAGACATGCATCACGTACACGTAAGTAATATTTCGACATATAAATATGCCTTCATATTACCTTTATAATATGTTATACTTATTTAACTTTGTGCTTTAAATAGACTGTTCAGACTCCGATTCAGGTTCGAATGTCAGTCCGGCATCCCCGAAACGCCCATCAAGCTGTAAGTATCCAATCTTTTCTGCTTTGAATTCTACTTGATAACACTATTTATAAACAACGTCTTTTTTACTTCTAAAACCGTGTAATGATTCATTATTAGGCACGGATAATGTCTTCACTACTTAATTGAAACACTAGTACCTATGAGTACCTAGAGTACCTATGATAAGAAGCATCGCATTCACACACATTATTAATATACCAATTGATAGTAACGTTTTTATTGTATACGTATGCAAAATGTGGTTTAAATAGACCAAACCCCAGCACCAGTTCCGAGGCCTAAAATCACAAGGACTACCTGGTCGGCGGACGAATCTGCTGCCATTATGAGACACTTTTCGCACGAAATTTCCAACGGTATAATCCCAAGGAACTATAAGTGCGAAAAGTGTCTTAACGAAGAGCCCTGTTTGGCTGGTAGGACATGGGTAACCATCAAAGCCCACGTCAATAATATAATCCAGCGGAATAAGGGCAGGCCAAAATGAGCAGCATGGTCGGTCCATGGGACACTGCTGACTGCCGCAACTGCCCCCGTGCGCGAATTCCTAGTACGCCGAGTCCGTCGTATGTCAGAGCCGAGATCGACTTCCATTATGTCCGTCGCATCCATCGGTATCATATTTATGGAAGATTACACTATATTTTAAAACCAGAATTTACAAGTGCCTTTTATCATACGTAACTTAGGTTTGATTCGTTTCTGGTGGAAATCTGCTGCGGGTGAGGCTGGTAGGATGTGTGTAATCATTAAGGCCCACTTCAATAACATCATCCAGTTCCCTGTTCGGAGATTGGGTTGGCAACCCACCGTGCCCAAACGGAAAATTTTCCGCTCCCCAAATTAAAGAAAATTTACGCAATTATCGTAACAATTAGTGTGTGATACAGTGTTTAGTGGTTGCTCGTGCTACCCCTGGGTAAGTACTTGAGCACCCTAGCGTTTATTCACTATAACATAACCTAACTTTATGCGCCCCAAGAAGCTTTTAGGGAAGCCCGTAGACAATTCAAAAGTGAAGTCAGAAAGCGACAAAGAAATACATGGAGAGCCTACTGCAATGGCATTGAATCCACAGCGGTAGCAGCTGCTCGTCTGAAGAGAGTAATCTCAAAAGACCCTGTACAACAACTTAACTCGCTAAAACGGGAGGATGGCACCTTCACGGTAACACCCTCCCAAACTATCAAGGTACTCCTAGACACCCACTTTCCTGGCAATCAACCTGGAGGTCTCAACTTGGCAACTGATCCTCATCTACCTGATGAGGAAGATTGGCTGCTAGCTGACCAAATGATAAGTATAACTAAAATAACAGGCAATATCAAGCTTTTCATCTTTTAAGTCCCCAGGACTAGATGGAATATTCCCAGCACTACTACAATGGGGGTTAACCTACATTATAAACACATTGGTGTACATATTTAAAGGTTGTATTGCTTTTAGGTACATACCCAATACATGAAGAGAGGTCAACGTGACCTTTATACCCAAACCAGGCAAAGTAGATTACACACTTGCCAAGTCATTCAGGCCCATCAGCCTAACATCATTTGTATTGAAGACGTTGGAAAGTCTCTGTGATCGTGAAATCAGGGACGGGCCGCTGAGAACGTACCCCATACATCCGAAACAGCATGCCTACCAACCAGGACGCTCAACGGAATGAGCCCTACATCTATTGACCTAGAGAGAGGAAACACTAGAGCATAAAAGTTCGTTGCTTGCCACCTTCATTGATATTGAAGGTGCTTTTGACAAAACAACATTTAAGAGTATTGATAATGCTCTAACATCTCACGGGATTTACCCCACTATTAGGGGCTGGATTAAAAATATGCTTGGTCTAAGAACAATCCAAGTAACACTAGATGACCTAACATCAAAAAAAGTTGCAGGAAGAGGCTGTCCTCAAGGTGGAGTCCTCTCACCCCTTTTATGGGACCTTGTAGTTGATAGCCTCCTCCTAGAAGTAAACAACTCAGGATACTATGCCGTTGGCTATGCCGACGACATAGTGATCATGATAAATGGCAGTTTTGTAAGGTGTACTCTGTAATCTCATGCAGAGTGCCCTACAGACTGTTGAGAACTGGTGCGATAGCCATTCGCTAACAGTTAACCCAAAAAAGACAGAGCTGATAATGTTTACGAGGAAGAGGAAACTCGAGCTCATAAACATGCCAACTCTTTTTAAGGTCCCTCTGACTATCACAGATAAATTAAATATCTAGGACTAATCATACGATACGATTTCAACGCGTTGTAGACACTGTTGATAAGTTTAATCAGTATCATGATTTAGTTATCTGGTCAGTAGCAACCCTTAATGAAGATTTATCCGAAGAGGATAAGGTTCGCAAAGAGTTCGAGAAAATGCAATATTATATTGAAGATGCCCATGCACAATGGTTTCCTCAAGTACTTCCTACGGCTCGCGCAGATTCGATCGTTACTTCATCCCAACATATTCGTTTGCCCAAGTTGTCGCTTCTTACGTTCGACGGACAGTTCTCTCAATGGCGCGCGTTCATTTAAAATTTCGAAACATCCATTCATAATAACAATCAATTGCTTCCCCTTGCCAAATTCCAGTATTTACTCGGGTGTCTCAGCGGGGAGCCGTTAAATTTGATAAAGACATTGACATTATCGGAAGAAAATTATGATATTGCCTATCAAACCTTGACCGAACGGTACAACAACAAACGTCAGTTAGCCACATTTTATTGGAGGGATCTACAATCTCTTCTAAAGGTAGAAAAGGAATCCTTAAACGGAATTCGTTCACTCGTTGAGAGATTTCGCGAAAACCGGTTAGCTCTTCGGGCACTTAAACTGGCTGAATCGCTCGAAGATTTTATGTGGTTTAATTTGCTACTAGAAAAGTTAGATATAGATACAAGAAAGTTATTTGAATGGCATGTTCGTAGTTCAGGGGACACTATTCCTTCTTTTGATCAATTATCAAATTTCATTGATAGCCAATGCCGGGTATTGGAATCTGTCACGAAAGTGAAGGAATATTCCAAGAATAGTCAATCGAAACCAGCTTTTAGATTATCCACTGCTCGATCAGCTATGGTCGCAAGCACTCAAGCATCCCCTGCGTCAGCTCAATGTCTTGCATGCGGCCGAACGGATCATCGAATTACTCGATGTAACGTATTTCTTACAAAATCTCCTGAGGATAGATATGACCTAGCTAAACAACGCAACTTATGTCTAAATTGCTTGAGCCCGTCTCATTCCCTCGCACATTGCTCGTCGTCGTGGTGTCGGGAATGTTCAAATAAGCATCACACCCTGCTACATTTCAAGAAACGGCCGATCGCATACAACGCTGGTACGTCTAGCACAGATTTAGCATCACCAGCTGTCACATCGTGTGCCAGCAGCGCTCATCTACCAGCTCCTCATATTCAAATACTGCTATCGACTGCTATTTTGGATGTAGTTTGTCACGGAACGCCTAATCGTATCCGGGCACTAATAGATCCTGGTAGTCAAGCGTTATTTATTACTGAGCATTACGCTCGGAAGTTAGGTTTGCGTAAGGCTCCTTGTCACACTCCAGTATTCGGGTTGGGCAATACTCCGTCGCCAACGCCTCGTGGTGTTACTACTTGCATTTTTCAGTCATGTGATGGGGAAAGACAAGTCGAAGGAGCGCAACTAATAGTCCTCCCGCAAATTACTAATGTGTTACCTAATACGGTCATTGATAGATCAAATCTATCTCATTTAGACATTATATTTGCGGATCCAAAGTGGAATGAACCGGGGTCAATTGATGTATTATTAGGCGCGGATATTTACTACTCAATTCTCCAGCCCGGTATTATTCAAGGCAGACCCACGGGAATTAATACGATTTTCGGATGGATCTTAGTAGGCAGCGTGCCATCCGTTTCCAATGGTATTCAATGTGCTATTACCGAATCGTGTTTGAATAGTACTTTAAAAAAATTCTGGGAAATCGAAGAAATTCCCAATCCGGTATCTCCTGATGTAGATAGTATACAGGTAGAAGAGTCATTTCAAAATAACGTATATAGTGAATGTGACGGAAGATTCGGTGTCGCCTTGCCGTTTAAAATCCAAAATCCTATCTTTAACGGTTCTAAGTCTATCGCAGATAAACGGTGGCTTGCCGTTGAGCGCCGGTTATATTCAAACACAAAACTGCGACAATTATATATAGACTTTATGCAGGATTACCTATCCGTCGGACACATGTCGTTGCTTCCGCCTGATTATACTGCCGACGATCGCTCTTATTTTATTCCTCATCATTGTGTTTTTAAGGATGACGGTATAGAATCAAAAATAAAGGGTTGTGTTCGATGCTTCCGCCAAAGATGCGAATGGTTTGTCTTTAAATGACACATTGTACGTTGGCCCAAAGCTTCAGAATAATATCGTACCGATCTTACTTCGATTTAGACTTCACCCAGTTGAATTTACGTGCGACATTCGCCAAATGTACCGTCAAATATTAATTTCGCCTGAATATCGCCATGTTCAACGCATTAGATTTAGATTCTCGTCGTCGGAAACTATTCAAACATATGAATTAAATACCGTCACATATGGAGTTTGTTCAGCTCCATTCTTAGCAATTCGGGTTCTTCTGCACTTAGCTGAACAATGTCGTAATTCATTTCCCCTGGCATCTCAAACCGTCCAATCAAATTTGTACGTTGATGATTTTGTCTGCGGAGCAAAAACGGTAGCAGAGGCTTTAGAACTAAAGTCGCAGTTAATATCGCTCTCTGCACGAGGAGGATTTGAATTGCGGAAATGGGCTAGCAATCATTCCGCCGTGGTAGCCGATCTTCCCGACTCGCATCTACAAATTAATTCTACTATATTTGACTCACAAGACTCCACAGTAAAGATTCTCGGCTTACATTGGCAAGGCGTAGCTGATACCTTCTCAGTTCGTGTTAAGCCTAATCCTGTATTGTGTTCCAAGCGGGCTATTTTATCGGAAGTCTCCCATGTGTATGATCCTTTGGGATTTTTGGGGCCAGTAGTATTTTTCGTGAAACGTCTGATTCAACATTTGTGGACGATAGGCCTAGGATGGGATGAACCATCCCCGCCGAATGTTAGCACTCAATGGTACCAGTTTGTGACAGAGCTACCACTACTCTCTTCGTTAAATATTCCGCGTTTTCTCGGTGTTAATTCGGTCACTTCATGTCAATTACATGCATACTGCGATGCATCAAAGTCGTGATATGCTTGTGTGATTTATCTCCGTACAGAAATTCATGGGGAAATCAAAGTTCAATTTGTAATGTCCAAGTCTCGTGTTGCACCTCTTAAATGTGTGTCGATTCCTCGTTTAGAGTTATGCGCCGCCGTGCTACTCTCTAATTTAGTACCTGTTGTTGTAAATGACTTAAAACCATCAATTTGTATAGACCATATTTTTGCGTGGACGGATTCTACGGTAGCATTATCCTGGATCCGTTGCCCTCCATATAAATGGAAAACATTCGTAGCTAATCGCGTTGCATATATTCAAGACCGCGTTCCACCTGAGTGCTGGAAGCATGTGCGATCTGGAGATAATGCCGCGGATCCAGCGTCTCGTGGACTTTTTCCCGCGGAAATTCTAAAATGTTCGCTATGGTGGGCGGGACCCTCATTTTTATCTTTGTCGCAGGACCATTGGCCAGTCAGCTCGTGCGACGCAATAAGTTCTTCCGCGGATTCTGAGGCCGAACTTAACCGTAGTACATTCGTGGTTCAATCTGAACCGAATATCATGTTGTCATTGTTGCATAAAATACAACGAATAATGGCCTATTGTTATCGTTTTATAGATTATTACAAATTACAACCGGTCGTTAAACCCACAAAACCTAATATCGCAATCATAGAGACAGAACTGCAGCGGGCATTGATGTACCTAGTCTTGATTGGTACAAGAGGAAAGTTTTGCTCGTGAATTAGCAGGACTTCGCCGCGGGCAGAATTGCAATAAACCCATTCAAAGGTTGTCGCCATTTGTTGACGAAGATGGTATGTTACGTGTAGGTGGGCGGTTGCGACATTCTGAACTAGACTATTCTGCGAAACATCCTGCGTTATTGCCAGCAAAGCACCGCCTAACTGAATTATTGATATGGCAAATTCACAATCAGCATTACCACCCTGGAATAAATACAACAATTTATTTGTTACAACAACATTTTTGGGTATTGTCGTCGCGTCGGGTAGTTCGACATCAATTATCGCAGTGCTATCGCTGCTTTCGAGCGCGACCTACCGTTACTTCGCCCCCAGTGGGAGATCTTCCCGCTACTCGCATATCTCAAGTCAAGCCATTTAGTGTAGTAGGAGTTGACTTCGGCGGACAGTTTATTACCACAGCGTCACGACTACGCGGCGCTAAAACTTTAAAATGATACATTTGCTTATTTGTCTGCTTCGCTACCAAGGCGGTACACATTGAAATCGTGTCTGATCTTTCCACGCAAGCGTTTATTGCCACTCTGCGTCGGTTCATAGCTCGTCGTGGTCGCTGTTCTAGAATTTTTAGTGATTGTGGTACAAATTTTGTAGGGGCGAATAAAGAACTTTTGGAAATGGCGCGCCTGGCTGCCGACGGCGAGGCCATAGAGTGGACTTTCAACCCTCCCTCAGCACCACATTTCGGTGGTTTGTGGGAGAGCGGAATGAAGTCAATCAAGACTCATTTGACCCGCGTTATTGGCCTTCAAATATTTAGCTTTGAAGAGTTATACACTCTAGTTGTACAAATTGAGGCATTGCTTAATTCACGGCCGCTTTGACCGTTAAGTGCAGATCCGAATGACCTCAGTCCGCTCACACCTGGCCATTTTCTAACATTGGAACCTCTAACCTCGCCCCTGATCCTGATTTGTCTCACTTATCCACGTCTCGATTGTCACGGTGGCAATTGATTCAACAAGCGCAGCAGCACTTTTAGAAGCGTTGGTGCAACGAGTATTTGTACACGTTGCAACAACGTAATAAGTGGTACCAACCAACGGGCGATGATATCGCAGAAATTGGCACCCTGGTCCTCATCAAGGACGAACTCTCTCCACCACTCAAATGGAGAGTTGGAAGAATCACTGGTTTATTTCAGGGCGCAGACGGAGTAATTCGCGTTGCTTTCACTGAGACCAAGTATGGTGGTGTAACGCGTCCGTTGGTTAAGCTTTGTAAGCTTCCCAACCAATAGTGGGCTATATATATATATATATATATATATATATATATAAATATATATATATATATATATATATATATATATTTGGGGGTTTTCATTGTTTCCGTGCTGTGGTTGGCATGCCTTGTTCGCTCGGCCGGCGTTGTTTATGGTTTTAACATCAACAAAAAACAGCACGTGGGTGAGCAGCACGTTGCGTTTACTTACAATATACCTGCACGCCTACCGACGAATATGGTGTCTCTGCCATGGTCCGGGCGACATACGTCGACATACTTAAGTGTCTAATTAAGTGTGAAGTGTCCATACAGTGGGACATGTGTTCCTTTGATAACAAAATTTTAATTGTATTATACTGTTCATGTTTAACTGTTGTATGACCCACGTGGTATGTGTTCCACTGAGTCGAAGGTTTGCTAGTTTCCGCAATCTCAGCTTGTAAGTACTGGCTTACTGTACAATAATCCTCACATTTTAATATTTAACTTTTTGAACTTTTATTAACTTTTAACTTTATATTATATCATAACTATTCATTCACTATTTTAGCTTCAAATTCATTATAACTTTTATATATTCTGTACGAAGATTATTGTTAACAGTTTGGTTTTTTAGTAAATCCTGATGATGCTCTGGATTCAGAGCGAAATATCGATCTAAAGAGAGGAGGTTTCTTTTAGCCCTAATCGCCGCATTCCCAACAATCTCCCTCTATCTATATATATATATATATATATATATATATATATATATATATATATATATATATATATGTATATATATATATATATATATATATATATATGTATATATATATATATATATATATATATATATATATATATATATATATATATATATATATATATCAATTATTTGTTTATTTTCATTTTATTATATTAGTAGTAGTTTTTTCCATTTAGTTTGCTTCACTTTCTCGAGTAGTTTGTTTTTTAATTTTTGTTTTCATTCTTTTTAAAATAACTTAGTGGTATTCTGGTGGGTGGTAATGTTCCGTATTGCTTTATTTTTACCTATGTTCTTATCGTGAATTGCGAGAGTTGGGTAGGGGTTGGGTAATGATCGTTGTTCCGTAGCCACATAGACAAGACATCTGTGCACCGTACACACAATAGCTACAAGAGGCCACTATCGCCATCACTCTGAACAAAAGGTGCTAACACCAGCTAACTCCAGCTACCAATCAACCTCGAGGAGTCAGGAGATAACGCCATCGTAGGGGAGTCGCAGTGTGCCACATCGTCGCAAGTGCACGGAAAATCAACACGTGAGTTGTCCGGCCCGACCAATTCCGTAATTCACGTTAACTTTTGTATTTTGTTACAGTGTATTCACCCAGTGCTCTGCGACGTTCAGAGGAATCAACATTAAACTTAATTTATATTAATTCATTAATTAAACAACTATTGTTGCCTTTTTTAAAAATATTATTGTGGACTAATTACCAAACCCTGCGCTTGCCGCACCACAATTAAACAATAAAAATATAAAGTAAATGCTCAAACTGTGTACTATTTACGGTCTGACAATGAGCTAATCATGTAAATGTAATCATGAGCATTTACTTTAGCTTTATATTGTTTAATTAATTATTATATCGCGTTTCGTGTTTTTTTTTACTCTAACATTTGAAATGATTTTCCCCGGAAATTTGCTTATGTGACCTATCATAATATACACCGCTGGTCGAAGAAAAATAATCCCTTCGAAAATCCGCATTTAAAAAATAGGGTTATTATTTGAAAAAAATATCGATGACGTCATTGCTTACTCATAAATATTCGAACAAAATTGTCACTACCATTAAAAATTGGCAATTTTAAATTAAAGATCGATGTGTCCAAGCAATTTTTGCATAAATCATAAATAACGGTTTTAACGAATTCATTCCATATTTTAGGGACACCCTGTATATGTATTTAGAGTCCCGAATTTCTAGCTTCGAAATCTGGTCACCTTATCAAACATGTAGTTTGCTTTAATATGATGTCAATCGACTAATCAATATATTCATGAATACAATATCTGACGGCTGAAAAAGAAAGCTTACATGAAACAAATATGTTTTTTGGTGATTAAGCGATTAACTTTCTAATGGTTCATTAGTATTAAATTGTTATAGATTCATTATCACTGTATTATTTGCTGTTGATCAACTGTTGTGAGAGTCAACTTTACACTAAATATGAATTCATTTATGTACTAATGAACTGTTTCAAAGTGTTGCTGTTATGGTTTGCTCAAAATCAATCTGCTTGTTTCAAGTCTGTCTACAGACATACATGCACAGATAATACATACATAACATGTACATAACACACATATAATAATACACGACCTTCGGAAGTGAAAACATGTGGAGTGGTGGATATGGTGAATAAATAATAGAATGTGCCTTATTCTAATAGGTTAAACAGTCAAGCGTTATTCAAATCGGAACTTTCTAAACGATGAGTTGTTTATGGAATAGGTTTCTTGGTGATTACTTACTTCATCTATCAATTAACACCCTCCATATCTGATTTATATGGGCAAAGATACAACTTTCCTTTTTGCATAAAACATGCATGACCTATGTTCGCTTTCCTTGTCTATATTCGTAGCTCATAATAGTGGACATATATTAATAATACTACCTGTACAGGTCGATATGGTTGGGAGGAAGACGTACCCGTGCTATTTTTGTGAGAGCAAAATTACGAATCTTCCCCGTCATTTGGAAGCCTACCACCGCGAGGAATCTCGGGTTGCCCAAGTAGTGGATCCGGCTACCCGAAGGAAACTATTTTTATAGGCACTAGTCATATATAATAACCAGGTGAACTTGTAGACAAGCTTTAGCTTCTTTGAGGGCGGACGGCGTCCACAAACACAACCTGAGTTGCTCAAACGTGAGCCAACGTGTGGATAAACGTAGGACGGTTGGCGCCAAGCTTCCTTGCCCAGAGTGCAAAGAGTATGTTCGGGAGACATAGACACTGATGAAAGGTAAAGGAATTCTATAATATTGATACTTCAAGTGATTAAAATTATGTAGCGTCATATACTGCCGCTTCAAAAATCAGGCCGATTATACCATTCCCCTTGAAGCATCCGACCTGCTTAAGCGGAAGGTCGCATGATGGTGGACGAGATCACCGAAACTGCCCAACGCGACCCTCTCATAGCGCTCTATGGACAATGGCTCCTGGAAAAATATCTAGATCAGCCACATCTGCACACGTTTGTGTCCACCAAGTTGAGAGGGGTGGCGAGAGTGCTGCAGCGGACAAGTACGACCTTGTCGTGTTGGCGACAAAGGCGGCTACCGGTTTCAATCCAGAAACCGGGAAGTACCTGAACCCGTCATTGGCAAAAAGTACTGGGCATGCAATGATCCGGATAGCAAAATTAGCTAGAGTAAGCCAGTATATATACATATATTTATTAAATGTGTGAGAACTAAGATATTTAAAATCTTTAGACACGACTCTCGAAATTGCGGCGACCAAAGGCGGATGTGTTGGAGTTTTTGGAACTGGTGGAGAACGACAGGACGGACAATGTGGCGCGCGGTGCTCTGCGAACGCTCTCGTTGAGTAAGTACATTTTGTGGACACGCGTACACTTGTACAATAGTTTCGTGTTGTTTGCACTATTAAGTGTTTATTGTTAAGATAAATTATTAGTACAAACAAGACAAAACTATGAATTATTCCTGTAAGTAGGTACCCAAAATGCTGACGTAGAGGGGGAAATTGTGCAACTGTATGACCAGTTAAGCACAACCTTCTCCTTTAAGACGTACATTAGCATTTTGGAGACCCTGCTGATCTACATTGTCGTCCACAACCGCCGCCGCACCGGCGAGGTTCAGCGCATGGAGGTGGTCGATTTCCGAAGGAGGACTTGTCGCCTAGACGAGAACACTGACGAGTTCAGGGCGATGAACCCGAATCAAAAGGAGAGTGCGCGGAAGGACCAACATGTCTACATTCGGGGGAGCGGGACAAGAAGGTCGCCTGTATGCTCAAGTAAACACATGGGGATATGTTGGATTACCTCCTACGCGACAATGTCCGGTCGCAAACCAACATCAGGCCGGACTGTCCCTATGTGTTTGCGACAGCGGGCGAAGGACCTCAACGGGCAACAGTATTGCTGCAGAAATTGGCACTGGAAGCTGGGGTGAACCCGGCCACCATGAAGGGTACCTTGCTGAGGACGCAGATAGCAACGGCAATGCAATCAATGGACATCTCTGAGATGGATGTCGAAAATATGGCGGCATACTTGAGCCATAGCGACAAGGTCCACAAAGAGTGCAGACGGCAGCCTGTTAGGACGATTCATATGGGACGAGTGACCCAGGTCCTTGACGAAGCCTGGACCATCTGGCACTCAAAGAGTCCCTGTCGGTAGTACGAGTTCGGATTCGCCGCGGCCATGTGAGTTAAACTTTATTTCTAGTGGTACATTCGTTCTGATTACGATATTTCTATCTAATAGATTTCAGTTCCATCTCACTGTGTCCAGATCCTCAGCAATTCGAGCACGCTTCATTACATCGTAAGTAATTTTTCTTTCTACACGTAGGAATCAGCGTGAAATGACAAACAAATGGTGTATTATTATATAAAATGTGCGTTGTAACATTTTCATTATATCCTTATATATGTGGTTTTTTTAGCAGTAGCCAGCTGCGACATCGATACTGCCCTGCCCGCCCCAATGCAGAGACATGCATCACGTACTCGTAAGTAATATTTCGACATATAAATATGCCTTCATATTACCTTTATAATATGTTATACTTATTCAACTTTGTGCTTTAAATAGACTCCGATTCGGGTTCGGATGTCAGTCCGGAATCCCGGAAATGCCCATCAAGCTGTAAGTAACCAATCTTTCCTGTTTTGAATTCTACTAGATAACACTATTTATAAACAACGTCTTTCTTACTTCTAAAACCGTGTAATGATTCATTATTAGGCACGGATAATGTCTACACTACTTAATTGAAACACTATGAGTACCTATGATAAGAAGCATCGCATTCACACACATTATTAATATACCAATTGATAGTAACGTATTTATTGTATACTTATTCAAAATGTGGTTTAAATAGACCAAACTCCAGCACCAGCTCCGAGGCCTAAAATCAAGAGGACTACCTGGTCGACGGACGAATCTGCTGCCATTATGAGACACTTTTCGCACGAAATTTCCAAGGGTATAATCCCAAGGAAGAACAAGCGCGAAAAGTGTCTTAAAGAAGAGCCCTGTTTGGCTGGTAGGACGTGGGTAACCATCAAAGCCCACGTCAATAATATAATCCAGCGGAATAAGGGCAGGCCATAATGAGCAGCAGGGCCGGTCCATGGGACACTGCTGACTGCCGCAACTGCCGCAACTGCCCCCTTGCGCGAATTGGTACGCCGAGTCCGTCGTATGTCAGAGCCGAGATCGACTCCCATTATGTCCGTCGCATCCATCGGTATCTTATTTATGAAAGATTGCACTATATTTATAAACCAGAATTTGCATATGCCTTTTATCATACGTAACTTAGGTTTGATTCGTTTCTAGTGGAAATCTGCTGCAGGTGAGGCTGGTAGGATGTGTGTAACCATTAAGGCCCACTTCAATAACATCATCCAGTTCCCTGTTCGGTGGAAAACAGTGACTGCCGCAACTAACTGCCGTCGAGTCCGGCGTTTAAAATCGTCGTCGTTGTGTCGGGAATGTTCAAATAAGCATCACACCCTGCTACATTTCAAGAAACGGCCGATCGCATACATCGTGTGCCAGCAGCGCTCATCTACCAGCTCCTCATATTCAAATACTGCTATCGACTGCTATTTAGGATGTAGTTTGTCACGGAACGCCTAATCGTATCCGGGCACTAATAGATCCTGGTAGTCAAGCGTCATTTATTACTGAGCATTACGCTCGGAACTTAGGTTTGCGTAAGGCTCCTTCTCACACTCCAGTGTTCGAGTTGGGCAATACTCCGTCGCCAACGCCTCGTGGTGTTACTACTTGCTTTCTTCAGTCATGTGATGGGGAACGACAAGTCGAAGGAGCGCAACTAATAGTCCTGCCGCAAATTTCTAATGTTTTCATTTAGACAACATTATATTTGCGGATCCAAAGTGAAATAAACCGGAGTCAATTGATGTATTATTAGGCGCGGATATTTACTACTCAATTCTCCAGCCCGGTATTATTCAAGGCAGACCCACGGCAATTAATACGATTTTCGGATGGATCTTGGTAGGCAGCGCGCCATCGGTTTCCAATGGTATTCAATGTGCTATTACCGAATTTGAATAGTACTTTAAAAACAATCTAGTATACAGGCAGAAGAGTCATTTCAAAATAACGTATATAGTGAATGTGACGGAAGATTCGGTGTCGCCTTGTCGTTTAAAATCCAAAATCCTATCTTTAACGGTTCTAAGTCTATCGCAGATAAACGGTGGCTTGCCGTTGAGCGCCGGTTATCTTCAAACACAAAACTGCGACAATTATATATAGACTTTATGCAGGATTACCTATCCGTCGGACACATGTCGTTGCTTCCGCCTGATTATACTGCCGACGATCGCTCTTATTTTATTCCTCATCATTGTGTTTTTAAGGATGACGGTATAGAATCAAAAATAAAGGGTTGTGTTCGATGCTTCCGCCAAAGATGCGAATGGTTTGTCTTTAAATGACACATTGTACGTTGGCCCAAAGCTTTAGAATAATATCGTACCGATCTTACTTCGATTTAGACTTCACCCAGTTGAATTTACGTGCGACATTCGCCAAATGTACCGTCAAATATTAATTTCGCCTGAACATCGCCTTGTTCAACGCATTAGATTTAGATTCTCGTCGTCGGATCCTATTCAAACATATGAATTAAAAACCGTCACGTATGGAGTTTGTTCAGCTCCATGCTGTTTTCCTAGAACTTGTTTCGCGATTTGTACTTTGTTCTTTTTGATATTCTCTTTTGCCGTTATTCTTGCACATTTAATTGTCTCACTGTATTCTACTGTTGCTCTTTTATAGGGCACTATCTTTGATCTAGCATTTTTATTGTCTTTTTTATTGGGCTGAGTTTGTTTGACTTTCTATGTATTGGTTGTGTGTAGGTTTCCCCCGCATCAGTATGTCGGTTATCTTTTGTTTCTTTAATTTATGTTCTTTGTATGCCATATATGCTCTGAGATTTTGTTTTCTAGATACGCTTTAAATTTGTGTGGGTCTTGTTAGAGTCTTCCTCTGTCATCATCATCAGCCTGTATGCGTCCACTCCTGAACGTAGGCCTCTTCCATCAGTCAGTCAGTTTTGGGCTCTCTGCATCCAGTTTTCCCCCCTTAGCGCTGGATATCGTCTCGCCATCTTGCTGTGGGTCGACCTACGCTCCGTTGAGATTGTCGGGGTCTCCATTGCATGACCCTGTTCGTCCATTTTTTGTCATCTCTAGCAACATGACCCGCCCATCGCCACTTGTTTTTGGTAATTTGCTCCATTACATCAGTGACCCCCGTTCTTCTTTTGATTTCCTCATGTCGGATCTTATCTCTAATGCTCACGCTCAGCATTAGTCTTTGTATTGCTCTCTGGAAAACCCGGAGTTGGTTTACACTGCCCTCCGTTATTGTTGCAGTTTCGAGTCCGTACGTGGTAACTGGGATTTTTGGTTCTTTAAGAATATGCTCTAGTTTGCCAAATGCTGCCCAGGACAGCCCAATTCTTCTCGAAATCTCAGCTGTTTGATTTTCTGCCCCGAGCTTAATCGTGTGTCCGAGATATACGTACTCTTCAACAACTTCGAGTGGGTGCCCGTTAATGGTCGCTGGGATAAGACTTTGGCTCATGATTTTGGTTTTCCAAGGTTCATCTCTAAGCCCACAGCCATAGATGCAACTCCTGGATCATATGCTCTAACTGATCCTCGTCACTACTTGCCAGTACGATGTCATCTGCAAATCGAAGGTGGCTTAGACACTTTCCGTCTATGCTAATCTCTTTTAGTTCCCACCACAAGTTTTGAAAGACACTCTCCAACGCGAGAGTAAATAGTTTACGTGAAATTGTATCACCTTGGTGCACACCTCTTTTGACTGGGATTTTTTTCCAAACTAGATCTTCTTGAATTTTAACGTGAAGCGTAGTGTGATTGTAAGTATATTCGATGATTTCTGCGTATCTGGAGTCAATCCTAGCTCTGACCATTGCTTGTAATACTGTCCACGTTTCCACTGTCTCAAACGCCTTCCGATGGTCAATAAATACCAGAAGAAGCGGAACATTATATTCATTACATCTTTCAATCAGCGTACGAACAGTTTGGATGTGATCATTGGTACCGAACCCACTTCTAAATCCGGCTTATTCTGCCGACTGATAGAAGTCAAACTTGGTACTCAGACGGTTCGTTATAATTTTTATAATGAGTTTGTAGAATCTGGTTAGTAGTTTTATAGGTCTGTAGTTGTTAATGTCTGTACAGTGCCCTATTTTGTAAAGTAAAATCACTTCTGCATTTCTCCAAATCTCAGGAATTTTATCCTCTTCGAGGAACTTGTTTAAGAGAAGAAGTATTGCTTTCTCAAGCGCTACACCTCCTATCTTTATCATCTCGTACGTTACCCGATCTTCTCCAGGAGCTTTTCGGTTTTTCAATTGGTATAGAGCTGCTCCTAATTCCGATACATCTATTAAAGGCATGTATTCTGAACCTACATTTGTGATCTTTTCGTTCCTTGGATTTGGATAATTTGGAACAGATTGTTTATAAAGTTTTCTTTTTCACTTATAATGTCTCCTTGATAGTTCTTCATTTTGTGAATTAAAAGTTTTCCTTTTAACTTTTCGGATCGTAAGGCTTTCATGTTCATGTTATCTTCTATTGCTTTTTGGATTTGTCGAGTGTTTAACTTTTTTAGGTCTTTGCTTCTTGCGCTTTTCACTTTTTTACTGAGATCTTCGTATAATGGTGAAAGTATTTCTGTTTGACGCCATTCTTTGAGAAAATTTGATTTTTGAGTTTGAGTTTTTCCCTTTTTTGTTTGTAAAGTTAAGTCTTAATTGCTACTCGGATGCTGCTGGTAATTTTTTCCGCCTTTTCGTTGATTTACATGGTATGCAGAAGTTCTGTTGGTTCTAGCTTCTTTTTAAGTTCTTTCTTATACTCGAGCAAGACGAGGAAATTTCCTCAGATCTTCTATTTTCGGTGGCAGATTTTTCCCGATTAATTTCTTCCTTTCGATTTCGGTGTTAATACAGATCTTGGCTCTCGCGAGCCTATGATCGCTGCCCGTGTCGGAGCGTTTTAGGAAGGATACATTGTCACAAATATGTCTGTCAGACACAAGTACGTAGTCAATCTCGCTTTTAAAAGAACTATCGGGGCTCTTCCATGTCCATTTTATTTGTGGAGGGTTTTTGTAGAAGGTATTCATACAGAACTTTTTTCGTTGTTCAGAAAGTCCATCATATCTTGTCCTATTGCATTTCTTTTCCCCAGGCCGATGTTTTCGATGTTTGGTGGATCTAGGGTTGATTTTTGTCCAATCACCAATTATAATTGTAAATCTAGCCTTTTCCGCGTTCTTTGCTGTAGTAAAGTCTTCGTAGAACTGTTCAGTATCTTCATCTGGTGCTGAACTTGTAGATGCATAAGCATGTACTATCTGCATCCTGTATCTGTTACTTATTGCAATCACGATGTATATAACTCTGTCTGATATAGCGACTGTTTTGCATATGAGATGTTTTATCTTGCTATGAACAAATATTGCCACTCCGCCAATGTGTTGGTTAATTTCGGAGTTTCTTTGGAACAACATATGGCCGGATTTGAGTATTTTAGATTCGCTCTTTAACCTTGTTTCACTAATACCTCACTAATAGAGATGTTCTTCGAGTCTCATCGTGCGTATGTTATAGGTTGCAATTATGAACACTTTTCCACCATCATTTTTTGGGATTTGTTTTTGTTCTCTTTCTGATAAAGTCAAATTTTTGCCTCCCCCAGAATCCTTGAGGCAGATTGACTAGTCAGTGCGACATTCTGAGATAGATGTATCTCTACTCGCCTGGGGTAATTTCTCTTCGGAGGTTTGACTATTATGGTTGTGTTTGGAAGAATTTGGCAATTTAAACGCCGCGCTTGCCTAACGTGTTGGCGAATGTTTTAATCAGCCGCTCACTCTGGTTTGGTTTCAGGAACGGATTCGGTACAAGAATAGCGAATAACGCTACACTAACTGTCAACGGTAAAACAATTGAACGAGATGAAAACTTCAAATATTTGGGCATTTGGCTCAACGAACAATGGGATCCGATTCACAGCATCAAAGCACGAATTAAAATAGCCAGAAGCATCTTTCAGGAACTGCGACCGTTAGTATGTAACAGGAATCTATCACTCAAATACAGGTGAGAACCGCTAAATATTACTCTTCTCGGTTTTATTGTATGGACTTGAGGAATGAACATTGAAAGTGTCCTCCATGAAGAAACTCGAAGCCTTTGAAATGTGGTTATATCGGAGGATGTTGAAAATCTCGTAAACGGATAAGGTAACAAACACAGAGGTACTCAAGCGAATGGATAAGGATACAGAACTACTCACGACGGTGAACCGCAGGATATTTCGGCCACATCTTCCGAAATGACAAATACCAATTCCTGTAATTAATCATGGAAGGGATAATAGTAGGCAAACGAGGAATCGGAAGGAAGAGGTTCGTCTGGTTTCAAAACCTTCGACAATGGTTTGGAATCAAGAATGTTCCGGTATTAATACGACTGGCACAAGATCGGGACGAGTTCTCACATAGTTCTAATATAGTCGTCAACCTCCTCTGAGGAGAAGACACTGGAAGAAGAAAATATAAACAGGTGTTTTATATGACCTGGAACAACTAAATATTGAACTAAAGTTGGCGTGGTATGAAAACCCCGCAATAACGCGATTGATATCAGAAAAGATTGTAGTCTAACTGCCATCTCAGCGGTACCAGGCACGTATAAATGGGTGTAAGTACGTCCAGAATACATCGCAAAGCCTGCTACGGTAGCCCAGCAGCACCTGCTTTAACAGGTAACTACACATCGAATATTATTTTCCTATGATGCTCTATTCAGAAGTTGTTCACCCTCAGGTCCGCTTAAATACTTTAGTTAATAATGGAGCATTACTAAATAACTCTTAATAAATTATTTGTTTAAAAGAGGTTTATCATTTTTAATTTTTGTTCATGAAAAACTTATGTGGTATCAAATAGTAATCAATTGCACTTATAATCCATAAAAGTTTGGTACTAATAAACTGTTATTTGCTGTTACAAATACTCAGTTATTGAGTGAATTTGAATGAATTGAAAAGTAGAGTGATACAAGATCCGCCAAACTAGTCGAAGCTTGTAGATTTACTACGTGCTGTTTATGGAGTGTCTGTTAACACGGAGTCTGTTAGGGTATAATCGTTTTATCCGGGGACGATTTCCTTTGCTTCCGGAGAGAGACGCCTTACGCTGCATTGTTAAAGCAGGTGCCGCTGGGCTACTTATGGGCCTTGAATAGTTAATTGTGATGCGAGGCACTGATGCCCCTGGAGGTGATGTAGCATCAAAGGTAGGCCACAGTTCCTCTATATACACGACTTGAAGTCGCACCGCCAGATAATTACTGTTCCTCCATGTGCTTTGACCATATACCGTAGCAGGCTTTGCGATGTATTCTGGACGTACTTAAAGCCATTGGTTTTCATGGTATTTAGAAGATATTTCTATTTATTTTTGACCTTCTTTCAAATTTTAATTTTTTTGGTAGTTTTTGTCTTCAGTTATTATAGTTTTTGATACACCATTTAATTATATTTAATGTAACCTCTAATTGTTGTATGTGGAAACTGCCGCTCACGAGGAGAAGCAATTGGAATCGCAGGAGTTTCAATTACTTATTCGTAGTAACGTAGCAATGAAATATTCTTCTTACCTACTGATGTGATGACTACCTTAATTTTGAACATATATTTTTTGAATAACCCTAATGATTTCATACCGTTGAGCGGACGAAGAAGTATGTATTAATTTTTATGTTTTACTCCAATAAAACATCGCAAAAACAAAACTAAACACAGTTTATTAGTACCAAGCTTTTATGGATAATAAGTGCAATTGGTTACTATTTGATACCACATAAGTTTTTCACGAAGAAAAATTAAAACATGATAAACCTCTTTTAAACAAATATAATTTATTAAGAGTTATTTAGTAATGCTCCTTTGTTAACTAAAGTATTTAAACGGACCTGAGAGCGAACAATGCAGATTTGTAAGTAACTTGTAAAATATGCCACCTTCTCTAAGGCAGCCGCTTTGTACCAGCTATAACTTCTGACTAGAGCATCATAGAAAAATAATATTCGATATCTGGTATCATATATAAAGCCGTTGGTTTTCATGGTATTTGGAAGATATTTGTATTTATTTTTGACCTTCTTTCAAATTAAAATTGTATTGGTAGTTCTTTTTTTATCTTCAGTTATTATAGTTTTTGTTACAACATTTAATTATATTTAATGTAACCTCTAATTGTTGTATGTGGAAACTGCAGCTCACGAGGAGCAAATTGGAATCTCAGGAATATCAATTACTTATTAATAGTAACGTAGTAATGAAATATTCTTCTTCAAAATTATTCTTTTGAAAAGAAAAACTACTTGGTCTTTTCATAATGCACTGTCTTAGGTATTGAACAAAGACAAAGGAATATAATCCGAGTGTTAAAATAAATTGTCTATATTCAAGAAATAGTGTAACTATTTGCATATAGAAAATACGACGAATGTAATATAACTAGAATCTCTCGTATTCTACACAAAAAACTAATTATGATTTTTTGACACTATTCAATACCTAATATTTTTATCATTAATATTTATTTTCCATCAGACAAATGTAATCAAGAAGTTCCATGGGAATATTCTTGTCAAAATTGTGAGCAACAATTTACTCCATGAATACACCAACATAAAAAAAACACAAATAAATTGATCCCTACAAAAAAATGCCCCATACCTAAATTAAACAATGCAATGTCGAGGAACCTGTAATATGCCATATTTATTTTATTATGTAATGATACGAGAAATGGAGGAAACGAAACCAGTTATAAACAGAAAAGGATAATTGAGAAAAGGGGAAGAAAAAGAATAGAATCCTAATGTTGTCGAGACACATACTCGAATAAAACAACACCGTCATTGGATTTTTGTGGCGTTTTATAAGTTTTGACATGCTCTTGTCAAAACCACCACACCCTGTTAGTGTTGGTCGTACATAGATATGATCATATGTACAATATTCACTCCACACCCTATTTAATTTATTTTCACGTTTAAATATATTGTCCTTCTCAATGTACGTATATTATCAATGTATATGCATTTTCCTTTCGCCTAGTCAGTTTCTACTTTGGCGATGACAACCTTAATTTTGATCATTTATTTTTTGAATAATAATAATGATTTTATACTGCTGGGTGTACGAAGAAGTATGTATTAATTTTTATGGTTCGTTAATTATTCTCCCATGCTATTTATTTAATATCTTTCTAGTGTATGATTCCCTTCGGCTTCTTCTCTTATTCCATATACTATCTTTTTCTTTTCAATTCCCCTGTAGTCTCTTCTTACTACTACACATACATACATCTTGTTACTACGCTTTATTCTTTCATGTGATAGGACTATTCGAACCAAATCAGACTAGAGTTGTTCAGCCGTAGAACATTGAAATAAATTACCATCCTCGTCTCTCGAATCACTAATAAATAATCTCATTATCTAACTTGCAGTTGTTTTCTAGTATTAATCCTATCTGCTTATAGTTTTCTATCTGTTCTATCTTGTTTCCGTTTTATGTTACCTTACATGTTTTGTTTTCACTAGATATGATCATGCTATTTTTTTTTATATATAACTTTGCATTTATTTAAACAACAAAGTTACATATTCTATATAAATATAAAAATATAAAATACAAAACATGTGAAGTTGTTTGGCTATGATTTGATGTTTTTTTCCCCTCTGTCCTCGCCGCGGGATTTATAGGTGATTTCTCATCTCGGGCTAACGGTATCGAGGGGTGCTGTGGTTTGTTCCCTGTCTTCTATTTTATTTAAGGTTGTTGTGTATTAGTAGGTTTTTTATTTTGAGTTTGAAGGGAATTAATTTAAGTGTTTTAATATACTCATTTAGTTCATTGTATTGTTTTATGGCGGTTGTTGTTAATGTCTGTGAATATTTTGTTTTTGTGTATTTTTCCGTTCTAAAATGTGATTTTCTTCTAGTCTGGTGGTCATGTATTTGTTTGTTTGGTATTAGTTTAGTATTTATTTTTATTAGGCTGTTTTTAATTTTGTAGATCATTAATAGATTGTTTAGGGTGATCATGTTCTCTATGTTAAGTTCTTGTGTCTTTTCATATAGTTCGGTTGTACTTGTTCTTCTGTCTAAATTGTATAAGATTTTGTTTTGTTGAGTTTGTATTTTTGATATATTTTTCTTGCTTGTATTTCCCCAGATGTTATTTAGGTAGTTATTTTGTGATGTGAAGATTCCATGGTATATTTGTTTCCTTGCTGAGTCAGGAATATATTTTTTTATTTTGTATATTGCCGCTATCGTTTTGGAGTTCTTTTTTTGTAGGCGATCTATGTGTGCGTCCCATTTAAGATTATCCTGTATCTTTAATCCTAGATATTCCACTTCTTGTATCTGTTTGATTTGTGTTCCATTTATGTGAATGGATAACTCTATTGGCTGTTTTTGTGTGTTGAAAATCATGTAATTTGTTTTCGATTCATTGACAGTAGGCAGGTTGTTGAAGTACCATTTTTCAAGCTTCTCTAGGTCTGAATTAATGTTTTCTTGAATGGATTCTGGATTCTCTCCTGCATAGACAATGCAAGTGTCATCGGCATACATGTAAAGTTTACCCATTAGCTTCAAGTCCACTGTATCATTAGTATATATAGTGTAAAGTGTGGGTGGTAAGTTTCCTCCTTGTGGTATGCCGTATTGTGCTTGTAGTGGTTGGCTTTCTGTACCATTTGTTTTTGTTGTTTGTGTTCTTGTTGTTAGGTATGTTTTTATTAGGTTCAGTTCTTTTCCTTCTATACCAATTGCTTTAAGCTTTTGTACTAGTTTCTGTTTTGATATTGTGTCAAATGCTTTTTTCATGTCTATGTATATAGCTACGACTATTTGTTTTATCTATATGTATATCCATGTTTATATGTATTAATCCATGTGTAGCAGTTCAAGATCTTTATACGTTTCTGCTACTACTACCTACTGTAGTCGACGAATATCATTTCCGTTATCTGTGTTTGTATCATTTCCCAATACCCCACCTGGACGCCTTCTTCTTCCTGACAGGTAATTATTGTAAGTAGATCTTTGTTTCAAACTGTCTCAACTTTCCATTGTAACATCTTTGTTAGTTTTTATTTTGGTTGTTTTCGTCGCCCATGTATGTACCTGCAACAAAAACAAAACATAAGTATATTGTGGTTAATTTTTTTTAATGTAAACAGCTATTTTATATTATTTTATATGAATTTAAATGAAATTTGCAGTATTACTATTAAACACCATTATTTTTCTGTCTAATTAAAGATAATTATTTCAAGAAAACATGTATTAAGAGGCAGATTTTAAAGTCTACCTTAAATCTGGACTAACTAAGTAATATCAAAAAAGCATTGGTTTGATTCCATATAGATTATTGGGTTACTATATATCGTGTTAACACCATAAAATGGACACTATGAAGAAAGTACATCCTATAGGTTTGAACTTTTTGGTAAGCATAAGCTAAATATATAGTATATCAAGAGTATCATGTCTAAATGTGGTACAGTGTAGTAGTGTGATATACTAGTTTTATCTAAGTCTTAAATTACTGGTTTGTCCCCTGAGCGCTATCAAGCAATCACCCATCAGGATCAGCGGCATAAGTAGTACAAAACTTCTATTATTTATATAAATCCTACAATTTAAGGTATGTTCATTTAGTTCAAAATGTTCTATCAAACAGGGTACAGTTCATCTAGATTGGACAATTTTTATTATCTTCACTTCTTCGGCTTTGCTACGATAACGGTGCACGTTTTATAATAATATTTTTTCGAAATATTCTTTGGAATTAAAATACCTACAAAACGACATCAGGTACAATTCTCTATCATTAAATAAAATTTTCCAAGTTCTAAAAATTTGCCAATCCCTGTAGCTGTTCCGGTTCAATTTGACACAATCTCGACATTTTCCCCGCCATCTAGACTATATTTCCATCAACTGGCATACGTTTCAATGCCAGGCCATTTCTGGGAGGCCCCATTTTGGATGGGACGGCAGGTAGTTCTTGGCATTTTTACCGATTTTTATCACTTTTATAATTTATCTTGTGACGCGCTTGTATTTTGTTTTATAGAAACATTTAACAAGATTTTTATTTCATTGAAAATTACCTATTCAACGGGCTAAAGTTGATTTGGACAGTTTTTATTTTATTTTTATTCACTTACTCGGATTTACCGCCAAATTTTATTTCATGATAGAGAGTTGTGCTTGAACTCATTTTGTAGGTATTTTAATTCTATAAAAAAAATATTATAATATATAATAATATTTTTTTTAGAATTAAAATACCAACAAAATGAGTTCAAGCACAACTCTCTATCATGTAATAAAATTTGCCAAGGCCTGTAGCTTTTCCGGTTCCATTTGCAACAATCTCGACATTTTTCCCGCCATCTAGACTATATTTCAAATCAAATGACTTAGTTTCAGTGTCAGGTCAAATAAGCCCAAAACCCGCTTTTAATCACGAAATAAAATTTTAAGTTTCAAAGATTTGCCAAGCACTGTAGCTTTTCTGGTTTAATTAAAAATAATTTAGAAATTTTTCGCCCCATCTACACTATATTTCCAATCGAACGGCATCAGTTTCAGGACGGCCCCAATTTTGGACGAAGGTAGTTTTGGTATTTTATCGATTTTTATCACTTTTATATTTTATCATGTGACGGGTTTGTCTATTATATTAGGGCAAAATGTATTAAGATTTTTCATTTGATTCAAGATTGTCTATTCAACAGAATAAAGTTCATCTTGACTTCACAATTTTTATTTTATTTTTATTCACTTCTGAGACTTACTAACAGTACAATTTTTGTAATAATATTTTTGGGATTTTTTCATTGGAAATTAAATACCTACAATATAGGATCAAAGTCCACTTTCTATCATGAAATATAATTTTGAAAGTTTTAAAAACTTGCCAAGCCCTGTAGATTTTCAGGTTCAATTTGAAACAATATCGACATTTTCCCCGCCATCCAGACTATATTTCCAATCAAACGACATAATTTTTAAGTCCTTGCCACTTTTGGAACGGCCCCAATTTTGAACGGACGGAAGGTAGTTTTGGAAATTTTACCAATGTTTATCACATTTTAAATTAATTTTGTGACGGGTTTATCTTTTGTTTTTTGTACGAAGATTTTTCATTTCAAAATTGTGAATGCAATATGCTGAAGTAGATTTCGATTTGACAATTTTATTTTTATTTTCTTCACTTCTTTGGCCTTACCACTAAAACGGTACACATTTTATAACAATATGTTTGTGTTTTCCGCTTTGGAAATGAAATACCGACAAAATAAGACTAAAAACCACTTTCTACCATGAAATAAAATTTTTAATGTTTTAAAAATTTGCCAAGCGCTGTAGCTTTTCAGGTTCAATTTGAAACAATCTCAACATTGTTATCGCCATCTACACTATATTTCCAATCAAACTACATACGTTTCAGGGCCATGCCACATCTGCGACGGCCCCAAGTTTGAACGGACTTTTATCATTTATCATGTGACGGAATTATCTTTCGTTTTAAGGAAAAACTGTATGAAGATTTTACATATGATCCAAAATTGTGTATCCAACAGCCTAAAGTTAATCTAGATTGGACAATTTTTATTTTTATTTTCTTCATTTGTTCGGCCTTGACACGAAAACGGAGCTTGTTTTATAATAATATTTTACTTTGGAATTAAAAAACCTACAAAATAAGATCTACCACAACTTTCTGTCATAAAATAAAATTTAGTTAATTTTTTACCGGTGTGAAGTTACAATTCTCAAAAATCCGGGCGGCCCGTGAGTTGGCGACTCGTGGACTTTTTCTCGGTGCATTGTTACTAAACGGAGTGTTATTTGTGTAATTAAAAATTATTATAATATTTTATATTATTTTTTATATTATTTAAATATTAAATTATGTCTTGGTAACCATAAAATAAGAAAAAAACAAATTTAAGTTAATTTTGTCAGCTGTTATTGAATAATATTCGCAACAAAGCAAATTGTAATTTTATTAAGATAGATTTTTTTTGACTTCAAAATATTGTTTAGACTTTAACAACAATCATCAGACATATTTTCGAATAGGGTGCAGGGCCTTAGTTATTTTTTAAATATTTTTGAACATAAACATGCATGTAAGCAAAATATTTGTAACATCATTTTTTATTTATAATAATATATATATATATATATATATATATATTGTTTTTATTTAACAATTTTGTTTATAAGTCGTAACTTTAGTGGTATCAAAAAAGTTGACAGCAAGTATTTTTTTATAAGCCTATCATTGAATAATATTTGCAACAAAACAAATTGCAACTTTTATTAAGGTAGTTTTTATTTAAACTTTCAAAAATTATGCAGAATTCAACAACAAGCATCACACATATTTTCGTATATTTTACGTAGTTCGGTAATTCCTATGTCCGATTGGCATTATTATTACTTATAAATCAACTCCCTGCTTTAAGGATTACAATTCATTCAAAATTCTCATTATATCGAACCTGCGACTCTGACTTGTATAATGACAGCAGAAGAATTAAACAAACGATAGGTCGGTCGGTCTAAAAACATTGACATCAATTTCATATACATTTTTTTATGCATTTATAATTATATAGGGTAATTGTGCACTACAAATTATATTGGAATGAAATGTAAACTCCTTAGTTGTATTACATTAATAGGAGAGAAGTGTCCTTTTAATGTGGTTCATTACAATTATTTCAAGAATTAAGCCATCTTGTTAGATGATGTAATTGTAATAGCATTGTTTCTATACATATACCATAATTAGGATTATACAAGTGTTGAATATCTTTTAATTTTCATTTCGATTTGAAATATTCCTTTCAAATGTCTTCTAATGTCCATGTTGTTTAGTGATTTTGATTCTCTTTTTAAACTCCATTTAATGCAGTATCTAAACATATTTCTTTGTAATCTTTCCTTCTTTCAATTATAGACCTATTTTTCCAATCCTGCGTTGGATTCAGTCAACATTTCGTGTAGTGGTTGAGTAGCATGATGTAATTGTCAAAGAAGCAGTGGCATAATTATCATTATTGATATTTTATTATTTTCCAGTTGATTATTATTGAAATTCTTATAATGCAAATGTAAAATTATGGTTGTAGGTATTGTAACTGTTTTGTGGTTATGTCTAATTTGGCTATATCCTGAATTAATGATGTCCAACATTGTTAAAAAAATTATCCCTTACTTATCTTAACTATTTATAATAATCATTCACACCGAAAGTTCCATTTACAAAAATAATAACAAACAAATCACATAACTTTAAAAAAAACAAAAACAAAATATTTTTGTCTTTTAAAGACATATTGAACTAGGATATAACTAATATAATCCAAGAGTTCAACCACTTACTTTTTGCACAGAACACAATATAGTTCAGAACTCTGATAGCACTTCATATTTGATATTTGATGAAACTTTTAACATATCAATATTCCTGAGTGCATGCGTTATTGAACTAGGATACAACTGTTATAACCAAAGTGTTAAATAGAATGGAAAATAGTTCACACTTAACATTGATTAAACTTGGTTTAATGTTTCCACAATATAAACAACGTTCAGTCATTCATTCCAAAATACATTTCTTCATATAAATTCTACACTCAGTAGTATTTATATCTATTTCTTCAAGGGACTTTAAGAAAGGCCTCAACAAATCTTAAGAACATATTAATGTGTAAACAGCTTAATCAGGATTTTTATTAAGTTCTGTTAAAATCTTGCTACAGCGGTCCACAACAATATTTGAAAGCCACTTCTTAGGAGATAAGGTGGACATTTTTGCATTTAGCCTGTGTAAACTACTGTGAAACATTTATCGATTTCTTATTAATTTTTCATACATAAATACATTTTCTGCATTGTATTTTAAATAATTTATTATTCTTTGCGTTTTTAATTTCTGTTGGTAATTTTTTTTTAGCATTTTGGTGCCATATAGTTGAAAGAGATAAAATGTATGCTGCGTTTGTTAGATGGAATTTTTATATTTGCATTCAATTTACTTTTGGTTTCATATTTATGAGAGATGTGTTCTTGCATATTTTTGTTTTTATGCATGTATATACATAAGTATATATACATATACATACTATATAATTCTTTTGTTGGGTGGGATTTAGAGAATTTGTAAATTACTTACAAGTGATATTTTTATCTTAAGAGTTGTAAACCGTTATTGTGTAATCCACCCCATATTATTATACCATATCTTATTATGGATTCAACTATGCTTTTATAGTTTTTTGTAAGAAAATGTTGCGTATTAAGTAGAACTTACGAATTAGTTTTCTTACATTAAGTGTTAATTTATTTACGTGTTGGTCTCATTTTAAGTGTTTATCTATCACTATTCCCAGATATTTTATTTAGGGTTCTTCGTTTATTTTCGTATCGTTTTCAACCGGTATATGTGAGAAAATTGGTCTATTGGACGATGTTAGTGAGAAAGCGATATATTTGGTTTTTGTTAGATTTAGTGATAATTTGTTGTGATTTAACCAATTTCTAAGAATGTTGAATCCTTTTCTAGTAAATTCTTTGGCCGTTTTCCATGTTTTCGAGTTAAACACTAGTGCAGTGTCATCTGCATAAGATATTATGCTAGCATCCATATTAAGTTTAGTTAATGAATTAATATATAGAGTAAATAGTATAGGTTTTAAAACCGTACCCATTTTGGTTGTTAAAGGTTCGCTTATAGTATCGGCAAGTTTCACCATTTGTGTTCTATTTTCTAGGTAGCTAGCAAGGATCTCATAGGTTATACCTCTTACACAATATTTTTCTAGTTCTTATAGTATGTCTATTGTGTGGTACTGTATTAAAGGCCTTTGCCAAGTCTAGGAAAACAGCTATACAGCTTCTGCTATTGTTTAGATGAGTGGTGACTTCGCTGGTCAAGCAGTGCAGCGCGTCTGCAGTACTATACCCAGCTCTAAAACCATATTGATTGTTTGCAATTAGTTTGTGTTTAGTTGCGATAGAAATCAACCTTTTTTTAAGGCACATTTCAAGAATTTTTGAAAGTTGTTTATTAGGTTTATAGGTCAAGAATTATCAATGTCCGAAGGGTCGTCTCCTTTATGAATAGGTATTATCACCGATTTTTAAAAATATTTTGGCATGCAACCAGTGCTGAACAAATTAGATAGATTAATTATGTGTTGCAAAGGTTTTACTACATAGACGTGGTATCTTTTAATGAGCTTTACCGAGATTCCATCTAATCCTGGTGTACTATTTGATTTAAAAGCAGCGATGTGTTGAATTAATTTACTATTACAATCTGCTCCAAGCATGATCGTATAAATTTAATTTTCTGTTATATTTAGTTAGATTTTCAAGTGAGACTTCTCAAATTATTTTTTTCTTATTATTTATCTTTTTACTATCGTTCTCGTTATTTTGAAGTTTATTTTTATAGTATTGTTCTTTGGCAGAAAAGATTGTTTCGTTAAGTGCATTGCGATAGTCTTTATATTTTCTTTCAATAACAACATTATAACTTCTCATTAGCTGGTTTTTCATATGGCCTCTATTCTTTATTGACAACCTGTTGTTACCCATGCCTTTTTTTCACATTCGTGTTTTCATATATTGTTTTATATTGTGTTGATCTTTCGATTATCTTTTTTAATTTGTTGATCAATTGTTTAGTTGCATAATTTGGATCATTTGTATTTAAGATATTTTTCCAGTTCAGCTTTAATAATAGGTTTTCTAAAAGTTGGTAATGATATTTTATGTGAATATAAACTTGGGGGGTTCTTGTTTGTTTTTTGATGCTTCCTGATTACTATATATGTTAAGCATTACTGAGTTGTGATCTGTTATAGCAACATTTAAGATATAGGATTTTGCTTTAATATTCTGATGTTTGAACTCTATAAAGATATGGTCTAGTCTTACAAAAACGCGTGGGAGAAGTTATACCAGCTATAAATCCATGCTGCGTAAGCATCCCGGTATATTTATTAACTATTACGCACACTATCGCACAGGTCAATGTTTTTATCACCGACTATTATTACATGTTCACTAAGATATTTGTCAAGGTCTTCAATTAATGTTTCAGCATTAGTACTTGGTGATCTGTAAATAGCTGTAATACCATATGACTTTTCCGCGCACTTAAAATTAAGTCTGCTAATTATAATGTTTGTTTTTTCTAAGGTGAAAAGTTTTAGATCTACAGCTATTTCGTTTTTAATGAATGTTAGTATTCAATCAGTTTTATTTAGTTAGCCATGGTTGTAAAAAAAATTATACCCAGGAATATCAAAATTATTACTTGCTACTATGTTCCTACATTCACTCACAATTTAGTTTGTAAACATTTATAAAAAGTAGTAGTTCATCAAAATTTTTTGAGACACTTCTTATGTTTATGTGTAGGGTTGATAATATTGTTTTTGAGCTACTTATATTATACATGTTATGACCATCCACATATTGATTTGTTTCTTCGTGGGCCTTGTCTAGAAGATCTATTGTTGATACACAGGACAGCAATGATTTCATGTTTAATGCATGGTCTCGTGTTTAGAGTGTGGAAATTTGATATTTGATATTTGATTGGACACAATTATTACATTAACACAAAACTAAATTTATAGTTGTAAATAAAACCAATGTTAATAATATACGAGCAATACTAGTAAACCACACCACAATCGAAAGAGTTAGAAGGTACCAATATTTAGGAACACGTATTAAAGACAATAACGACCAAACCATAGAAGTGAATAAACGTATTGAAGTAGCAAGAGCAATTCTCGTCAAAATAAAAAATCTTTTCGCAAGTAGAAACCTCAATCTAGCCTTGAGAGTCCGAATAATTCGCTGTTACATTTTTTCAACACTACTGTATGGGATTGAAGCATGGACATTCAAGAGAAATAACATTAAAAAAACTAGAGTCCTTTGAGATGTGGATCCATCACCGCATGCTCAAGATGTCCTGGACGGACCTAGTAAACATTGAAGAAGTCATGCGGAGAATACATAAAGAAAAGGAACTGACCCTTGCGATCCAAACATAGCTAGAGCTATGGGACACATCACCCTGGGAGAAAGATGCTCGCTCTATTCTCCAACTGATCATGCAAGGAAAAATATAAGGAAGAAGAAACATTGGGCGTCGCAGAACCTCATGGTTAAAGAACCTTAGCGAATAGTACGGAGAATTTTTATACTCTTGCATCTTATGTTCTTCTGCACAGTATGGATAGACCGTGGGCGGTACATTAATAAAAATTGCAATTTGTTTTGTTCCAAATACTATTCAATGACAGGCTTATAAAAAATACTTGCTGTCAACTTTTGTAACTGTTCTTTTTTGATACCACTAAAGTGATGTCTTATAAACAATATAAAAACATTTTTGAAAGTTTCAAAATAAAATCGTGGGCATAACATTAATTAAAATTGCAATTTGTTTTGTGGCAAATATTATTCAATAACAGCTGACACTATTAACTTATTACTTATACTTAAACTAAATTTGTTTTTTCTTATTTTCTGGTTATCAAGACATAAGTAAACAATTGTAGACAAATTTTTTTTTTAACACTTCGTTTAGTAACAGTGCACCGAGAAAAAGTCCACGCCGCGCCAACTCACGGCCGCCCGGAATTACGAGAATTATTTAAGTTCACACCGGTTTTAACAGATTACCTACAAAATCTTCGCAAAGAATGGATTGTTACTCTTACTGAGATTGTACTCAAATTACATAAAATAAATTATTTTTGAAATTTTCCCTTAAGATTTTAATCACAAATATTAGTTACACTAGTCAATTCATAAAATAAATGGTGGCATTTCTCGCAATTGCCAATATTTGTTAAAGTCAATTTTTTATTGACAAACTGGAAAACTATTTTGTTAAACAGGTTTAATTAACCTTATCTCCATTACGTTACTCGATCATTTGTTTATTTAATTTGTTTAACTAGTTTTTAAGTGTAATTGTAAATTTATTGTTTGTCCAGTTCGCACGCTATATGTATTGTCACTTATATATCTCATTTTTATTCAAGGCATGTGCCGTTAATAAAGATTATTATTATTATTATTAATAATGAAAAAGAAAATAGAAAACACAATTAATACCAATTATGATAATTAATTAAAAGCCATTTATAGTATTCTTCATAAATGTCATGTTTTGTTCATTTATTATTGATAAAATAAAAGAACTATATTTGTTATATGAATCAGAGAGAGAAAATTTAAAATATCAAATTGAATGCCAAATTTTATCTTGATCAATTATTTTGTAACCATATATATCTTTTACATTTGCAGTTGCGTGGGCGGGCGATTAATAATATACTACAACTACAACATGGTTGTTTTGTGTTTAGTACAGAATGTTATTTATAACATTATCAATTATTCTAATCTTTTGTAAAAGTACTTAAAAAAATTAAGGGGAAGTTAATATTTTTAACCGTGTTTCAAAAAGAGCATTTTTAAAGCATACTTTTTAATTACGTTAATATAAAAACAGTTGCATTCCTCGCGTATACCGAGTATCATGACTATTCCTTAAAAGCAGCAATCGCCTATAAAGCTATTTTACTTTTAACATACTTATGTATTTTATTTTTCAGAAGTGTAATTCAATCATTCATTGTTATCAACTAATTACGTAATGGAGTCACTAGTAATAAACGTTCAGGTATTAATTGGATGTTATCCACTGCACATACGCATTGCAAATAATATCCGATAATAAGCAATAAACGAAATTATTATATTATAAATAAGAATAATATTATTGAATATTAATATGCTATTTTCAAATAGTTATTTTTAGGAACCGCCTACAAAGAGATAAAAAAACATAATGATAAAATATTATTTCTATTATATGTTGCTAACAATGAATGATAATAACGTTTCATTGTATAACAATGTTATATTAATAAACAAATATAATTATAATTTGATGGAAATGAAAATAGAAAATTCCGATAAGATATTAATTTAAAGAAATATAAGCTCACTATTGAATGATTAAAAGTAAAACTACTCACCGTCCGTGTTAGTTCTTGAACATCTGCGTAATTTGCCATTAGACTGTTGAGGTGTGGTCGGCCATTAGACGTTGAGGTGTGGTCGGCCGTAGACAATTATTACGAATGGTAAGGTACAGGAACAGACCGCTGCGATGTAAAAATAGCACAGCATTAGACTAGTGCTGCGTTGCCATGTAATATTGGCAGGGCGAAAATTCGGTATAATTTTATAAATAAAATTATACTTTACTATAAAATTATATTGTAGTATATACTTATGAATTAGACTAATGTAATAAACCATTTTCTATATTTTATTAAAATTGTTGTTCCTGAAATGGCCTTGAAAAAATTAGAACTTCTTTATCTCTATTTCATCGAAAACAACTTGTTTATTATGCAATAAATATTTCAGTGTGTTTTATGGATTCGTATTATGTAATAAACAATTGCTATTTTGATTTAAAATTTCTGTTCTAAAAATAGAATTTGTAAAATTTTTTATTTGTTTCGAAATTATCTATCTAACAGGCTATTTTGATTGGACAATTTTTAGTTTACTTTACCGGCAAAACGGTACACTTTTTATAAGAATATTTTCGTGTTTTTCTCTTTGGAAATTAAATGCCTACTATATAAGATCAAAAACCTTTCTATAATGAGTTAAAATTTTCAAAGTTTCAAAAATTTGCCAAGCCCCTGTAGCTTGTCAGGTTTAATTTGAAACAATACCGTAATTTTTTCCGCCATTTAGACTATTTCCAATCAAACGACATCAGTCTCAGGGCTATATCACTTCTGGGATGGTCTCAATTTTGAACGGACGGAAGGTAGTTTGGGTAATTTTACCCATTTTTATCACTTTTAAAATTAAATTTGTGACGGGTTTATCTCTTGTTTTAGGGGAAAATTGTACTAAGTATTTTTATTTGGTTCAAAATTATCTATCAAATAGGCTAAAGTCGATTTCGATTTGACATATTTTAATTTTATTTTCTTCACTTCTTCGGGTTTACCACCAAACCGGTAGATATTTATAACAATATTTTTGTTTCCTCGTTGGAAATGAAATACCTACAAAATAATACAAGAAACATCTTAGTACCATTAAATAAACTACCCTGTGGCTTTTCAGGTACAATTTGCAACTAATAAATGATTTATAAATAATAAATGATCTGTGAAAATACTAAGTAGAATCTTTTATAACCGAGGCTTATAATTGAGTTGTTCATACATTTATGGACATGAATTACATAAAAAAAATTAAAATGCATCATGATATATAGGTATTTATGCAGGAATATGTGACAATACAAATTTCAAGTTATAGTCATATCTTTGAGGGCAATGAAGAAATCTCATTAGCGATTTTGAAATTGTTCAATATACATAATTGAATTTGAAACAACTGTAACAAAAAAATAATTCTAAAATTAGATAATAAGGACCCGTTTTCCTTGCCAGAAGAGACTCATAAGACAAATTTAATAAGCCATTTGTGTGTTAAAAGTTTTTAACAAAATGTTTCTACAATTGCTTACTTATGTCTTGGTAGCCATAAAATAAGAAAAAAGAAACAAATTAAGTTAATTTTGTCTGCCGTTAATATTTGCAACAAAACAAATTGCAATTTTATTAAGGTAGCCCCCACGATTTTTTTTTTAGCTTTCAAAATATTGTTAGACTTTAACAACAATCATCAGACATGTTTTCGAATAGGGTGCCGAGGCTTAGTTTTCTTTTAAATATTTTTGAACATACACATGCCTGTAATCATTTTTTATTTATAACAAATGTATTTATATATTATAATGTTTTTATTTAATGATCCTGTTTATAAGACATCACTTTGTAAACCTGTCATTGAATAATATTAGCAACAAAACATAGGTACATTGACTACGATTTTATATACAGTTTTTTATGCATTTATAATTATATAGGTTAATTGTGCACTACAATTTATATTATAATGAAATGTGAACTCGTTAGTTGTTTTACTTTAATAGGAGAGAAGTGTCCTGTTAAGGTGGTTCATTGCAATTATTTCAGGAATTAAGCTATCTTGTTACATGATGTAATTGTAATAGCGTTGTTTTTATACATATATCATAATTAAGATTATACATGTATTGAATATCTTTTAAATTTCATTTCGTTTTTCAATATTCCTTTCCAATGACTTCTATGTCCAAGTTGTTCATTGATTTTTATTCTATTGTTAAAATCCATTTAATGCATTATCTAAACATATTTCTTTGTAATATTTGCTTCTTTCAATTATAGGCCTATTTTTTTCAATCATGTGTTGGATTCAGTCAACATTTCGTGTAGTGGTATAGTGTCTTGGTTGAGTAGCATGAAGTAATTGTCAAAGCAGCAGTGCCATTATTGATATCTTATTATTTTCCAGTGGATTATTATTGAAATTCTTATAATGCATATGTAAAATGATGATTGTTGGTATTGGAACTGTTTTGTGGTAATGTCTAATTTGGTGATACTCTGAATTGATGGTGTCCAACATTGTTAAAAAAATTGTCCCTTACTTATCTTACTATTTATAATAATCATTCACACAGAAAACTCCATTTACAAAAATAATAACAAGCAAATCACATAACATAAGACATATTGAACTAGGATATAACTGATATACGCCAAGAGTTTAACCATTTACTTTTTACACACAACACAATATAGTTCAGAACTCTGATAGCACTTCTTATTTAATACTTAACATTGATGAAACTATTAACACATCAATATTCCCGAGTGCATGTGTTATTGAACTAGGATACAACTGTTGTAAGCAACGTGTGATAGAATAGAAAATAGTTCACACTTAGCATTGATTAAATTTGGTTTAATGATTCCACAATATAAGCAACGCTTAGTCATGTTTTCTGATCATTCCAAAATACATTTCTTCATATAAATTCTATACTCAGTAGTATTTATATCTATTTCTTCAAGGGACTCTTCTTTAAGAAAAGCTTCAACAAATCTTAAGAACATATTGATGTGTAAACAGCATAATCAGTATTTTTATTAAGTTCTGTTAAAATCTTGCTCAAGAATATTTGAAAGCCAATTGTTAGGAGATAAGGTGGAAAATTCCTCAACATATATTTCATAAATAGGAAAATATTGATCCTTTTTAGTTGTAAGGCATGCTTTCGAGTTCATTTATTTAGCCACATTTCATTTCAATATCATTTGTAGTGCACAATTACCCTTTATAATTATAACATAGGCATCCAGAATATCTCTATTGCATAAAAAACTGTATATAAAATCGTAGCCAATGTTTTTAGACCAACCGACCTATCGTTTGTTTAATTCTTCTACTGTCATTATAAAAATCAGGCAGGTTCGAATTCACGTCGAGGGTATAGCCTTTTTAAAATTTGGAACTCATAATACTAATGGTATAATAAGTATTTTGAATGAATTGTAATCCTTTAAGTAGGGAGTTGATTTATAAGTAATAATAATCCCAATCTGATATGGGAATTTCGCGCAGTCATATAAATTACCAAACTACATAAATGTCCGTAAAAATATACGAAAATATATCTGATGCTTGTTGTTAAATTCTAAACAATATTCTGAAATTTTAAAAAAAAGCGTGGGCGGTACATTATTATTAAAAAAAACTAAGGCCCAACACCCTATTCAAAAATATGTCTGATGATTGTTGTTAAATTCTAAACAATATTTTGAAAGTTTCAAAAAAACTCGTGGGGGCTAATAAAAATTGCAATTTATTATGTTACTAATATTATGATAGATAGATAGATTTATTTAATACTTAGCATACATTTAGTGTCAGTATAGCATACATGAGCATAGATACAGTTATTATCTTCGGGGGAAGTGTAGACGCAGCAAAGGGGACGTCGATTAAACAAGGTATGATAGCAAACTTAATCAAAAATTTAATACACACCAATGTAGTATTTGTTTCTATACCATACATCCAAAATAAAATGATTTTAAATAAGATGATTTACAATATTAATTATTTAAGGTTTGAAAATGTAAAGAATTACTTTAATAATGGGATAAATTACATAGATATAAATTCCATTTTAAACCCTGAAGATTTCACATATAATGGTACAATTAAAAAATGTGGCAAGCAGCTACTATTCAACTATATTATTACAAACGTAATACAATGTAACGTGGATAATCAATATGAATATAAGGGTAATTTAATTATAATTTAATTATAATTAATTAAAAAGATCTTTCTTTTTTAGGAGAGACCCTAACCTAACCATTGTACACATCAATATTTGTAGTATGTTTAATAAGTTGTCATATCTAAAACTATTATTGAATAAGTTTAGGTGCATTAACGTTATGTGCATCTCAGAACACTGGATGTGCGAAGGAAAACTATCGTCGTTACATTTAGAAAATTTTATCGTTGCAAATAATTTTGTGCGAAAGATGGAGGCTCATTAATCATGATTAAATCAGATCTAAAATACGAACGCGTGGACATTGAAACAGAAGAAATGTGTTTGGAAGGTTGCGCTATTAGGTTGCTATATTTAAATTGTGTGATAATATCTGTATATCGTCCTCAATTAGGTAATATTAATAATTTCATGGTCTTAATGGAAAATATATTAAAAAGAATTGGTACTAATAAAAAAATTGTGTTAAGCGGTGATTTTAATATAGATATCTCAAAATTTTCAAAAAATAGAAATAAGTTAGTATCCCTATTTCAAAAGTATAATTTGAAACTAGAAATAAGTGGACCTACAAGAATTACGAATCATAGTAGTACTTGTATAGATAATATTATAACAAATGTAGATAGTCTTACATATGATACATTAAATGAACCTATTGATTTCTCCAATCATAATATGCAAATGCTCAAAATATATGAAGACTGTAAGCGCAATTATAAATTTGACAGGATCAAACATAAAAATATTAGAATTTA
Source organism: Lordithon lunulatus (assembly GCA_963942505.1). Lineage (NCBI taxonomy): Eukaryota > Metazoa > Arthropoda > Insecta > Coleoptera > Staphylinidae > Lordithon > Lordithon lunulatus. Next base: position 38,204,852 of record OZ012674.1, on the reverse strand, counting down.
TTCCGAAGCCAACATAAGTAATTTTTGCGAAATTCTACGTAATATAAAATGGAGTAATATCCATCCATCAGATAATAAACTTTCAAATTTCTATAATAAATTAAATAAAGCATTCAACACCGCCTTTCCATTAATCAAAAAGTTAAAAAATCAAATAAAAACTGGATCACTATTAAAACCAAAAGAGAACTTTATTTATTAAGACAAACTGAAAATCAAATATTGCTCAAGTACTATAAAAAGTATAAATTAATATTTAACAACATTATTAAAGAAGCGAAGAAACTGTACAATACTAAGTTAATTTCAAATTCTTGTAATAGAATTAAGACAGCTTGGAGAATAATTGAAAAAGAAACAAATAAAACAAATAATCAATTTACTTATTAAAATGCTAGATAAAACAAATAAATAAATATCTAAAACTAATAAGTTAACAATTTAAAATTTCAAAATTCGTCCACACTATAAAAAACATTATTTAATAAAATTGATTTTAGTTTGGTGGTAAATATTTTCCTAATAGTTATAGTTTTCAGTTAACCAGGAATTTTATTATAAAAAACATTGGCGCAATCGACGTGTAATTTTCGAAAAAATGTGTGTGCCGATTCCCTAGATTTTGAACAGTATTATTTGCCCTAGTGTTATGGTTGTGAATGTTTGCCGCTGTGCCATACATGCTTTCATTGTTGAAAGCAAAAACAATAGTTTCGAAAATGTATAAGTTAACCACCGTGATAATATTTAGTTTTTTAAAATGAGGGCGACATGGCTCTCTGTTGGGAATTTTCAACTAGTTCGAATTACCTTTTTTGAAGAAGCAACAGCTCATTGAAATATTTGTTATTGCCCCAAAATAGTATACCATAACGCATTGTAGATTCAAAGTAGGCAAACTAAACCGATTTTAAAGTTGATAAATTGGAGGTATTTCTAGTTGACTAAGTGTATATTTAGCTTTAGTGAGTTTTGACTATATACTCAATGTGGGTTTCCCAATTTAGATTCTTGTCTATATAGAGTCCTAGTAGTTTTACATTCTCACTAAATTGTATGATATCAGATTGTATGCATACGCTATTTATCGTTGATTGCTCGCAGCTATTATTAAATTTTAAAATGTTGGTTTTTGAACCAAGTTGTAATAGTTCCAATAACAGATTTAATAGTTTCGTGCAGCTTTTGTTCTGATATTTCGCTTACACAGACACTAGTATCATCTGCATATATAGTAACTGGATAATCTAAAGAAAGGGATAAGTCATTTATAAATATCATAAATAAAATGGAACCTAATGTACCCTGTGGTACTCCGTTGTTCTTTTGGACAGTGTTAGATCTGAATGCTGTTTCATTATTTATTATTCAATGACAGGCTTATAAAAAATACTTGCTGTCAACTTTTTTAACTGTTCTTTTTTGATACCACTATAGTGATGTCTTATAAACAAAATTGTCAATTGTTTTGATTTTACAAATATTTTACTAACATGTTTCTTTCAAAAATATTAAAAAAAAACTAAGACCCAGCACTCAATTCGAAAATATGTCTGATTATTGTTGTTATACTCTACAACAATATTTTGAGAGTTTAAAATAAAATTGTGGGGGCTACCTTAATAAAAATTGCTATTTGTTTGGTTGCTAATATTATTCAATTACAGGCTTATGAAAATACTTGCCGTCAACTTCTGTAACTGTTCTTTTTTGATACCACTAAAGTGATGTCTATGTCTATGTTTATTTTTCAAAAATATTTAAAAAAAACTATCGCTCAGCACCCTATACAAAAATATGACTGATGATTTTTGTTAAATTCTAAACAATATTTTGAAAGTTTCAAAATAAAATCGTGGGCGGTACATTAATTAAAATTGCAATTTGTTTTGTTAAAAATATTATTCAATAACAGCTGACACAATTAACTTATTACTTATACTTAAACTAATTTTTCTTTTCTTATATTCTGGTTATCCAGACATAAGTAAACAATTGTAGATAAAATTAATTTTTTTTGAACACTTCGTTTAGTAACAATGCACCGAGAAAAAGTCCACGCCGCGCCAACTCACGGCAGCCCGGAATTATATGAATTGTTTAAGTTCACACCGGTTTTAATAGATTACCTATAAAATCTTCGCAAAAATGGATTGTTCTTATTGAGATTGTACTCAAATTACACTAGTCAATTCTTATTGACAAACTGGAAAACTATTTTGTTAAACAGGTTTAATTAACATTATCTCCATTACGTTACTCGATCTTACTTAATTACTTAATTTATTTAATTTATTTAACTAGTTTTTAAGTGTAATTGTAAATTTCTTGTTTGTCCATTTCGCACGCTATATGTATTGTCACTTTTGTATCACATTTTTATTCAAGACGTTTGCCGTTAATAAACATTATTATTATTATTATTAATAATGAAAAAAAAAATAGAAAAGGACACAATTCATAACAATTATGATTTTTTAAAAGCTGTTTATAGTATTCTTCATAAATGCTATGTTTTGTTCATTTATTATTGAATAAAAGAACTATATTTTTTATCTGAATCAGAGAGAGAAAATTTAAAATATCAAATTGAATGCCAAATTTTATCTTGATTAATTATTTTGTAATCATATTTATCTTTTACATTTGGAGTTGCGTGGGCGGGCGATTAATAATATACTACAACTACAACATGGTTGTTTTGTGTTTAGTACAGAATGTTATTTATAACATTATCAATTATTCTAATCTTTTGTACAAGTACTGAAAAAAAAAATACTAGGTTTTTTGCTGACAAGGGGAAATCAACATTTTTAACCGTGTTTCAAAAAGAGCATTTTTAAAGCATAATTTTTAATTACATTCATATAAAAATAATGGCATTCCTCGGGCATGCCGATTTTTTTTTATTGATAAACTGTATTTTGTTCAAACCGTTTCTCAAAAAAGATAAACAATTGTTATTAATGAAACTTAAATAAGTATTATGATTGCTCAGAAATAATTGATTTTATATCTTATATTGAATATCCATAAAATGTTCGTACATTCGTGGATTGTTCCTCTAATTTTATACGCTAATTATTTTTGTTTTGTTTCAGATAAAATATCAGATTTTACTCAGGTTATATAAAATAAAGTCTGATTTACAAATAATTTAGTTTCAAGTAACATAAACAATGAAGTTCCAGTCTTTAATTAATGTTGAGTTCAAATTTAAGACAATCATACACAATTTAAAACTGTAGGACTAAATATTAAAAGAAGCATGCAAATAATTCTATGGTTGTTGATGATATGATGATATTTATTATTAAAGCACATTCAATTAAAGGCCAATAAACAATTAAAATTTTAGTAAAAATCTCAGCATTTGTTATATGAAACAAGTTGTAAAATGTAACTAGATTAATTAAATTTTAGATCATGACTATTCCTTAGAAGCAGCAATCGCCTATAAAGCTATTTTATTTTTAACATACTTATGTATTTTATTTTTCAGAAGTATAATTCAATCATTGATTGTTATCAACTAATTACGTAATGGACTCACTAGTAATAAACTTTCACGTATTAATTGGATGCTATCCACTGCACATAAGCATTGCAAATAATATCCGATAATAAGCAATAAACAAAATTATTATATTATAAATAAGAATAATATTATTGAATATTAATATGCTATTTTCAAATAGTTATTTTTAGGAACCGCCTATAAAGAGATAAAACAACATAATGATAAAACATTATTTTTATTATATGTCGCTAACAATGAATAATAATAACGTTTCATTGTATAACAATGTTTTATTAACAAACAAATATAATTATAATTTGATGGAAATGAAAATAGAAAATTCCGATAAGATATTTATTTAAAGAAATATAAGCTCACTATTGAATGATTAAAAGTAAAACTACTCACCCTCCGTGCTAGATCTTGAACATCTGCATAATTTGCCATTAGACTGTTCAGGTGTGGTCGGCCATCAGACGTTGAGGTGTGGTCGGCCGTAGACAATTATTACGAATGGTAAGGTACAGGAACAGACCGCTGCGATGTAAAAATAGCGCAGGATTAGACTAGTGCTGCGTTGCCATATAATGTTGGCACTGCGAAAATTAGGTATAATTTAACTTATACTTATATAAAATGATATTGTAGTATATACTTATGAATTAGACTAATGTAATAAACCATTTTCTATATTTTATTAAAATTGTTGTTCCTGAAATGGCCTTGAAAAAAATAGAACTTCTTTATCTCTATTTCATCGAAAATAACTTGTTTATTATGCAATAAATATGTCAGTGTGTTTTATGAATTCGTATTATGTAATAAACAATTGATTTTTTGATTTAAAATTTCTGTTCTAAAAATAGAATTTGTAAGATTTTTTATTTGTTTCGAAATTGTCTATCTAACAGGCAGAAGTCTATTTTGATTGGACAATTTTTGTTTGCTTTACCGGCAAAACGGTACACTTTTTATAAGAATATTTTTGTGTTTTTCTCTTTGGAAATGAAATGCCTACGATATAAGATCAAAAACCTTTCTAGGATGAATTAAAATTTCAAAGTTTCAAATATTGGCCAAGCTCCTGTTGCTTTCCAGGTTCAATTTAAAACAATACCGTAATTTTTTCCGCCATTTAGACTATATTTCCAATCAAACGACATCAGTCTCAGGGCTATACCACTACTGGGATAGTCTTAATTTTGAACGGACGGAAGGTAGTTTTGGTAATTTTACCTAATTTTATCACTTTTAAAATTAAATTTGTGTCGAGTTTATCTCTTGTTTAGAGAAAAATTGTACTAAGTATTTTTATTTGGTTCAAAATTATCTATCAAATAGGCTAAAGTCGATCTCGATTTGACATATTTTAATTTTATTTTCTTCTCAATGAAGAAATCTCATTAACGATTTTGAAATTGAGTTCATAATACATTTTTAAACAACTGTGACAAATTTTTTTTTGTAAAATTAGATAATGAGGAACCGTTTTCCTTGGCAGAAGAGACTCATAAGACATATTTCAAATTTAATAATCCATTTGTGTGTTAAAAGTGTTAATGTTAATGTTTCTACAATTGTTTAGTTATGTCTTGGTAGCCATAAAATAAGAAAAAAAACAAATTTAATCTAATTCTGTCTGCTGTTAATATTAGCAACAAAACAAATTGCAATTTTTATTAAGGTAGCACCCACGTTTTTTTTTAAACTTTCTAAATATTGTTTAGACTTTAACAACAATCATCAGACATATTTTCGAATAAGATGCTGGACTTTAGTTATTTTTTTTAATAATTTTGAACATAAACTGCATGTAATAACATATTTGTAAAATTATATTTTATTTAGAACAAATGTATGTGCCGATACACCTATGTTTTTATTTAACAATTTTGTTTATAAGAGGCTTTAGAGGTAGGTAACAAAAAAGAACAGTTAAAAAAGTAGAAAACAAGTATTTTAGACTGTCATTGAATAATATTTGCAACAAAACAAATTGCAATTTTTTTTAATGTACCCCCCACGATTTTTTTTAAACTTTCACAAATTGTTTGGAATTTAACAAAGAGCATCAGACATATGTTCGTATATTTTTACAGGCATTATTTACAGTTTGGTAATTTATATGGCTGCGCGAAATTCCCATGTCCGATTGGGATTATTATTACTTATAAAACAACTCCCTACTTTAAGAATAATAAGTCATTAAAAATACTTATTATATCGATAGTATTAGAGTTGCAATGTGTCAAAAGGCTACACCCTCGACGGGAATTCGAATTTGCGACTTTTATAATGACAGTAGAAGAATTAAACAAACGATAGGTCGGTCGGTCTAAAAACATTGACTACGATTTTATATACAGTTTTTTATGCATTTATAATTATATAGGTTAATTGTGCACTACAAATTATATTATAATGAAATGTCCTCCTTAGTTGTTTTACATTAATAGGAGAGAAGTGTCCTGTTAATGTGGTTCATTGCAATTATTTCAGGAATTAAGCCATCTTGTTACATGATGTAATTGTAATACGATTGTTTTTATACATATACCATAATTTGGATTATACAAGTATTGAATAACTTTTAAATTTTATTTCGTTTTGCAATATTCCTTTCCAATGACTTCTATGTCCATGTTGGTCATTGATTTTGATTCTATTGTTAAAATCCATTTAATGCATTATCTAAACATATTTCTTTGTAATCTTTCCTTCTTTCAATTATAAGCCTATTTTTTTTAATATTGTGTTGGATTCAGTCAACATTTCGTGTAGTGGTATAGTGTCTTGGTTGAGTAGCATGAAGTAATTATCAAAGCAGCAGTGCCATTATTGATATCTTATTATTATTGATTATTATTGAAATTCTTATAATGCAAATGTAAAATGATGATTGTATGTATTAAAACTGTTTTGTGGTAATGTTTAATTTGGTGATATTCTGAATTGATGGTGTCCAACATTGTTAAAAAAATTGTCCCTTACTTATCTTACTATTTATAATAATCATTCACACAGAAAACTCCATTTACAAAAATAATAACAAACAAATCAGATCACTTTTAAGCAACAAACATTTTGTTCTTCTTTTAAAGCCATATTGAACTAGGATATAACTGATATAAGCAAAGAGTTTAACCATTTACTTTTTACACAGAACACATATAGTTCAGAACTCTGATAGCACTTCATATTTGATACATAACAGCATAATCAGTATTTTTATTAAGTTCTGTTAAAATCTTGCTCTAGAATATTTGAAAGCCAATTGTTAGGAGATAAGGTGGAAAATTCCTCAACATATATTTCATAAATAGGAAAATATTGATCCTTTTTAGTTGTAAGCCATGCTTTCGAGTTCATTTATTTAGCCACATTTCATTTCAATATAATTTGTAGTGCACAATTACCCTATATAATTATAACATAGGCATCCAGAATATCCCTATTGCATAAAAAATTGTATATAAAATCGTAGTCAATGTTTTTAGACCGACCGACCTATCGTTTGTTTAATTCTTCTACTGTCATTATAAAAGTCAGAGTCGCAGGTTCGAATTCACGTCGAGGGTGTAGCCTTTTTAAAATTTGGAACTCATAATACTATTGGTATAATAAGTATTTTGTATGAATTGTAATCCTTTAAGTAGGGAGTTGATTTATATATAAGTAATAATAATCCCAATCGGACTTGGGAATTTCGCGCAGTCATATAAATTACCAAACTACATAAAATGTTCGTAAAAATATACGAAAATATATCTGATGCTTGTTGTTAAATTCTAAACAATATTCTGAAATTTAAAAAAATGTGGGCGGTACATTATTATTACAAAAAAAAACTAAGGCCCAGCACCCTATTCAAAAATATGTCTGATGATTGTTATTAAATTCTAAACTAATATTTTGAAAGTTTCAAAAAAAATTATGGGGACTACCTTAATAATAATTGCAATTTGTTTTCTTGCTAATATTATTCAATCACAGGCTTCTAAAAAATGCTTGCTGCCAACTTTCTTAACTGTTCTTTTTTATATCTCTAAAGTGATGTCTTCTGAGAAAATTGTTAAATAAAAACATTGGTGTATAGGCACATACATTTGTTATAAATAAAAAATGATTTACTTATTCATTCATTTCACATCTCAACAGAATACAATATTCCAATTACAGGGAATACAAAGATAAGGCACTTACAAATGTTAACTAAGTCAATCTTCTAAGAAGTAGGCTACGCATTCCGCTAATTGTGATGTCAAAAATATCCAGTTCATTGTTTATTAAATTAAGTCCATGTTGCATACGATTCTGGAAGGAGTACTGTCCGTACACGTTCGCAGAATAATCTGCATACAGGAGCATACGGTCCCTAGTTACCCTATGTGGAACCCTAAATTTGAAGTCATAAAGAAGATCTGGACAGTCACACATATTATTTATTATTTTGAATGCAATACATCAGAATTTCTTCTTGGATGTTCCACAGAGTAAATATTCAGCTTTTTTAAGGGATCATCATATGTAAGAGCTTTGTAATCTATGTTTAATTTATGAAGGGCAATATTTACTAATTTCTTTTGCACTCCTTCCAGTCTTTCAATATGACAACGACATTTGGAGTTCCAAATAGGACTCGCATATTCCAGTACACTTAACACTATCGCTTTATACATAACAATCAAAACTAGATGCATTGTTGGCTGTATTTATAATAGTATCTATATCCGAATTAAATTAGAAAGAACTTTCAAAAACAATAACTAAGTCTGTAATTCGATATACACGTTCCAGTAGTTCGTCACCTATTGAATATGCATATTTGAAATTGGACTTCTTTGTAAAGGTAGAATTACCTTACACTTGCCTATATTTAACTGCATGTCATTAGAATTACACCATTTCCCAATATGTGATAGATCTGTTTGCAGTTTCTTATAGTCTTCAATACTTTGTACCTCCAAAAACAACTTTAGGTCGTCAGCGAACAACAGTGCCTTAGCATACTTGAAATTGGATACGATATCATTAATAAATATTAGGAATAACATGGGACCAAAACCGACCCCTGTGGTACACCAGATTTAGGATAAAAAGGCTGTGAAGTATTTCCTTTCACTTTTACAGTTAATTCCCAGCCCTTCACATAACTTTTAAACCAATTTAAGAGTGAGTCATGGATGCCATACTCCCTCAACTTGTGTAAAAGAACATCATATGCAACACTATCAAATGCTTTTTGAAGTCAGTATATACGGCATCCAGGTGGTTATCCTCTTGAAATCCGTTCATTATATATTGACTATACAATGGTGAATTTGTAGTGGTATTTCTAAATGCTATAAAGCCATGCTGCTCACTAACATCTATAGTCTTTTTGAAAACACTTTTTAAATTACTATTTACCAAAGTTTCGAAAGTTTTGGCAATGACACACATGCCAGAAATTGGCCTGTATTTTTTAACATCGTTACGGTCTCCAGACTTGAAAATTGGTGTGATAAAAGCACGTTTCCATAATGAGGGATATGATCCATATTCTAGAGATAAGTTAAACAGTAACGGTAATGGTAATGTTAGTGATGGACTACACATCTTCAAAATTATCGCAGGCAGTCCATCCGGCCCCGCACCTTTATTACAGTTAATGTTTAACAATTGATTAAATATTTCATCTGATACAAATCGCATTTCACACAAATTTATTGTTGAGTTAGACATGGCAAATGACTGTATATGTTCCACATCATCCCTATAGACAGAATTAAAGTAATCTGCAAGGTAATTTCTATTTCATTTCCATCGGACGATCATGCAGTATTCCAATGCATGCTAGATGGAAATCCTGCGTTAGTTTTCTTGGATTTAACAAATGTCCAAAAATTTTTAATGTTGCAATTATAGATTCCCATCTGAATATTGCTAAGGAAGGTTCTGTAATCTTTTTTTATTTCAGATTTTGACAATTTTCTAAATTTTCTATATTCGCTTAATGTATATTCATTGTTTAGGTTTCTGAGTATTTTACGTAATTTGTTCTTTTCATTAATGTGTTTTATGGTCTTTTTAGAATACCAACATGGGAATGAATTACTACCACTACAATAGGTTTTTGAGTACAAATTGTTCTATTGTATAACTAATGATGAAATAGAAAATATCAGTTGACACGTTAACGTCATTGTGCAAAAGTATACTCCATGTGATAGTTGATAGAAAATCATTTATTATTGTATAATCATTATTCTTGAAGTTATATTTCCAGTAAGCATGTTCAGGTAAATTATCAATGTTCGGTCTACAAGGTAAATTAACAACTAGTGTCGGATGAAATATCCCTATAAGGCCCTATTCAAAAATAGGTCTGATTGTTGTTAAATTCTAAACAACATTTTGAAACTTGAAAAATCGTGGCGGCTACCTTAATAAAAATTGCAATTTGTTTAGTTGCAAATATTATTCAATCACAGACTTATATTAGAATTATGAAAAATACTTGCTGTTAACTCTTTTAACTGTTCTTTTTTGATACCACTATAGTGATGTCTTATAAACAAAATTGTTAATCAGAAACATTGGTGTACAGGCATATACAGTTAAAAAATGATTCTACAAATATTTTACTTACATGCATGTTTATGTTCCAAAATATTTAAAGAAAAAACCAAGACCCAGCACTATATTCAAAAATATGTCTGATGATTCTTGTAAAGTCTAAACAATATTTTGAAAGTTTAAAAAAAATCGAAGGATCTATTTTAATAAAAATTGCAATTGGTTTTCTTGCAAATATTATTCAAAGGCAGTCTTATAAAAAATACTTGCTGTCAACTTTTTTAACTGTTCTTTTTGATACCACTAAAGTGATGTCTTATAAGCAAAATTGTTCAATAAAAACATTGGTGTATGGGCACATACATTTGTTATAAATAAAAAATTATTTTACGAATATTTTTCTAACTTTTTCAAAAATATTTAAAAAAAACTATGACACAGCACCCTATACAAAAATAAATTTGATGATTGTTGTTAAATTCTAAACAATATTTTGATAGTTTCAAAATAAAATCGTGAGCAGTACATTAATTAAAATTGCAATTTGTTTTGTTGCAAATATTATACAATAACAGCTGACACTATTAACTTATTACTTATACTTAAATTAAATTTGTTTTTTCTTATTTTCTGGTTATCAAGACATAAGTCAACAATTGTAGACAAAATTAATTTTTTTGAACATTTCGTTTAGTAACAGTGCACCGAGAAAATGTCCACGCCGCACCGGAATTATGAGAATTGTTTAAGTTCACACGGGTTTTAACAGATTACCTATAAAATCTTCGCAAAAAATGGATTGTTACTCTTATTCAGATTGTACTCAAATTACATAAAATAATAAATTATTTTTGAAATTGTCGCATAAGATTTTAATCACAACTATAAGTTACACTAGTCAATTCATAAAATAAATGGTGGCATTTCTCGCAATTGCCAATATTTGTTAAAGTCAATTTTTTATTGACAAACTGGAAAACTATTTTGATAAACAGGTTTAATTAACCTTATCTCCATTACGTTACTCGATCACTTGTAATTACTTAATTTATTTAATTTGTTTAACTAGTTTTTAAGTGTAATTGTAAATTTATTATTTGTCTATTTCGCACGCTATATTTATTGTCACGTATATATCTCATTTTTATTCAAGGCATGTGCCGTTATTAATGATTATTATTATTATTATTAATAATGAAAATAAAAATAGAAAACACAATTATGATAATTAATTTAAAGCCATTAATAGTATTCTTCATAAATGCCATGTTTTGTTCATTTATTATTGATAAAATAAAAGAACTATATTTTTTATATGAATCAGAGAGAGAAAATTTAAAATATCAAATTGAATGCTAAATTTTATCTTGATCAATTATTTTGTAACCATATTAAACATTTACATTTTCAGTTGCGTGGGCGGGCGATTAATAATATACTACAACTACCACATGGTTGTTTTGTGTTTAGTACAGAATGTTATTTATAACAATTTATATCAATTATTCTAATCTTTTGTACAAGTACTTAAAAAATTAAGGGAAAATTAACATTTTAACCGTGTTTCAAAAAGAGCATTTTTAAACATAATTTAGTTTCAAGTAACATAAACAATGAACAATGAAGTTCCAGTCTTTAATTAATATTCGGTTCAAATTTAAGACAATCATACACAATTTAAAACTGTAGGACTAAATATTAAAGAAACATGCAAATAATTATATGATTGTTGATGATATGATATATTTATTATTAAAGCACATTCAATTAAAGGCCTCTAATAAACAATTACAATTTTAGTAAAAATCTCTTCATTTGTTATATGAAACAAGTTGTAAAATGTAACTAGATTAATTAAATTTTAGATCATGACTATTCCTTAAAAGCAGCAATCGCCTATAAAGCTATTTTATTTTTAACATACTTATGTATTTTATTTTTCAGAAGTGTATTTCAATCATTCATTGTTATCAACTAATTACGTAATGGAATCACTAGTAATAAACGTTCAGGTATTAATTGGATGCTATCCACTGCACATACGCATTGCAAATAATATCCAATAATAAGCAATAAACAAAATTATTATATTATAAATAAGAATAATATTATTGAATATTAATATGCTATTTTCAAATAGTTATTTTTAGGAACCGCCTATAAAGAGATAAAAAACATAATGATAAAATATTATTTCTATTATATGTCGCTAACAATGAATAATAATAACGTTTCATTGTATAACAATATTTTATTAATAAACAAATATAATTATAATTTGATAGAAATGAAAATAGAAAATTCTGATAAGATATTTATTTAAAGAAATATAAGCTCACTATTGAATGATTAAAAGTAAAACTACTCACCGTCCGTGTTAGTTCTTGAACATCTGCTTAATTTGCCATTAGACTGTTGAGGTGTGGTCGGCCATCAGACGTTGAACTGTGGTCGGCCATTAGACGTTGAAGTGTGGTCGGACGTAGACAATTATTACGAATGGTAAGGTACAGGAACAGACCGCTGCGATGTAAAAATAGCGCAGGATTAGACTAGTGCTGCGTTGCCGTGTAATGTTGGCAGTGCGAAAATTCGGTATAATTTTGTAAATAAAATTATACTTTACTATAAAATGATATTGTAGTATATACTTGAAAAAATTAGAACTTCTTTATTTCTATTTCATCAAAAACAACTTGTGTATTATGCAATTAATGTGTCAGTGTGTTTTATGAATTTGTATTATATAAAAAACAATTGATATTTTGATTTAAAATTTCTGTTCTAAAAATAGAATTTGTAAGATTTTTTATTTGTTTCGAAATTGTCTATCCAACAGGCAGAAGTCTATTTTGTTTGGACAATTTTTAGTTTACTTTACCGTCAAAACGGTACACTTTTTATAAGAATATTTTTGTGTTTTTCTCTTTGGAAATGAAATGCCTACGATATAAGATCAAAAACCTTTCTATGATGAGTTAAAATTTTCAAAGTTTCAAAAAATTTCCAAGCTCCTGTTGCTTTTCAGGTTCAATTTAAAACAATACCGTAATTTTTCCCACCATTTAAACTATATTTCCAATCAAACGACATCAGTCTCAGGGCTATACCACTTCTGGGATAGTCTTAATTTTGAACGGACGGAAGGTAGTTTTGGTAATTTTACCCAATTGTATCACTTTTAAAATTAAATTTGTGTCGAGTTTATCTCTTGTTTTAGAGAAAAATTGTACGAAGTATTTTTATTTGGTTCAAAATTATCTATCAAATAGGCTAAAGTCGATCTCGATTTGACATATTTTAATTTTATTTTCTTCTCAATGAAGAAATCTCATTAACGATTTTGAAATTGAGTTCATAATACATTTTTAAACAACTGTAACAAAAATAAAATTGTAAAATTAGATAATGAGGAACCGTTTTCCTTGGCAGAAGAGACTCATAAGGCATATTTCAAATTTAATAATCCATTTGTGTGTTAAAAGTGTTAATGTTAATGTTTCTACAATTGTTTACTTATGTCTTGGTAGCCATAAAATAAGAAAAAAAAAACAAATTTTATCTAATTCTGTCTGCTGTTAATATTAGCAACAAAACAAATTGCAATTTTTATTAAGGTAGACCCTACGATTTTTTTGAAAATTTTAAAATATTGTTTATAATTTAATAACAATCATCAGACATATTTTTGAAATGGGTGCTAGGCCTTCGTTTTTTTTAAATGTTAAAAAAAAACGTGTTAGTAAAATATTCGTAAAATAATATTTTATTTATAACAAATGTATGTGCCCATACACCTATGTTTTTATATAACAGTTTTGTTTATAAGACATCACTTTAGAGATAACAAAAAGAACAAGATAAAAAAATTAACAGGAAGTATAAGCCTATCATTGAATAATATTTACAACAAAACAAATTGCCATTTTTATTAAGGTAGCACCCACGTTTTTTTTAAACTTTCTAAATATTGTTTAGACTTTAACAACAATCATCAGACATATTTTCGAATAAGATGCCGGACCTTAGTTTTTTTTTAATAATTTTGAACATAAACATGCATGTAATAACATATTTGTAAAATTATATTTTATTTATAACAAATGTATGTGCCGATACACCTATGTTTTTATTTAACAATTTTGTTTATAAGAGGCTTTAGAGGTAGGTAACAAAAAAGAACAGTTAAAAAAGTAGACAAATACTTGTGTATTTTTTATAAGCCTGTCATTGAATAATATTTGCAACAAAACAAATTGCAACTTTTTTTAATGTACCCCAAACGTTTTTTTTTTTAAACTTTCACAAATTGTTTGGAATTTAACAAAGAGCATCAGACATATGTTCGTATATTTTTACAGGCATTTTTTACAGTTTGGTAATTTATATGGCTGCGCGAAATTCCCGTGTCCGATTGGGATTATTATTACTTATAAATCAACTCCCTACTTTAAGGATTATAAGTCATTAAAAATACTTATTATACCGATAGTATTAGAGTTGCAATGTGTAAAAAGGCTACACCCTCGACGGGAATTCGAATTTGCGACTTTTATAATGACAGTAGAAGAATTAAACAAACGATAGGTCGGTCGGTCTAAAAACATTGACTACGATTTTATATACAGTTTTTTATGCATTTATAATTATATAGGGTAATTGTGCACTACAATTTATATTATAATGAAATGTGAACTCGTTAGTTGTTTTACATTAATAGGAGAGAAGTGTCCTGTTAATGTGGTTCATTGCAATTATTTCAGGAATTAAGCCATCTTGTTACATGATATAATTGTAATAGCATTGTTTTTATACATATACCATAATTAGGATTATACAATTATTGAATATCTTTTAAATTTCATTTCGTTTTGCAATATTCCTTTCCAATGACTTCTATGTCCATGTTGTTCATTAATTTTGATTCTATTGTTAAAATCCATTTAATGCATTATCTAAACATATTTCATTGTAATCTTTCCTTCTTTCAATTATAGGCCTATTTTTACCAATCTTGTGTTAGATTCAGTCAACATTTCGTGTAATGGTATAGCGTCTTGGTTGAGTAGCATGAAGTATTTATCAAAGCAGCAGTGCCATTATTGATATCTTATTATTATTGATTATTATTGAAATGCTTATAATGTAAATGTAAAATGATGATTGTAGGTATTAAAACTGTTTTGTGGTAATGTCTAATTTGGTGATATTCTGAATTGATGGTGTCCAACATTGTTAAAAAAATTGTCCCTTACTTATCTTACTATTTATAATAATCATTCACACAGAAAACTCCATTTAAAAAAATAATAACAAACAAATCACAACACTTTTAAGCAACAAACATTTTTTTCTTCTTTTAAAGCCATATTGAAATAGGATATAACTGATATAAGCCAAGAGTTTAACCATTTACTTTTTACACAGAACACAATATAGTTCAGAACTCTGATAGCACTTCATATTTGATACTTAACATTGATGAAACTATTAACACATCAATATTCGTGAGTGCATGCGTTATTGAACTAGAATAGAACTGTTGTAACTAACGTGTGATAGAATAGAAAATAGTTCACACTTACCATTGATTAAGCTTGGTTTAATGATTCCACAATATAAGCAACGTTTAGTCATGTTTTCTGATCATTCCAAAATACATTTCTTCATATAAATTCTATACTCAGTAGTATTTATATCTATTTCTTCACGGGACTCTTCTTTAAGAAAGGCTTCAACAAATCTTAAGAACATATTGATGTGTAAACAGCATAATCAGGATTTTTATTAAGTTCTGTTAAAATCTTGCTACAGCGGTCCACAACAATATTTGAAAGCCAATTGTTAGGAGATAAGGTGGAAAATTCCTCAACATATATTTCAAAAATAGAAAAGCTTTTTAGTTGTAAGGCATGCTTTCGAGTTCATTTATTTAGCCACATTTCATTTCAATATAATTTGTAGTGCACAATTACGCTATATAATTATAACATAGGCATCCAGAATATCTCTATTGCATAAAAAACTGTATATAAATCGTAGTCAATGTTTTTAGACCGACCGACCTCTCGTTTGTTTAATTCTCGGGTTCGAATTCACGTCGAGGGTGTAGCCTTTTTAAAATTTGGAACGCATAATACTATTGGTATAATAAGTATTTTGAATGAATTGTAATACTTTAAGTAGGGAGTTGATTTATAAGTAATAATAATCCCAATCGGACATGGGAATTTCGCGCAGTCTTAATTAATTTTGTCCGTAAAAATATACGAAAATATATCTGATGCTTGTTGTTAAATTTTAAACAATATTTTGAAAGTTTCAAAAAAATCGTGGTGGCTACCTTAATAAAAATTGCAATTTATTATGTTGCTAATATTATGATTTAGCGTCAGTATATCATACATGAGCATAACAGAAACATTCATAATTATGAATACAACATATCTAAAATTTCAACAATTATTAAAATACTAAATAAAATAAATAGCTAACACTAATAAGTTAACAATTTAAAATTTCAAAAAATCGTCCATTCTATAAAAAACATTATTTAATAAAATTGATTTTAATTTGGTGGTAATTATTTTCCTAATAGTTATAGTTTTCAGTTCACCAGGAATTTTATTATAAAAAACCTTGGCGCAATCGACGTGTGATTTTCGAAAAATTTTCTGTGTCGATTCCCTAGATCTTGAACAGTATTATTTGCCCTAGTATTATGGTTATGAATGTTTGCCGCTAGTTGACTAAGTGCATATTTAGGTTTAGTGAGTTTTGGCTTTATATACTCAATGTGGGTTTCCCAATTTAAATTCCTGTCTATATAGAGTCCTAGTAGTTTTACATTCTCTCTAAATTGTATGATATCAGATTGTATTACGCTATTTATCGTTGATTACTGGCAGCTATTATTAAATTTTAAAATTTTGGTTTCTGACACATTTGCTATCAAAAAATTGTTTTTGAACCAAGTTGTAATAGTTTAATTACAGATTTAATAGTTTCGTGCAGCTTTTCTTCTGATATTTCGCTTACACAGACACTAGTATCATCTGCATATATAGTGACTGGATAGTCTAAAGAACGGGATAAGTCATTTATAAATATCATAAATAAAATAGGACCTAATATGGAGCTCTGTTAGATCTGATTGCTGTTTCACTATGTATTATTCAACAGACTTATAAAAATACTTGCAGTCAACTTTTTTAACTGTTCTTTGTTTTGATACCACTAAAGTGATGAACATTGGTGTATGGGCATATACATATGTTATAAATAAAATGTTTTTTTCAAAAATATTTACAAAAAAGAGCCAGCACCCTATTCAAAAATATGTATGATGATTGTTGTTAAAGTCTAAACAATATTTTGAAAGTTTCAAAAATTAATCGTGGGGCTACCTTAATAAAAATTGCAATTTGTTTTGTTGCTAATATTATTCAATGACAGGCTTTTAAAAAATACTTGCTGTCAAGCTATTTAACTGTTGATACCACTAAAGTGATGTCTTATAAACAAAATTGTTAAATAAAAACATTGGTGTATAGGCACATACATTTGTTATAACTAAAAAATTATTTTACTAATATTTTACTATCATGTTATTTTCAAAAATATTAAAAAAAAAAACTAAGGTTAACTCTATTCAGAAATATGTCTCATGTCAATCATCAATACTTGTACAAAAGATTAGAATAATTGATAATGTTATAAATAACATTCTGTACTAAACACAAAACAAACATGTTGTAGTTGTAGTATATTATTAATCGCCCGCCCACGCAACTGCAAATATAAAAGATAAATATGGTGACAAAATTATTGATCAAGACAAAATTTGGCATTCGATTTGATATTTTAAATTTTCTCTCTCTGATTCAGATTAAAAAATATAGTTGTTTTATTGAATAATAAATTAACAAAAGATGGCATTTGTGAAGAATACTATAAATGATTTTTAATAAATTATCATAATTGGTATTAATTTTGTCATTTTCTATTTGTTTTTTTTTTCATTATTAAACCTGTTTAACAAAATAGTTTTCCAGTTTGGCATGAAAAAATTGACTTTAACAAATATTAGCAATTGCGATAAATGCCACCATTTATTTTATGAATTCTGATCATTCCAAAATACATTTCTTTATATAAATTCTATACTCAGTATTTAGATATCTTTCTTTGATGGACTCTTTTTTAAGAAAGGGCACAACAAATCTTAAGAATATATTGATTTGTAAACAGCATGATCAGAATTTTGTTGTGTTAAAATTGCTATTGCGGTCCACAACAATATTTGAAAGCCACTTCTTAGGAGATAAGGTGGAAAATTTTGCATTTAGCCTGTGTAAAGTACTGTGAAACAATTATCGATTTCTTATTAATTTTTCATACATGAATAAATTTTGAGCATTCTATTTAAAATAATTTATAATTCTTTGTGTTTTTAATTTCTGTTGGTAAAGAATTGTAGCATTTTGGTGCCATATAGTTGAAAGAGATAAAATGCTGCGTTTGTTAGTTGGAATTTTTATATTTGCATTCAATTTACTTTTGGTTTCATATTTATGAGAGATGCGTTCTTGCTTGTTTTTGTTTTTATGCATGTATATACATAAGTTTGTTATAGAGCGTTCTAATATTAGGGGGTGCTAATACTATATAATTCTTTTGTCGGGTGGGTTTTAGAGAATTTGTAACTTACTTTTTAAAATATATTTTTGTGCAATGTTTAAGAGTTGTAAACCTTTATTATATCATCTACCCCATATTATTATACCATATCTTATTATGGATTCAACAATGCTTTTATAGATTAAAATTAATGTTTGTTTTTGTGAGAAAATGTTGCGTATTAAGTATATCTTATGAATTTGCTTTCTTAAATTAAGTGTTAATTTATTTACATGTTGTTCCCATTTTAAGTGTTTATCTATCACTATTCCCAGATATTTTATTTGGAGTTCTTCGTTTATTTTCGTATCGTTTTTAACCGGTATACTTGAGAAACTAGGCCGATATTAGTGAGAAAGCGATATATTTGGTTTTTGTTAGAGTTACTGATAATTTGTTGTGATTTAACCAATTTCTAACAATCTGAATCCTTTTATAGTCAATTCTTTGGCCATTTCCCATGTTTTTGAGTTAAACACTAGTACAGTGTCATCTGCATAAGATATTATGCTAGCATCCATTTTAAGTTTAGTTAATGAATTAATATAAAGTGTAAATAGTATGGGTCCTAAAACCGTACCTTGCCGTACACCCATTTTAGTTGTTAAAGGTTCGCTTATAGTGTAGGCAAGTTTCACCATTTGTGTTCTATTTTTTAGGTACCTAGCAAAGACCTAATAGGTTATACCTCGTACGCAATATTTTTCTAGTTTTTGAAGTAGTCTATTGTGTGGTACTGTATCAAAGGTCTATGAAAACAGCTATACAGCTTCTGATATTGTTTAGATGAGTGGCGATTTCGCTGGTCAAGCAGTGCAGCGCGTCTGTAGTTCTATGCCCAGCTCTAAAACCATATTGATTGTTTGCAATTAGTTTATGTTTAGTTGCGAAAGAAATCAAACATTTTTTAAGGCACATTTCAAGAATCTTCGCAAAGTTGTTTATTAGGTTTATAGGTCTAAAGTTATCAATGTCCGAAGGGTCGCCTCCTTTATGAATAGGTATTATCACCGATTTTTAAAAATATTTTGGTATGCAACCAGTGCTGAACAAATTAGGTTAAGAATGTGTTGCAAAGGTTCTAATAGATAGACTTGGTATCTTTTAATGAACTTTACCGAGAGTCCATCTAATCCTGGTGTACTATTTTATTTCAAAGTAGCGATGTGTTGAATTAATTCACTATTACATACTGGTTCAAGCATCATTGATGAGTTGTTAGTAGAAGTATTTGTACTATATAATTGATTAATCGGCTGTTTAATTTAATCTGACATTTTTACGTATATTATTAAAAAAAGTTATTACAAAAATTGGCCATATGTCTATATATTCAAATTATTTGTTATCATGATCGTATAAATTTAATTTTCTGTTATTTTTGGTTAAATTTTCATGTGAGACTTCTCTAATTATTTCTAATCTATTTACTACTGTTCTCGTTATTTTTAAGTTTATTTTTAGTTTTAATGTTTGACAGAAAAGATTGTTTTGTCTTTATATTTTCTTTCCATAATAACGTTATAACTTCTCATTAATTGTTTTTACATATGGTCTATATTCTTTATTGACGTTATTATACCTGTTGACAGGAATGATTCCAAGTTTCATACAAAGTATCGTGTTTAGAGTTTGGAAATTTGATATTTGATTGGGCACAATTATTACATTTTTTGTTCAACTTTTTACACTCTTGCATCTTATGTTCTTCTGCACAATAGGGACAGATCACTTTATTGATGCAGTTTTCGGTTTTATGGTAGTATTCCTGACAATTTATATATATATATATATATATATATATATATATATATATATATATATATATATATATATATGTTTGTCCCCTTCAATTTGTGTTTAGACCGCATTAGCTTCATTTTCTCTTCCCAACTGGTCAGCTCTAGCAGCATTCTGTCTCGCTTTCTCCCCAGCTCCACCTCTCTCCGCATCTGCACACTAACTTCCAGTTTCTGTATTACTCCCTCCACCCCTTCCTTTCCAATCCCCATTTTTACCAGCTGGTCTATCTTCCCCATCATCTCCTTTCTCTCCCGTGGCCATTCCCTCTGCATTTCTCTCCATCCATCCATCATCAGTTGCCACTCCTTTCTTTCCTTTTTCAACTCCTCTCTCTCTCTATTCGTGACTCTTCCCTCTCCTCTCTTAAAAGTTTCCTCCATTTGTGGCTCTCCTCTCGAGATTTCTTAAGTTCTTCTTCCATCTCCTCTACCACTTCCCACATTTTTTTCAAAGCTTCGCCGCTTTCCATACCGGCCCGGGCAAACCAGCGCGCGAATAAAAAACCCACAAATATCGAGACGAAATACAGTTCTGTTTATATTTCGGTATTGCCCGTTCCCAATAGATTGTATACTCGTCAGCGTTTACGTTGCCAATAAGTATTTATTTTGTTTCAACTAACTGACCGAGTTTCTCGCGTTTTTTTTTAATTCGCCGACACTTCAACTTCCCGCACTTGGTTACTCCGAGAGCGGGGATATATATATATATCACCAAACACAGATATTTTTCAGATCGCTACTGCTCACTTAAAACGTTAACACCCTCGCTTGCACGTGCACACTCTCGAGACGACTCTTGTAATTTGTATGCAATTGAACTAGCATTAAGATAAGATCAGATGTGTGCCCAGTAACTTCATAACAACGCTCCTGCATCGCTACTACTTTCTTGTAAAAGTAACCGGAGATCAACGCACAACCTGCGGAAAATGGTTCTAGTTAAAGTCCGACTTCTGAAGTAGGTACAGCAAAAATGTTGATTGGTTGGGCTTTCAACAACAGACACTATTAAAAATGCACATGCTTGGTGTATGAACTACACACTATTTGTACCTACATCAGAAGACGGAGAATACCTAGAAAATACCTCTGAAAATGTAAATCATTTGGGTGGAACATAATAGAATACGATTATGGGACTGAAATTTATTTAAAACTAAAAATACACAACCCAAAATTCCCAAAATAAACATAAAAAATTATAACAATAATAACAAACTGTCCAAGATTTTTGAAGCTTTCTTTTTTATTTTTTTGCCCCGCGCTGTCGCCGGGGCTGCAATTGCAATTATATTTCTCCCGCGCTCCGGGGATAATGGTGGAGCCGACGGCGTATATGGTCCCATTATCGTAATATTATTTTCGTTTGTTGGTGTAGGTGGCGTAGGTGGCGGTGGCGTGGGCGGCGATGATGCCGGCGGCCGTGGCGTCTGTTGCGGCATCATAATATTTTTTAGTCTAAAGTATTCTGCAAAGAGCAAACCACAGGTTCTCTTAACATATAACGACTGTTAGTTTGGTGTGGAGTTTAAGCTAATTTCGCCCAGTGTTAGTTTGGTATGAGATTTGAAAATTATTAACCGATACTTCGCTAGCTTGAGCTATAACGAATGATAGTTTGCAGAGACACTTCAGTTCATTGAGGCTCGTTGAAGATGACAGGCCATCTCTATACATTTTTTGAGAGAAAGCCCCTATTGACCTCTAGCTATAGAACATCTATATCATAACCGACAGTCAGATATGACAAGCATTTACCCTGTGCACATTTAGGGCGCGGGGGCTTAAACTCCCTTACGACGATGGGCAGTAGAAGTTCTGAAAACGCGACGCAATATCAAGATACGTAGTTCAGCAGCAATGAATTCAAATAACGATTGAAAATTATTAACCGATACTGATGAGGAAAACACAAGTTATCTTAGAGTATGACGAATGATAGATTGCAGTGACACTTCAGTTCATTGAGCCTCGTTGAAGATGACAGGCCATGTCTATACATTTTTGAGAGAAATGCCCTATTGGCCAGTAGATATAGTGCGACGTGAAATCATGACGTGTGGTAGCGCGTGTTAGTTTATTTTGACATTTAAATTCATTGCAACTCGTCAACTGACTGGACATTGCTCTACATCTTTTGAGTGAAAGTCCCCGTTTAGCAAATAGATACTACCGACGATACTTTCGTCTCAAACAAGAAACAATCAGCACTTTTACACACCTATCACCAAGAATAATAAGTGGGCCAAAGACAATGAATTATGCTTTATTATTCATTGTCTTTGGCCAGCAGTGCTGTTTAACACCATACCACAGGATATTAAAGCAACAATTAAGCAAAATAGAATTGACCCGATTACTTAATTAAACAGTAAAACCGTCCGTAGCTACTGGAAGCTTATTGTATAAAGCGGGCGCGCAGGACAGCGGAGCGAGTTAAAACACCGTCGCGGGGCGATAATACGTTGGCGGGCTCGTAAACTGGCGGAGCTATAAGGGGGATATTATCAGATATAAATGAATTTATATTCAAATAATAATTAAGGAACATTTATATAATTATATTATGAGCCCAGCTCAGTGGCCAAGTGGATAGAAGCGCCATCCGTCCCTTACTGAATCTTTTCGCGAATCACCCTTCACAGTTCTTCAGAGGTATTCTGTGAAGTTAAGATAAATACCGGGTGATTAAACTCCTGTGAGCTTCTCCCTTGACCTCACGGCTGATAGCCTTATAAAGATAGAAGTTTTTTATATTGAGAATTACGCAGAACCTTCGGTAGACCTTGTTCTGGTGTCTTTCGGCGCAACACCTGATGATACTGGCTGTTCATTGAGATCATTTTCTAGTACTAAATATATATTAACAATGTGTTACACAATAACGGGATCCAAGCCAATATAAGATAACGAAATAGCTAATTAATTATGAAAGAGTTTTGATATTATACTATGAAAGATGGCATGCGGCGTACAACAGGGCTCGGTCTTTAGGCCAACCTGGTAGAACGTCGAAGAACAGCTGGAGGTCACATTAAACGGGAGTCTGGAGGGGATTGATGAGGCGCCAGGAAAATCAGCTATATGGGTAATATACTTGCCGTAGACTTATGTTTTAGATAATATGTAGCTGCAAATGATTATATGTTTGGGAATAACAAATGAACATACAAAGTAATATTTTATACACATTTATTATAAAATAGTGTTTATACATGATTGCGCACTGTGTGGTATTTGACAAAAGATTCCAAAATATGATCTTTAACAAACATGATTACACACTATTTGTTCTATATGTGTTCTTTATTGTCGCCATTACATCATGTGTGACCTATTTAGCTTTAAGAGTATTGCGCCGCTAACTAGTTAATCTCCGGAAGCAGAGTTTACCAAGGTCTAATCAAAACTAAGTTACGTGAAATAATAGCGACATGCAAACTATGGCTTTAAAATATTGTTGCGGATAGGGGGGTGTAAACTCTAAGAGCTTTGGTATCGGTGTATTTATTGATCTATATCTACCCGCAACATGGGCCTTAATTACTATTACAATAACTACTAGACTTACCCGGGCATCGCCATGGTCGAGTTACTATACTCGGCCAGGCAGACGAAGAAACAAGAGAGAGAGTTTCTGCCTGGAGCACCGGTATTTATGCGTAACTCGAGCATGGTACGCCCGGTGGGTTGGACGGGAGCGCCGTTGCCACATACGGCAAATATACTTATTTGCGACATCCCCCACCCCTTCAAAAAATGTCCCCGACATTTCAAATAAAACACAGCAAGAAATTAAAAAAAAAAACATGATAACAACTGAAAAAAAAAACTTAAAATCCCTAATCGCATATCACTTCACGCACTTCCGTCCTTGGTACGCACACTCTTCTTAAACGACCGATGGGTATAGTTCATAGAGCTGTGGCTGCGGATTGTGTCCTGGGGTTTGGAGAATCGTAGTGGACTATTCGAACGTGGAGTTTTTGCATCGAGAGTTTCCTGTCTTGTTCTTCTCCTGCCTCTGGCTGTCCTACTGGATAGTGGTGTAGTGTTTCCATACCTATGACACCAAAATTTGTCACCGATGAATGGACGACGGACATGACAGAAGTCGGGATCCACTAATGTCAACCGACGGACTCGGCGGCCTGAGTTTTGCGCAGGGCGGCATTGAGTTGCGACAATCGCTAGTTTTGCACCAAGGAACAGCCTTGACGCGCAGTATGGCCTGGTCTCATTGCGTTATTGACGTGGGCCTTAATGGTTACCCACCTCCTACCAGCCTCTGTCGCAGCAGATTTTCACCAAACACGAATCAAACCTAAATTACTTGAGATAAAAGACGCATGCAAATTGAGGTTTTAAAATGTAGTGTTTCTGTATATATATATATATATATATATATATATAT
Organism: Lordithon lunulatus; assembly: GCA_963942505.1. Taxonomy (NCBI): domain Eukaryota; kingdom Metazoa; phylum Arthropoda; class Insecta; order Coleoptera; family Staphylinidae; genus Lordithon; species Lordithon lunulatus. The sequence goes on along the minus strand of OZ012674.1, from coordinate 38,179,876 downwards.
ATATATATATATATATATATATATATATATAACACCAACATTTCTCATCAATGGATGGACGACGAACAAGACGGCAGTCGGGCTCGATTCATTTTAAACGACGGACTCGACGGCAGTGAGTGGCGGCAGTCACGTTTCATTTCGATTCATTTCGATTCATTTTATACGACGGACTCGGCGTACTAGGAATTGGCACACGGGGGCAGTTGCGGCAGTCATCAGTGCCCCATGGACCAGCCCTGCTGCTCATTATGCCCTGCCCTTATTCCGCTGGATTATGTTATTGACGTGGGCTTTGATTGTTACCCACGTCCTACCAGCAAAACAGGGCTCTTCTTTAAGACACTTTTCGCACTTGTTCTTCCTTGGGATTATACCCTCGGAAATTTCGTGCGAAAAGTGTCTCATAATGGCAGCAGATTCGTCCGCCGACCAGGCTGTCCTCTTGATTTTAGGCCTCGGAGCTGGTGCTGGAATTTGGTCTTTTTAAACCTCATTTTGAATAAGTATACAATAAATACGTTACTATCAATTGTTATATTAATAATGTGTGTGAATGCGATGCTTCTTATCATAGGTACTCATAGTGTTTCAATTAAGTAGTGTAGACATTATCCGTGTCTAATAATGAATCATTACACGGTTTTAGAAGTAAGAAAGACGTTGATTATAAATAGTGTTATCTAGTAGAATTCAAAGTAGGAAAGATTGGTTACTTACAGCTTGATGGGCGTTTCCGTGATGCCGGACTGACATCCGAACCCGAATAGGAGTCTGAAGAGTCTATTTAAAGCACAAAGTTGAATAAGTATTACATATTATAAAGGTAATATGGAGGCATATTTATATGTCGAAATATTACTTACGTGTACGTGATGCAATTCTCTGTATTGGGGCGGGAAGGGTAGTATCGGTTGTGCAGCTGGCTACTGCTACGAAAACCACATATATAAGGATATAATGAAAATGTTATAACGCACATTTTATCTAATAATGCACCATTTGTTTAATTGTCATTTGCCGCTGATTCCTACGTGTAGAAAGAAAAATTACTTACGATGTAATGAAGAGTGCCCGAACTGCTGAGGATCACGACACCCTGAGATGGAACTGACATCTGTTAGGAAGAAATATCATAATCAGAACGAATGTACCACTAGAAATAAAGTTTAACTCACATGGCCGTGGCGAATCCGAACTAGTACTACCGACAGGGACACTTTGAGTGCCAGATGACCCAGGCTTGACATCGTCAAGGACCTGGGTCACTCGTCCCATATGAATCGCCTTAACAGGCTGCCGGTAGCACTCTTTGTGGACCTTGTCGCTATGGCTTAAGTATGCCGCCATATTCTCGACATCCATCTCAGAGATGTTCATTGATAGCATTGCCGTTGCAATCTGCTTCCTCAGCAATGTACCCTTCATGGTGGCTGGGTTCACACCAGCTTCCAGTGCCAATTTCTGCATCAATACTGTTGCCCTTTGAGGTCCTTCGCCCGCTGTCGCAAACACATAGGGACAGTCCGGCCTGATGTTGGTTTGCGACCGGACATTGTCGCGTAGAAGGTATTCCAACATATCCCCATGTGTTTGTTTGAGCATACAGGCGACCTTCTTGTCCCGCTTCCCCCGAATGTATACATGTTGGTACTTCCGCGCACTCTCCTTTTGACTCGGGTTCATCGCCCTGAACTCGTCAGAGTTCTCGTCTAGGCGACAAGTCCTCCTTTGGAAATCGACCACCTTCATACGCTGGACCTCGCCGGTGCGGCGGCGGTTGTGGACGACAATGTAGGTCAGCAGGGTCTCCAAAATGCTAATGTACGTCTTAGAGGAGAAGGTTGTGCTTAACTGGTCATACAGTTGCACAATCTTCCCCTCTAAGTATGTCAGCATTTTGGAGATTTCCCACTGCTGCGGGAGATCCACTTCCTTGTCGAATTTATCTACGAGATCATTACGGTTTACAGAAATAATTCATCAAAGCTTAATTAATAGTTTTGTCTTGTTTGTACTAATAAATGTGTGACGTCTTAACATAAACACTTATTAGTGCAAACAACACGAAACTATTGTACCAGTGTACGCGTGTCCACAAAATGTACTTACTCGACGAGAGCGTTCGCAGAGCACCGCGCGCCACATTGTCCGTCCAATCGTTTTCGACCAGCTCCAAAAACTGCAACACATCCGCCTTTGGTAGCCTCGATTTCGAGAGTCGTGACTAAAGATTTAAAATATTTTAGTTCTCACACATTTAATAAATATATATATACACTGGCTTACTCTAGCTAATTTTGCTATCCGGATCATTGCATGCCCAGTACTTTTTGCTAATGACGGGTTTAGGTACTTCCCGGTTTCCGGATTGAAACCGGTAGCCGCCTTTGTCGCCAACACGACAAGGTCGTATTGGTCCGGGGAGATGAGCTGTTCCAGACAGCGTATATCAGCATTAAGCTGCTGGGCATGCTGCAGTACCCTCGCCACCTCTCTCAACTTTGTGGACACAAACGTATGTAGATGTGGCTGATCTACATATTTGTCCAATAGCCATTGTCCATACAGCGCTATGAGAGGGTCACGTTGGGCAGTTTCGGTGATCCCGTCGACCATCATGCGGCTGAAGACCTTCCGCTTCAGCAGGTCGGATGCTTCCAGGGGAATGGTTTGATCCGCCACCATCACCGCGGCCTGATTTCTCAAGCGGCGGTACCTGACCCTACATAATTTTAATCAATTGAAGTGTCAATATTATAGAATTCCTTTACCTTTCATCAGTGTGCATTAGCTGCATGTGCCGGCTAAGGTATGTCTCCCGAACATACTCCTTGCACTCTGGGCATGGAAGCTTGGCGCCAACCGTCCGACGTTTCGCCACCCGTTGGCTCACGTCTGAGCAACTCAGGTTGTGTTTGTGGATGCCGTCCGCCCTCAAAGAAGCTAAAGCTTGTCTACAAGTTCACCTGATTATTAGAAACGACTAGTGCCTATAAAAATAGTTACCTTCGGGTAGCCGGATCCACTACTTGAGCAACCCGAGGTTCCTCGCGGTGGTACGCTTCCAAATGACGGGGAAGATTGGTTATTTTGCTCTCGCAAAAATAACATGGGTATGTTTTTCTTCCAACCATATCGACCTGTACAGGTAGTATTATTAATATATGTCCACTATTATGAGCTACGAACATAGACAAGGAAAGCGAACATAGGTCGGGCATGTTTTATGCAAAAAGGAAAGTTGTATCGTTGCCCATATAAATCAGATATAGAGGGTGTTAATTGATAGATGAAGTAAGTAATCACCAAGAAACCTATTCCATAAACAACTCATCGTTTAGAAAGTTCCGATTCCCTACCGCTTGACATTTAACCTATTAGAATAAGGCACATTCTATTATTTGTCCACCATATCCACTACTACACATGTTTTCACTTCTGAAGGTCGTGTATTATTATATGTGTGTTATGTACATGTAATGTATGTATTATCTGTGCATGTATGACTGTAGACAGACTTGAAACAAGCAGATTGATTTTGAGCAAACCATAATAGCAACACTTTGAAACAGTTCATAGTACATAAAGCGGTGTGGACTTATCCACCCATACAACTTTTGGCCGCGGCTGGTCCGCGCGCCGTTGCGCTGCATTTCTCCGGGCATTGTGGCTCAATGAAAGAAGCAAAAAAAAAATCTTGTTGTGAACAATAATGTATAAATTATTTTTTTTACTTAATAATTGTCGCTGAACAGAACACCCATTTCTTATACTACTAATTGAGGTTTTTCAAAATGTTCCCCAGACCTTTTAAAATTGAGATTACACGAATTATGTTTCGACAATTTACACTAACTCCGGTATTTCAGAGATTTATACTTTTTTTTTAGTGAATTTTAAAGTTGGAATTGTATTAATGACTTTTATTAAAGCGCCATAAAAAATGAGTAGAAAATAAGTAGGCGAGTTGCAATTTTCAGAAATCATCAATATTAACAAGAGTAATTACAAAACGAAAAAAAAATATTATCTTAATTAGCGAGTCCGCAATAAGGGGTAACGGTAATTAATTTTTATTTACCGGTAGCCCACACTTTCAACAGTTGAGCTATTATTCCTTTTATAGCTAATATAACCACAATTCATAATCTTATATTGTGGTGTATCAGAAATTGGAACACGACAATATAAGATTATGAATTGTTGTTATATTAGCTATAAAAGGAATAATAGCTGAACTGTTGAAAGTGTGGGCTACAGGTAAATAAAAATTAATTACCGTTACCCCTTATTGCGGACTCGCTAATTAAGATAATTATTATTTTTTTCGTTTTGTAATTACTCTTGTATGTAGTCAAAATTAATTTTTTTGAACACTTCGTTTAGTAACAGTGCACCGAGAAAAAGTCCATGGCGCGCCAACTCATGAGCCGCCCGGAATTATGATAATTGTTTAAGTTCACACCGGTTTTAACAGATTACCTATAAAATCTTCGCAAAAAATGGATTGTTACTCTTATTGAGATTGTACTCAAATTACATAAAATAAATTATTTTTGATTTTTGATTGTCGCATAAGATTTTAATCACAAATATTAGTTACACTAGTCAATTCATAAAATAAATGGTGGCATTTCTCGCAACTGCTAAACAGGTTTAATTAACATTATCTCCATTACGTTACTCGATTTTACATAATTACTTAATTTATTTAATTTATTTAAATAGATTTTAAGTGTAATTGTAAATTTTTTGTTTGTCCATTTCGCACGCTGTATATATTGTCACTTCTGTATCACATTTTTATTCAAAGCGTTTACCGTTAATAAAGATTATTATTATTATTAATAATGAAAAAAAATAGAAAAGTACACAATTAATACCAATTATAATTTATTAAAAGCCGTTTATAGTATTCTTCGTAAATGCCATGTTTTGTTCATTTATTATTGAATGAAAGAACTATATTTTTTTATCTGAATCAGAGAGAGAATATTTATAATATCAAATTCAAAGCCAAATTTTATCTTGATCAATTATTTTGTAAAAATATGTATCTTTTTCATTTGCAGTTGCGTGGGCGGACGCTTAGTAATATACTGAAACTACAACATGGTTGTTTTGTGTTTAGTACATAATGTTATTTATAACATTATCAATTATTCTAATCATTTGTACAAGTACTTAAAAAAATAAAAAATACTAGTTGTTTTGCTGACAAGGGGAAATTAATATTTTTAACCGTGTTTCAAAAAGAGCATTTTTACAGCATAATTTTTAATTACTTTAATATAAAAACAGTGGCATTCCTCGTGAATGCCGATTTTTTTATTGATAAACTGTATTTTGTTCAAAACGTTACTCAAAAATATCTGGTGTGGGCACCACACGACTTTCCGAATTACATGACCTATTTCATTTTGTATATCATTTTCGACATTTTCAACTTTTGGGCTTTTTAATTTTTTTTGATATTTTCACTTTTGATATTTTTTACTGTTTTTAAAAAAAAAATTGACGTTTTTGACATTTTCTCACATATTTAAAATTGTTGTCATTTTTTTACATTTTTGTACTTTTTTGACTTTTTAGTTTTTTTTGACTTTTTTGACATTTCTGATTTATTTTTTACTTTCTATGAAATTTTTGACACGTGAGATTTTGACATTTTCACGTTTTGACATTTTGACTTTTTATCTATTTGGCATTCTGATATTTTAACATTTTGACATTCTGACATTTTTACATTTTGAAATTTTCACATGTTTACATTTAGGCATTTTCACATTTTCATATTTCACATTTTCATGTAATTATTTTCAATACCTTACTACATTTAAGATGCGACCATTTTCGCTAATTCCGCGCTTGAGTTACGCCACGCCCGCTGACGTCACGCTGACGTCATGTATATTATTCATTATTTGTGATATGCGCAATAGGAAATCGCTATTATTCAGAAATCTTCTGTTTTAGTGAACCGATCTTGCTCAAATTTTCACAGGGTCGCCGAAGCGCGGGCTCTCGCCCGATTTCCAAATTTGGTCGTGATCTGTTGTGCCGTTTTCCCACCGTGAGCGTTAAATGGTCCGGCACAGTGCCTAATTATGCTCCGCGCGTCGTGTTGATTGTGATTCCATACCTGTTAGTGTGTAGTGAACAGATTGTGCTCAAATTTTCACTGGATCGTCCTGAATAGTGTCCGCAGAAATTTGCCAAATTTTGTCGCAATCTGTTGTGTCGTTTTCCCGGAATTTTGTTCACAGACAGACAGACAGACAGACAGACATACATACCACACACAGACATCGCAAAAATCGGGTTTATTTCGACTATTTTGGGCATAAAATGTAACGAAAATTGAAATTTCCCGGAAAGTTATCGCATATTTCCACAATCTTAGTTTGAAAACGTGAACACCTTTTCGGTAAAACAATACCTTCCTTTACATCAGTGATGTATTCGGAAAGTAAAAGATAAACAATTGTTATTAATGAACCTTAAATAAGTATTATGATTGCTCACAAATAATTGATTTTAAATCTTAAATTGAATATCCATAAAATGATCGTACGTTCCTGGATTGTTACTCTAATTTTATACGCTAATTATTTTTGTTTTGTTTCAGATAAAATGTCAGATTTTACTAAGGTTGTATAAAATAAAGTCTGATTTAAAAATAATTTAGTTTCAAGTAACATAAACAATGAAGTTCCAGTCTTTAATGAATATTCGGTTCAAATTTAAGACAATCATACACAATTTAAAACTGTAGGACTAAATATTAAAGAAACATGCAAATAATTATATGATTGTTGATGATATGATGATATTTATTATTAAAGCACATTCAATTAAAGGCCAATAAACAATTAAAATTTTAGTAAAAATCTCAGCATTTGTTATATGAAACAAGTTGTAAAATGTAACTAGAATAATTAAATTTTAGATCCCAACTCTTCTTTAAAAGCAGCAATCGCCTACAAAGCTATTTTATTTTGAACAGACTTATGTATTTTATTTTTCAGAAGTCTAATTCAATCATTCATTGTTATCAACTAATTACGTAATGGAGTCACTAGTAATAAACGTTCAGGTATTAATTGGATGCTATCCACTGCACATAAGCATTGCAAATAATATCCGATAATAAGCAATAAACAAAATTATTATATTATAAATTAGAATAATATTATTGAATATTAATATGCTATTTTCAAATAGTTATTTTTAGGAACCGCCTATAAAGAGATAAAAAAACATAATGATAAAATATTATTTATATTATATGTCGCTAACAATGAATAATAATAACGTTTCATTGTATAACAATGTTTTATTAATAAACAAATATAATTATAATTTGATGGAAATGAAAATAGAAAATTCCGATAAGATATTTATTTGAAGAAATATAAGCTCAGTATTGAATGATTAAAAGTAAAACAACTCACCGTCCGTGTTAGTTCTTGAACATCTGCATAATTTGCCATTAGACTGTTGAGGTGTGGTCGGCCATCAAACGTTGAGCTGTAGTCGGCCATTAGACATTGAGGTGTGGTCGGCAGTAGACAATGATTACGTATTGTAAGGTACAGGAACAAACCGCTGCGATGTAAAAGTAGCGCAGGATTAGACTAGTGCTGCGTTGCCGTGTAAAAATTCGGTGCGAAAATTCGGTATAATTTTATAAATAAAATTATACTTTACTATAAAATGATATTGTAGTATATACTTATGAATTAGACTAATGTAATAAACCATTTTCTATATTTTATTAAAATTGTTGTTCCTGAAATGGCCTTAGAGAATTAAGATTAGAACTTCTTTATCTCTATTTCATCGACAACATCTTTTTTCTATTATGCAATAAATATGTCAGTGTGTTACTAAAATGTTAAGTTGAAAAAGTTAATAGCAAGTATTTTTAAAAGGCTTTCGAAATTGACCCCAATTTTATAACAACACTTTGTTGCTGCAGGAAAGGCCGGTCCTAGGTAGTAGGCCGTCCGCGTGCGAACATAATTTAGCCGCCCACATGCTGTACTTAATAATTTATAACTAACATTATATAGGATATTAGGATATAAATGATTTACTAATTTCTCCACATATGTCCCTACATGTAAAGAAATTAATAAATGATTTATAAATAATAAATAATCTGTGAAAATATTAAGTAGAATCTTTTATAACCGAGGTTTATAATTGAGTTCTTCATACATTTATGGACATAAATTACATAAAAAAAATAAAATGCATCATGATGAATAGGTATTTATGCAGGAATATGTGACAATACAAATTTCAAGTTATAGTCATATCTTTGAGGGCAATGAAGAAATCTCATTAGCGATTTTGAAATTCAGTTCATAATACGTTTTTAAACGACTGTAAGAAAATAAATTCTAAAATTAGATAATGAGGAACCGTTTTCCTTGCCAGAAGAGACTCTTAAGACAAATTTCAAATTTAATAAGCCATTTGTGTGTTAAAAGTGTTAATGTTAATGTTTCTACAATTGTTTACTTATGTCTTGGTAGCCATAAAATAAGAAAAAATAAACAAATTTAAGTTAATTTTGTCTGCTGTTAATATTTGCAACAAAACAAATTGCAATTTTATTAAGGTAGCCCCCACGAGTAGCTCTCAAAATATTGTTTAGACTTTAACAACAATCATCAGACATATTTTCGGATAGGGTGTCGAGCCTTAGTTTTTTTTAAAATATTTTCGAACATGCACATGCATGTAATCATTTTTTATTTATAACAAATGTATTTATATATTATAATGTTTTTATTTAACAATCTTGTTTATAAGACATCACTTTGTAAACCTGTCATTGAATAATATTAGCAACAAAACAAATTGCAATTTTTATTAAGGTAGACCCTACGATTTTTATGAAACTTTCAAAGTATTGTTTAGAATTTAATAACAATCATCAGACATATTTTTGAAATGGGTGCTGGGCCTTAGTTTTTTTAAAATATTTAAAAAAACATAAACAACAAATGTATGTGGCTACACGAATGTTTTTATTTAACAATTTTGTTTATAAGACATCACTTTAGTGGTATCAAAAAAAAAACTGTTAAAAAAGTAGACAGCAAGTATTTTTTATAAGCCTGTCATTGAATAATATTTGCAACAAAACAAATTGCAATTTTTATTAATGTACCCACCACGATTTTTTTGAAACTTTCAAAAATTGTTTAGAATTTAAAGCATCAGACATATGTTCTTATATTTTTACAGGCATTTTTTACAGTTTGGTAATTTATATGGCTGCGCGAAATTCCATGTCCGTTTATGATTATTATTATTTATAAATCAACTCCCTACTTTAAGGATTATAAGTCATTAAAAATACTTATTATACCGATAGTATTAGAGTTGCAATATGTAAAAAGGCTACACCCTCGACGGGAATTCGAATTTGCGACTCTTATAATGCCAGTAGAAGAATTAAACAAACGATATGTCGGTCGGTCTAAAAACATTGACTACGATTTTATATACAGTTTTTTATGCATTTATAATTATATAGGTTAATTGTGCACTACAATTTATATTATAATGAAATGTGAACTCGTTAGTTGTTTTACATTAATAGGAGAGAAGTGTCCTGTTAAGGTGGTTCATTGCAATTATTTCAGGAATTAAGCTATCTTGTTACATGATGTAATTGTAATAGCGTTGTTTTTATACATAGACCATAATTAAGATTATACATGTATTGAATATCTTTTAAATTTCATTTCGTTTTTCAATATTCCTTTCCAATGACTTCTATGTCCAAGTTTCATTCATTTTTTCATTCATTGATTTTTATTCTATTGTTAAAATCCATTTAATGCATTATCTAAACATATTTCTTTGTAATATTTGCTTCTTTCAATTATAGGCCTATTTTTTTCAATCATGTGTTGGATTCAGTCAACATTTCGTGTAGTGGTATAGTGTCTTGGTTGAGTAGCATGAAGTAATTGTCAAAGCAGCAGTGCCATTATTGATATCTTATTATTTTCCAGTTGATTATTATTGAAATTCTTATAATGCATATGTAAAATGATGATTGTTGGTATTGGAACTGTTTTGTGGTAATGTCTAATTTGGTGATACTCTGAATTGATGGTGTCCAACATTGTTAAAAAAATTGTCCCTTACTTATCTTACTATTTATAATAATCATTCACACAGAAAACTCCATTTACAAACATAATAACAAACAAATCACATAACTTTTAAGACATATTGAACTAGGATATAACTGATATACGCCAAGAGTTTAACCATTTACTTTTTACACACAACACAATATAGTTCAGAACTCTGATAGCACTTCTTATTTAATACTTAACATTGATGAAACTATTAACACATCAATATTCCCGAGTGCATGCGTTATTGAACTAGGATACAACTGTTGTAAGCAACGTGTGATAGAATAGAAAATAGTTCACACTTAGCATTGATTAAACTTGGTTTAATGATTCCACAATATAAGCAACGCTTAGTCATGTTTTCTGATCATTCCAAAATACATTTCTTCATATAAATTCTATACTCAGTAGTATTTATATCTATTTCTTCAAGGGACTCTTCTTTAAGAAAGGCGTCAACAAATCTTAAGAACATATTGATGTGTAAACAGCATAATCAGTATTTTTATTAAGTTCTGTTAAAATCTTGCTCAAGAATATTTGAAAGCCAATTGTTAGGAGATAAGGTGGAAAATTCCTCAACATATATTTCATAAATAGGAAAATATTGATCCTTTTTAGTTGTAAGGCATGCTTTCGAGTTCATTTATTTAGCCACATTTCATTTCAATATCATTTGTAGTGCACAATTACCCTTTATAATTATAACATAGGCATCCAGAATATCTCTATTGCATAAAAAACTGTATATAAAATCGTAGCCAATGTTTTTAGACCAACCGACCTATCGTTTGTTTAATTCTTCTACTGTCATTATAAAAATCAGGCAGGTTCGAATTCACGTCGAGGGTATAGCCTTTTTAAAATTTGGAACTCATAATACTAATGGTATAATAAGTATTTTGAATGAATTGTAATACTTTAAGTAGGGAGTTGATTTATAAGTAATAATAATCCCAATCTGATATGGGAATTTCGCGCAGTCATATAAATTACCAAACTACATAAATGTCCGTAAAAATATACGAAAATATATCTGATGCTTGTTGTTAAATTCTAAACAATATTCTGAAATTTAAAAAAAAAGCGTGGGCGGTACATTATTATTAAAAAAAAAACGAAAGCCCAACACCCTATTCAAAAATATGTCTGATGATTGTTGTTAAATTCTAAACAATATTTTGAAAGTTTAAAAAAAACTCGTGGGGGCTAATAAAAATTGCAATTTATTATGTTACTAATAATATGTATAGCATACATGAGCATAGATACAGTTATTATCTTCGGGGGAAGTGTAGACGCAGCAAAGGGGACGTCGATTAAACAAGGTATGATAGCAAACTTAATCAAAAATTTAATACACACCAATGTAGTATTTGTTTCTATACCATACATCCAAAATAAAATGATTTTAAATAAGATGATTTACAATATTAATTATTTAATGTTTGAAAATGTAAAGAATTACTTTAATAATGGGATAAATTACATAGATATAAATTCCATTTTAAACCCTGAAGATTTCACATATAATGGTACAATTAAAAAATGTGGCAAGCAGCTACTATTCAACTATATTATTACAAACGTAATACAATGTAACGTGGACAATCAATATGAATATAAGGGTAATTTAATTATAATTAAAACGAGTCCAACTCAACACCAATACCAAGAGTAATCTATTCTTGCCGATCATTCTAGAAAATCTACATCTACAGCGCCTCCAAAAGAAGAGTGAAAGGTGAATTTGAAGCTAAGGATGACAGCATTTACTCCATTGAATCGGATAATCCTACAGATAGTGTCCAATCGAAATCTAACTCAGATCTTTCTTTTTTAGGAGAGACCCTAACCTAACCATTGTACACATCAATATTTGTAGTATGTTTAATAAGTTGTCATATCTAAAACTATTATTGAATAAGTTTAGGTGCATTAACGTTATGTGCATCTCAGAACACTGGATGTGCGAAGGAAAACTATCGTCGTTACATTTAGAACATTTTATCGTTGCAAATAATTTTGTGCGAAAGACCTACAAACATGGAGGCTCATTAATCATGATTAAATCAGATCTAAAATACGAACGCGTGGACATTGAAACAGAAGAAATGTGTTTGGAAGGTTGCGCTATCAGGTTGCTATATTTAAATTGTGTGATAATATCTGTATATCGTCCTCCATTAGGTAATATTAATAATTTCATGGTCTTAATGGAAAAATATATTAAAAAGAATTGGTATTAATAAAAAAATTGTGTTATGCGGTGATCTTAATATAGATATCTCAAAATTTTCAAAAAATAGAAATAAGTTAGTGTCCCTATTTCAAAAGTATAATTTGAAACTAGAAATAAGTGGACCTACAAGAATTACGAATCATAGTAGTACTTGTATAGATAATATTATAACAAATGTAGATAGTCTTACATATGATACATTAAATGAACCTATTTATTTCTCCAATCATAATATGCAAATGCTCAAAATATATGAAGACTGTAAGCGCAATTATAAATTTGACAGGATCAAACATAAAAATATTAGAATTTATTCCGAAGCCAACATAAGTAATTTTTGCGAAATTCTACGTAATATAAAATGGAGTAATATCCATCCATCAGATAATAAACTTTCAAATTTCTATAATAAATTAAATAAAGCATTCAACACCGCCTTTCCATTAATCAAAAAGTTAAAAAATCAAATAAAAACTGGATCACTATTAAAACCAAAAGAGAACTTTATTTATTAAGACAAACTGAAGATCAAATATTGCTCAAGTACTATAAAAAGTATAAATTAATATTTAACAACATTATTAAAGAAGCGAAGAAACTGTACAATACTAAGTTAATTTCAAATTCTTGTAATAGAATTAAGACAGCTTGGAGAATAATTGAAAAAGAAACAAATAAAACAAATAATCAATTTACTTACTAATTAAAATACTAGATAAAACAAATAAATAAATATCTAAAACTAATAAGTTAACAATTTAAAATTTCAAAATTCGTCCACACTATAAAAAACATTATTTAATAAAATTGATTTTAGTTTGGTGGCAAATATTTTCCTAATAGTTATAGTTTTCAGTTAACCAGGAATTTTATTATAAAAAACATTGGCGCAATCGACGTGTAATTTTCGAAAAAATGTGTGTGCCGATTCCCTAGATTTTGAACAGTATTATTTGCCCTAGTGTTATGGTTGTGAATGTTTGCCGCTGTGCCATACATGCTTTCATTGTTGAAAGCAAAAACAATAGTTTCGAAAATGTATAAGTTAACCACCGTGATAATATTTAGTTTTTTAAAATGAGGGCGACATGGCTCTCTGTTGGGAATTTTCAACTAGTTCGAATTACCTTTTTTGAAGAAGCAACAGCTCATTGAAATATTTGTTATTGCCCCAAAATAGTATACCATAACGCATTGTAGATTCAAAGTAGACAAACTAAACCGATTTTAAAGTTGATAAATTGGAGGTATTTCTAGTTGACTAAGTGTATATTTAGCTTTAGTGAGTTTTGACTTTATATACTCAATTTAGATTCTTGTCTATATAGAGTCCTAGTAGTTTTACATTCTCACTAAATTGTATGATATCAGATTGTATGCATACGCTATTTATCGTTGATTGCTCGCAGCTATTATTAAATTTTAAAATGTTGGTTTTTGAACCAAGTTGTAATAGTTCCAATAACAGATTTAATAGTTTCGTGCAGCTTTTGTTCTGATATTTCGCTTACACAGACACTAGTATCATCTGCATATATAGTAACTGGATAATCTAAAGAAAGGGATAAGTCATTTATAAATATCATAAATAAAATGGAACCTAATGTACCCTGTGGTACTCCGTTGTTCTTTTGGACAGTGTTAGATCTGAATGCTGTTTCATTATTTATTATTCAATGACAGGCTTATAAAAAATACTTGCTGTCAACTTTTTTAACTGTTCTTTTTTGATACCACTATAGTGATGTCTTATAAACAAAATTGTTAAATAAAAACATTGGTGTATGGGCACATACATTTGTTATAAATAAAAAATAATTTCAAGAATATTTTACTAACATGTTTATTTTTCAAAAATATTTAAAAAAACTATCGCTCAGCACCCTATACAAAAATATGACTGATGATTGTTGTTAAATTCTAAACAATATTTTGAAAGTTTCAAAATAAAATCGTGGGCGGTACATTAATTAAAATTGCAATTTGTTTTGTTAAAAATATTATTCAATAACAGCTGACACAATTAACTTATTACTTATACTTAAACTAATTTTTCTTTTCTTATTTTCTGGTTATCCAGACATAAGTAAACAATTGTAGATAAAATTAATTTTTTTTGAACACTTCGTTTAGTAACAACGCACCGAGAAAAAGTCCACGCCGCGCCAACTCACGGCAGCCCGAAATTATATGAATTGTTTAAGTTCACACCGGTTTTAATAGATTACCTATAAAATCTTCGCAAAAAATGGATTGTTCTTATTGAGATTGTACTCAAATTACATAAAATAAATTATTTTTGAAATTGTCGCATAAGATTTTAATCACAAATATTAGTTACACTAGTCAATTCTTATTAACAAACTGGAAAACTATTTTGTTAAACAGGTTTAATTAACATTATCTCCATTACGTTACTCGATTTTACTTAATTACTTAATTTATTTAATTTATTTAACTAGTTTTTAAGTGTAATTGTAAATTTCTTGTTTGTCCATTTCGCACGCTATATGTATTATCACTTTTGTATCACATTTTTATTCAAGACGTTTGCCGTTAAGAACATTATTATTATTATTATTAATAATGAAAAAAAAATAGAAAAGGACACAATTAATACCAATTATGATTTTTTAAAAGCTGTTTATAGTATTCTTCATAAATGCTATGTTTTGTTCATTTATTATTGAATAAAAGAACTATATTTTTTATCTGAATCAGAGAGAGAAAATTTAAAATATCAAATTGAATGCCAAATTTTATCTTGATTAATTATTTTGTAATCATATTTATCTTTTACATTTGGAGTTGCGTGGGCGGGCGATTAATAATATACTACAACTACAACAGGGTTGTTTTGTGTTTAGTACAGAATCTTATTTATAACATTATCAATTATTCTAATCTTTTGTACAAGTACTGAAAAAAAATACTAGGTTTTTTGCTGACAAGGGGAAATCAACATTTTTAACCGTGTTTCAAACAGAGCATTTTTAAAGCATAATTTTTAATTACATTCATATAAAAATAATGGCATTCCTCGGGCATGCCGATTTTTTTTATTGATAAACTGTATTTTGTTCAAACCGTTTCTCAAAAAAGATAAACAATTGTTATTAATGAAACTTAAATAAGTATTATGATTGCTCAGAAATAATTGATTTTATACCTTATATTGAATATCCATAAAATGTTCGTACATTCGTGGATTGTTCCTCTAATTTTATACGCTAATTATTTTTGTTTTGTTTCAGATAAAATATCAGATTTTACTCAGGTTATATAAAATAAAGTCTGATTTACAAATAATTTAGTTTCAAGTAACATAAACAATGAAGTTCCAGTCTTTAATTAATGTTGAGTTCAAATTTAAGACAATCATACACAATTTAAAACTGTAGTACTAAATATTAAAAGAAGCATGCAAATAATTCTATGGTTGTTGATGATATGATGATATTTATTATTAAAGCACATTCAATTAAAGGCCAATAAACAATTAAAATTTTAGTAAAAATCTCAGCATTTGTTATATGAAACAAGTTGTAAAATGTAACTAGATTAATTAAATTATAGAACATGACTATTCCTTAGAAGCAGCAATCGCCTATAAAGCTATTTTATTTTTTACATACTTATGTATTTTATTTTTCAGAAGTATAATTCAATCATTGATTGTTATCAACTAATTACGTAATGGACTCACTAGTAATAAGCTTTCACGTATTAATTGGATGCTATCCACTGCACATAAGCATTGCAAATAATATCCGATAATAAGCAATAAACAAAATTATTATATTATAAATAAGAATAATATTATTTAATATTAATATGCTATTTTCAAATAGTTATTTTTAGGAACCGCCTATAAAGAGATAAAACAACATAATGATAAAACATTATTTATATTATATGTCGCTAACAATGAGTAATAATAACGTTTCATTGTATAACAATGTTTTATTAACAAACAAATATAATTATAATTTGATGGAAATGAAAATAGAAAATTCCGATAAGATATTTATTTAAAGAAATATAAGCTCACTATTGAATGATTAAAAGTAAAACTACTCACCCTCCGTGTTAGTTCTTAAACATCTGCATAATTTGCCATTAGACTGTTCAGGTGTGGTCGGCCATCAGACGTTGAGCTGTGGTCGGCCATTAGACGTTGAGGTGTGGTCGGCCGTAGACAATTATTACGAATGGTAAGGTACAGGAACAGACCGCTGCGATGTAAAAATAGCGCAGGATTAGACTAGTGCTACGTTGCCATATAATGTTGGCAGTGCGAAAATTAGGTATAATTTTATAAATAAACTTATACTTATATAAAATGATATTGTAGTATATACTTATGAATTAGACTAATGTAATAAACCATTTTCTATATTTTATTAAAATTGTTGTTCCTGAAATGGCCTTGAAAAAATTAGAACTTCTTTATCTCTATTTCATCGAAAACAACTTGTTTATTATGCAATAAATATTTCAGTGTGTTTTATGGATTCGTATTATGTAATAAACAATTGCTATTTTGATTTAAAATTTCTGTTCTAAAAATAGAATTTGTAAAATTTTTTATTTGTTTCAAAATTATCTATCTAACAGGCTATTTTGATTGGACAATTTTTAGTTTGCTTTACCGGCAAAACGGTACACTTTTTATAAGAATATTTTTGTGTTTTTCTCTTTGGAAATGAAATGCCTACGATATAAGATCAAAAACCTTTCTAGGATGAGTTAAAATTTTCAAAGTTTCAAAAATTTGCCAAGCTCCTGTTGCTTTTCAGGTTCAATTTAAAACAATACCGTCATTTTTCCCGCCATTTAGACTATATTTCCAATCAAACGACATCAGTCTCAGGGCTATACCACTTCTGGGATAGTCTTAATTTTGAACGGACGGAAGGTAGTTTTGGTAATTTTACCCAATTTTATCACTTTAAATTTGTGTCGAGTTTATCTCTTGTTTAGAGAAAAATTGTACTAAGTATTTTTATTTGGTTCAAAATTATCTATCAAATAGGCTAAAGTCGATCTCGATTTGACATATTTTAATTTTATTTTCTTCTCAATGAAGAAATCTCATTAACGATTTTCAAATTGAGTTCATGATACATTTTTAAACAACTGTAACAAATTTTTTTTGTAAAATTAGATAATGAGGAACCGTTTTCCTTGGCAGAAGAGACTCATAAGACATATTTCAAATTTAATAATCCATTTGTGTGTTAAAAGTGTTAATGTTAATGTTTCTACAATTGTTTAGTTATGTCTTGGTAGCCATAAAATAAGAAAAAAAAACAAATTTAATCTAATTCTGTCTGCTGTTAATATTAGCAACAAAACAAATTGCAATTTTTATTAAGGTAGACCCTACGATTTTTTTGAAAATTTTAAAATATTGTTTATAATTTAATAACAATCATCAGACATATTTTTGAAATGGGTGCTAGGCCTTCGTTTTTTTTTAAATGTTAAAAAAAAAACGTGTTAGTAAAATATTCGTAAAATAATATTTTATTTATAACAAATGTATGTGCCCATACACCTATGTTTTTATATAACAGTTTTGTTTATAAGACATCACTTTAGAGGTAACAAAAAGAACAAGATAAAAAAATTAACAGCAAGTATTTTTTTATAAGCCTATCATTGAATAATATTTGCAACAAAACAAATTGCCATTTTTATTAAGGTAGCACCCACGTTTTTTTTAAACTTTCTAAATATTGTTTAGACTTTAACAACAATCATCAGACATATTTTCGAATAAGATGCTGGACCTTAGTTTTTTTTTTAATAATTTTGAAGATAAACATGCATGTAATAACATATTTGTAAAATAATATTTTATTTATAACAAATGTATGTGCCGATACACCTATGTTTTTATTTAACAATTTTGTTTATAAGAGGCTTTAGAGGTAGGTAACAAAAAAGAACAGTTAAAAAAGTAGACAACAAGTATTTATTGTAAGCCTGTCATTGAATAATAATTGCCACAAAACAAATTGCAATTTTTATTAATGTACCCCCCACGATTTTTTTTTAAACTTTCACAAATTGTATGGAATTTAACAAAAAGCATCAGACATATGTTCGTATATTTTTACAGGCAATTTTTACAGTTTGGTAATTTATATGGCTGCGCGAAATTCCCATGTCCGATTGGGATTATTATTACTTATAAATCAACTCCCTACTTTAAGGATTATAAGTCATTAAAAATACTTATTATACCGATAGTATTAGAGTTGCAATGTGTAAAAAGGCTACACCCTCGACGGGAATTAGAACTTGCGATTTTTATAATGACAGTAGAAGAATTAAACAAACGATAGGTCGGACGGTCTAAAAACATTGACTACGATTTTATATACAGTTTTTTAAGCATTTATAATTATATATGTTAATTGTTCACTACAAATTATATTATAATGAAATGTGAACTCCTTAGTTGTTTTACATTAATAGGAGAGAAGTGTCCTGTTAATGTGGTTCATTGCAATTATTTCAGGAATTAAGCCATCTTGTTACATGATGTAATTGTAATACGATTGTTTTTATACATATACCATAACTAGGATTATACAAGTATTGAATAACTTTTAAATTTTATTTCGTTTTGCAATATTCCTTTCCAATGACTTCTATGTCCATGTTGTTCATTGATTTTGATTCTATTGTTAAAATCCATTTAATGCATTATCTAAACATATTTCTTTGTAATCTTTCCTTCTTTCAATTATAAGCCTATTTTTTTTTAATATTGTGTTGGATTCAGTCAACATTTCGTGTAGTGGTATAGTGTCTTGGTTGAGTAGCATGAAGTAATTATCAAAGCAGCAGTGCTATTATTGATATCTTATTATTATTGATTATTATTGAAATTCTGGCCAACAATGTTAAAAAAATTGTCCCTTACTTATCTTACTATTTATAATAATCATTCACACAGAAAACTCCATTTACAAAAATAATAACAAACAAATCACATCACTTTTAAGCAACAAACATTTTTTTCTTCTTTTAAAGCCATATTGAACTAGGATATAACTGATATAAGCAAAGAGTTTAACCATTTACTTTTTACACAGAACACATATAGTTCAGAACTCTGATAGCACTTCATATTTGATACTTAACATTGATGAAACTATTAACACATCAATATTCCTGAGTGCATGCGTTATTGAACTGGGATACAACTGTTGTAACCAACGTGTGATAGAATAGAAAATAGTTCACACTTAACATTGATTAAACTTGGTTTAATGATTCCACAATATAAGCAATGCTTAGTCATGTTTTCTGATGATTCCAAAATACATTTCTTCATATAAATTCTATACTCAGTAGTATTTATATCTATTTCTTCAAGGGACTCTTCTTTAAGAAAGGCTTCAACAAATCTTAAGAACATATTGATGTGCAAACAACATAATCAGTATTTTTATTAAGTTCTGTTAAAATCTTGCTCAAGAATATTTGAAAGCCAATTGTTAGGAGATAAGGTGGAAAATTCCTCAACATATATTTCATAAATAGGAAAATATTGATCCTTTTTAGTTGTAAGGCATGCTTTCGAGTTCATTTATTTAGCCACATTTCATTTCAATATAATTTTTACTGCACAATTACCCTATATAATTATAACATAGGCATCCAGAATATCTCTATTGCATAAAAAACTGTATATAAAATCGTAGTCAATGTTTTTAGACCAACCGACCTATCGTTTGTTTAATTCTTCTACTGTCATAAAAATAAGAGTAGCAGGTTCGAATTCACGTCGAGGGTATAGCCTTTTTAAAATTTGGAACTCATAATACTAATGGTATAATAAGTATTTTTAATGAATTGTAATCCTTTAAGTAGGGAGTTGATTTATATATAAATAATAATAATCCCTATCGGACTTGGGAATTTCGCGCGTCATATAAATTACCAAACTACATAAAATGTCCGTAAAAATATACGAACATATATCTGATGCTTGTTGTTAAATTCTAAACAATATTCTGAAATTTAAAAAAAACGTGGGCGGTACATTATTACTACAAAAAAAACTAAGGCCCAGCACCCTATTCAAAAATATGTATGATGATTGTTGTTAAATTCTAAACAATATTTAGAAAGTTTAAAAAAAAATCGTGGTTGCTACCTTAATAAAAATAGCAATTTATTATGTTGCTAATATTATGATAGATAGATAGATAGATTTATTTAATACTTAGCATACATTTAGTGTCAGTATATCATACATGAGCATAACAGAAACATTCATAATTATGAATACAACATATATAAAATTTCAACAATTATTAAAATACTAGATAAAACAAATAAATAAATAGTTAAAACTTATAAGTTAACAATTTAAAATTTCAAAAATTCGTCCACTCTATAAAAAACATTATTTAATAAAATTGATTTTAATTTGGTGGTAATTATTTTCCTAATAGTTATAGTTTTCAGTTCACCAGGAATTTTATTATAAAAAACATTGGCGCAATCGACGTGTGATTTTCGAAAAATTTTCTGTGCCGATTCACAAGATCTCTTGTACAGTATTATTTGCCCTAGTGTTATGGTTGTGCATGTTTGCCGCTGTACTATACATGCTTTTATTGTTGAAAGCAAGTACAATAGTTTCGAAAATGTATAAGTTAACCACTGCCATAATATTTAGTTTTTTAAAATGAGGGCAACATGACTCTCTGTTGGGAATTTTCAACATAGTTCGAATTACCTTTTTTTGAAGAAGCAACAGTTCATTGAAATATTTGTTATTGCCCCAAAATAGTATACCATAACGCATTGTAGATTCAAAGTAGGCAAAGTAAACCGATTTTAAAGTTGATAAATTGGAGTTATTTCTAGTTGACTAAGTGCATATTTAGGTTTAGTGAGTTTTGGCTTTATATACTCAATGTGGGTTTCTCAATTTAAATTCCTGTCTATATAGAGTCCTAGTAGTTTTACATTCCCACTAAATTGTATGATATCAGATTCTATGCATACGCTATTTATCGTTGATTGCTGGCAGCTATTATTAAATTTTAAAATTTTGGTTTTTGACAGATTTGCTATCAAAAAATTGTTTTTGAACCAAGATCTAATAGTTCCAATTAAAGATTTTTAATAGTTTCGTGCAGCTTTTCTTCTGATATTTCGCTTACACAGACACTAGTATCATCTGCATATATAGTGACTGGATAGTCTAAAGAACGGGATAAGTCATTTATAAATATCATAAAACAGGCTTATAAAAAATACTTGTAGTCAACTTTTTAACTGTTCTTTGTTTTGATACCATTAAAGTGATGTCTTATAAACAAAATTGTTCAATAAAAACATTGGTGTATAGGCACATACATTTGTTATAAATAAAAATGATTTTACGAATATTTTACTAACATGTTTTTTTTTTCAAAAATATTAGAAAAAACTAAGGCCTAGCACCCTATTCAAAAATATGTCTGATGTCAATCAGCAATACTTGTATAATAGATTAGAATAATTGATAATGTTATAAATAACATTCTGTACTAAACACAAAACAACCATGTTGTAGTTGTAGTATATTATTAATCGGCCGCCCACGCAATTGCAAATGTAAAAGATAAATATGGTGACAAAATAATTGATCAAGACAAAATTTGGCATTCGATTTCATATTTTAAATTTTCTATCTCTGATTCAGATTAAAAAAATATAGTTTTTTTATTCAATAATAAATTAACTAAAGATGGCATGAATGTGATTGTGAAGAATGCTATAAATGGTTTTTAATACATTATCATAGTTGGTATTAATTGTGTCATTTTTTATTTTTTTTTCCCTTATTAAACCTGTTTATCAAAATAGTTTTCCATTTTGGCAAAAAAAAAAAGACTAACAAATATTAGCACTTTACTTTACCATTTATTTTATGAATTGACTAGTGTACTCATATTCCTGATTTAAATCAGTCTTATGCGACAATTTCAAAAATAATTTATTTTATGTAATTTGAGTACAATCTGAGTAAGTGTAACAATTCATTTTTACGAGGATTTTATAGGCATTCTGTTGAACCGGTGTGAAGTTAAACAATTCTCATAATTGTTGTAGGCGGCCCGCGAATTGGCGCGGCGTGAACTTTTTCTCCGGGCATTGTTACCAAACGGAGTGTTAAAAAAATTAATTTCTTCTACAATTGTTAACTTATGTCTTGGTAACCGTAAAATACGAAAAAAACAAATTTAAGTTAATTTTGTCAGCTGTTATTGAATAATATTTGCCACAAAACAAATTGCAATTTTCATTAAGGTAGTCCCCACGATTTTTTTATAAACTTTCCAAGTTTTGTTTACAATTTAACAAGAATCATTAGAGATATTTTTGAATTGGATGCCGCGCGTTAGTTGTTAAAAAAATATTTTTGAAAAAAACATGATAGTAAAATATTCGTAAAATCATTTTTTATTTATAACAAATGTGCCTATTAGAGACGTGGAGCTCGTGAACGAACTACTGCATTCGGGTAGTTCTTCATATCCAAACGAGTTTTAGTTCGTTCGTGATTGTTTTAAGTCGTTTTAACTATTGCAGCATTAAAACGATCGCTCTGTTACGCACAGATAGTGACGCGGCGCAAAACACAGCAATGTTCGAAATACCCGCAAGAGCCGTTGTATGTCTGCCCGCAATCATATAGCTTTATATTTACAAACTGTGGCCGAAATTGTTACCGGCGCCGCACAGTAGAATAGATGCCAAATCCAGAGAGAAATAATTTAAATAGCGACCATATATTGGTTTTAATTGTTATAAAAATAACTGACAAAACTATTAATCATAATAACAATTAAAATTTGTTTAATATATTTTTTGTACATAGTATTAATTTATATAAACATAAAAGGGTTAAATTAAACATTTTGACATAAATATAGTTAATTAAGAAACAAATAAATAAATTAATTAATAAATTAAATTGTCATTATTTTTCTCTTTACGTGTGTATAATGATCTTTTTAATTTGGATGCTCATTTAAAACTCTTCTCTACAATTTTCTTAAGACTGCTTGGCACCCTGTAATTCTATCTATGATATGCTATCGAGAGTTTTAAGATAAAAGACTCAATTATTGCCATGTTTGCTATTTCAAAACGCCAAATTTCCTGAAACATTTCTAAATCACTCAGAATGGGAGACAATAAAGCAACTAGTGAAAGTATTAAGGATATTCTATGAAGTTACTAACTAAATTTCAGCAGAAAAAAAAAGTGAGCATGTAAAAAATGTGTTTATTTTCAAATCAATGCAAGAATATATCGAAATACAATTGCAGGAGGATGAGTATTGTACAGATATAATACTTTTCTTAAAGACTATATCAACAAATTTATAATGTTTTCATAGACTTGAGTCCAGATATTTTAACAGAAGCAAACATTTTAGATCCGCGCTCTAAGGATGTGCCTTCTCCAAAAAAGAAGGAGGTCTTAAGGAGAAATTATTTATTGTAAACTCTGTGGAGACCACTCGAGAATACAAATTCTATATATTTTAGCTGCTTTTAGAATTTTATATTTGAAAAAAATATTAAAAAAGTATGTATTGTATAAAAATGTACTAAGAAACACTTAAATTTAGCACTTCGTAAACTGTAAATTTAGCAAAACAGTTAAGTTATAACAGCTCGTTTGTGAACTAGCTCGTTACTAGGAATAAGAACTAAGGAACTAGTTCGCGAGAAGGAACTAACTCTGACGTCTCTAGTGCCTATACACCAATGTTTTTATTTAACAACTTTGTTTACAAGACATCACATTAGTGGTATCAAAAAAAAACAGTTAAAATAGTTGATAGCAAGTATTTTTCATAATCCTGTCATTGAATAATATTAGCAACAAAACAAATTGCAATTTTTATTAAGGTAACCGCCACGATTTTTTTTTAATATTTTTGAAAAAAACATGTTAGTAAAATATTCATAAAATCATTTTTTAGTTATAACAAATGTATGTGCTTATACACCAATGTTTTTATTTAACAATTTTGTTTATAAGACAACACTTTAGTGGTATCAAAAAAGAACAGTTCAAAAAGTTGACAGCAAGTATTTTTTTATAAGCCTGTCATAGAATAATATTTGCAACAAAACAAATTGCAATTTTCATTTATGTACCGCCCACGATATTTTTTTTAAACTTTCAAAAATTGTTTAGAATTTAACAAGTATCAGACATATTTTCGTATATTTTTACAGGCATTTTACGTAGTTTAATAATTTATATGCCTGCACGAAATTCCCATTTGGGATTATTATTACTTACAAATCAACTCCCTACTTTAAAAATTACAATTCATTCAAAATATTTATTATACCAATAGTATTATGAGTTGCAATATGTAAATAGGCTACACACTCGACGGGAATTTGAATTTGCGACTCTGACTTTTATAATGACACAATGAAATTAAACAAACGATAGGTCGGTCGCTCTAAAAACATTGACTTTGATTTTATATACAGTTTTTTGTGCATTTATAATTATATAGGGTAATTGTGCACTACAAATTATATTGGAATGAAATGTAAACTCCTTAGTTGTTTTACATTAATAGGAGAAAAGTGTCCTGTTAATGTGGTTCATTACAATTATTTCAAGAATTAAGCCATCTTGTTAGATGATGTAATTGTAATAGCATTGTTTCTATACATGTACCATTTAGGATACAAGTGTTGAATATCTTTTAATTATCATTTCGTTTTGAAATATTCCTTTCCAATGACTTCTATGTCCATGTTGTTCGTTGATGATTTTGTTTCTCTTTTTAAAATCTATTTAATGCACTATCTAAACATATTTCTTTGTAATCTTTCCTTCTTTCAATTATAGACCTATTTTCTTCAAACTTGCGTTGGATTCAGTCAACATTTCGTGTAGTGGTATAGTGTCTTGGTTGAGTAGCATGATGTAATTGTCAAACCAGCAGTGGCATACCTGTCATTATTGATATTTTATTATTTTTCAGTTGATTATTATTGAAATTCTTATAATGCAAATGTAAAATGATGGTTTTAGGTATTGGAACTGTTTTGTGGTTATATCTAATTTGGTTATATCCTGAATTGATGATGCCCAAAATTGTCCCTTACTTATCGTAACTATTTATAATAATCATTCACACCAACAATTCCATTTACAAAAATAATAACAAACAAATCACATAACTTTTAAGAAACAAAAACAAAATATGTTTGTCTTTTAAAGACATATTCAACTAGGACATAACTGTTATAAGCCCAGTGTTCAATACATTTCTTCATATAAATTCTATACTCAGTAGTATTTATATCTATTTCTTCAAGGGACTTTAAAAAAGGCCTCAACAAATCTTAAGAACATATTGATGTGTAAACAGCATAATCAGGATTTTTATTAAGTTCTGTTAAAATCTGGCTACAGGGGTCACACAATATTTGAAAGCTATTTCTAAGGATATAAAGTGCAACATTTTGCATTTAGCCTGTGTAAAGTACTGTGAAACATTTATCGATTTCTTATGAATTTTTCATACATGAATAAATTTTCTGCATTGTATTTTCAATAATTTATTATTATTTGTATTTTTAATTTCTGTTGGTAATTTTTGTTTAGCATTTTGGTGCCATATAGTTGTAGGAGATAAAATGTATGCTACGTTTGTTAGTTGGAATTCTTATATTTGCATTCAATTTACTTTTGGTTTCATATTTATGAGATGTGTTCTTGCATGTTTTTGTTTTTATGCATGTATATACATAAGTTTGTTACATAGAGCGTTCTAATATTACTGGTGTTAATACTATATAATTATTTTGTTGGATGGGATTTAGAAAATCTGTAAATTACTTTCAAGAGATATGTTTGTGCAATCTTTAAGAGTTGTAAACCGTTATTGTGTAATCCACCCCATATTATTATACCATATCTTACTATGCTTTTATAGTTTTTTGCAAGAAAATGTTGCGTATTAAGTAGAACTTACGAATTAGTTTACTTTCATTAAGTGTTAATCTATTTACGTGTTGTTCTCATTTTAAGTGTTTATCTATCACTATTCCCAGATATTTTATTTAGGGTTCTTCGTTTATTTTCGTATCGTTTTCAACCGGTATATGTGACAAAATTGGTCTATTGGACGATGTTAGTGAGAAAGCGATATATTTGGTTTTTGTTAGATTTAGTGATAATTTGTTGTGATTTAACCAATTTCTAACAATTTTGAATCCTTTTATAGTCAATTCTTTGGCCGTTTCCCATGTTTTCGAGTTAAACACTAGTACAGTGTCATCTGCATAAGATATTATGGTAGCATCCATTTAAAGTTTAGTTAATGAATTAATATATAGAGTCAATAGTATAAGTCCTAAAACCGTATCTTGTGGTACACCCATTTTAGTTGTTAATGGTTCGCTTATAGTGTCGACAAGTTTCACCATTTGTGTTCTATTTTCTAGGTAGCTAGCAAAGACCTCATAGGTTATACCCCTTACACCATATTATTCTAGTTCTTGAAGTAGTCTATTGTGTGGTACTGTATCAAAAGCCTTTGCTAGGTCTAGGAAAACAGCTATATAGCTTCTGCTATTGTTTAGGTTTAGGTTTTAGATGTTGATTGGTTCCAATTAGTTTATGTTTAGTTGCGAAATAAATCAACCTTCAACCTTTCAATAATTTTCGTAAAGTTGTTTATTAGATTTATAGGTCTAAAGTTATAAATGTCCGAAGGGTCGCCTCCTTTATGAATAGGTATTATCACCGATTTTTTAAAATATTTTGGTATGAAACCAGTGCTAAACAAATTAGGTTAATTATGTGTTGCAAAGGTTGTAATAGATAGACGTGGTTTCTTTTAATGAGCTTTACCGAGATTCCGTCTAATCCTGGTGTACTATTTGATTTCAAAGGAGCGATGTGTTGAATTAATTTACTATGTTCTATATGTTAAAATTATTAATTTTCTGTTATTTTTGGTTAAATTTTCATGTCAGACTCTAATTATTTCGTCAATCTTTTTACAATTGTTCTCGTTATTTTGAAGATTATTTTTATAGTATTGCTGTTTGGTAGAAAAGATTGTTTTGTTAAGTGAATTGCGATAGTATTTATATTTTCTTTCCATAACAACGTTATAACTTCTCATTTGTTCTTGTTTCATATGGTCTCTATTCTTTATTGACGTTATTGTCGTTATCCATGCCTTTTTTTCACATTCGTGCTTTCATATATTGTTTATATTGTGTTGATGTTTCGACATCTTTTTTAATTTGTTGATAAATTGTTTAGTTACATAATTTGGATAATTTTTATTTAAGATATGTTTCCAGTTCATCTTTAATAATAGGTTTTCTAAAAGTTGGTAATGATATTTTTTGTGAATATAAACTTGGGGTTCTTGTTTGTTTTTTTATGCTTCCTTATTACTCTCTATGTTAAGCATTACTGGGCTGTGATCTGTTTTAACAGCATTTAAAATATACGATTTGACTTTAAAATGTTTTAACTTTATAAGATATAAAATGTGGTCTAGACAAGATTCTCTAGTCTTACAAAAACTCGTGGGAGAAGTTATACCAGCTAAAAATCCATGCTACGTAAACATCCCGGTATATTTATTAAATATGACGCTAAAACTATCGCACAGGTCAATGTTTATATCAACGACTATTATTTCATTTTCGCCAGTTACTTGTTCGCTAATATATTTGTCAAGGTTTTCAATAAATGTTTCTGCTTTAGTACTTGGTGATCTGTAAATAGCTGTAATACCATATGACTTTTCCGCGCACTTAAAATTAAGTCTGCTAATTATAATGTTTGTTTTTTTATAGCGTGAAAAATTTTAGATCTACAGCTATATCGTTTTTAACGAATTCCATCATGTTTATTTAGATTGCCATGGTTGTAAAAAAAAGTATACCCTGGAATATCAAAATTATTGGTTCTACTATATTCCAACATTCACTCAGTACAATTATTTTACAATTTACTTTGTAAACATTTATAAACAGTAGTATTTAATCAACGTTTTTTGAGACACTTCTTATGTTTATGTGTAGCATTGATAATTTTGTTTTTGAGCTACTTAGATTATACATGTTATGACCATCCACATATTGATTTGTTTCTTCGTTGGTGTTGTCTAGAAGGGGCGTTACACCTCATAGTTGATTTTCCTTCTTTGCTTTAAGATACGTTGTTGATGCACAGGACAGCAATGATTCGAAGTTTAATGCATGGTATCGTATTTAGAGTTTGGAAATTTGATATTTGATGGGGCACAATTATTACATTAACACAAAACTAAATTTATGGTTGTGAATAAAACCAATGTTAATAATATACCAGCAATACTAGTAAACAACACCACAATCGAAAGAGTTAGAAGCTACCAATACTTAGGAACACGTATTCAAGACAATAACGACCAAACCATAGAAGTGAATAAACGTATTGAAGTAGCAAGAGCAATTTTAGCCAAAATGAAAAATCTTTTCGCAAGTCGAAATCTCAATCTAGCCTTGAGAGTCCGAATTCGCTGTTACATTTTTTCAACACTGCTGTATGGGATTGAAGCATGGACATTCAAGAAAAATAACATAAAAAAACTTTGAGATGTGGATATATCGCCGCATGCTCAAAATGTCCTGGACGGACCTAGTAAACATTGAAGAAGTCTTGCGAAGAATACATAAAGAAAAGGAACTGATCCTTGCGTTCAAAACATGAAAGCTACAGTACTTGGGACACATCACCCGGGGAGAAAGATACTCTATTCTCCAACTGATCATGCAAGGAAAAATATAAGGAAGAAGAAACATTGGGCGTCGCATAACCTCATGGTTAAAAAACGTTGGCGAATGGTAGGGACAAACATCGGTCGGACTATTTTAATCGCTATGAGGATTGCCAACCTCCGATAGGAGACGGCAGCACAAGAAGAAGAATTACATTTTTTGTTCTTTTTATACTCTTGCATCTTATGTTCTTCTGCACAGTAGGGACAGACCGTGGGCGGTACATTAATAAAA
This sequence comes from Lordithon lunulatus, assembly GCA_963942505.1. NCBI lineage: Eukaryota > Metazoa > Arthropoda > Insecta > Coleoptera > Staphylinidae > Lordithon > Lordithon lunulatus. Next base: position 38,150,378 of record OZ012674.1, on the reverse strand, counting down.
ATTGCAATTTGTTTTGTTCCAAATATTATTCAATGACACGCTTATAAAAAATACTTGCTGTCAACTTTTTTAACTGTTCTTTTTTGATAAAGCTAAAGTGATGTATTATAAACAATATTATTAAATAAAATAATTGGTATATAGGCACATACATTTGTTATAAATAAAAAATGATTTTACAAATACTTTACTTACATGCATGTTTATGTTCAAAAATATTTTATAAAAAACTAAGGCACAGTACCCTATTTAAAAATATGTATGATGATTGTTGTTAAATTCTAAACAATATTTTGAAAGTTTAAAAAGATCGTGGGGGCTACCTTAATAAAAATTGCAATTTATTTTGTTGCTAGTATTATGATAGATAGATGGATTTATTTAATACTTAGCATACATTTAGTATCAGTATACCGTGCTTGAACATAACAGAAACATTCATAATTATAAATACAACATATATAAAATATCAACAATTATTAAAACACTAGATGAAACAAATAAATAAGTTAACAATTTAAAATTTTTAAAATTCGCCCACTCTATAAAAAACATTATTTAATAAAATTGATTTTAGTTTGGTGGTAAATATTTTCCTAATAGTTATAGTTTTCAGTTCACTAGGAATTTTATTATAAAAAACATTGGCGCAATCGAAGTGTGATTTTCAAGAATTTTTCTGTGCCGATTCTCTACATCTTAGAAGAGTATTCTTTGCCCTAGTGTTATGGTTGTGAAAGTTCGCCCCTGTACAATACATGCTTTTATTGTTGAAAGCAAACACAATAGTTTCGAAAATGTTAACGTTAAAGTTAACCACTGTCATAATATGCAGTTTTTTAAAATGACGCCGACATGACTCTCTGTTGGGAATTTTCAACATGGTTCGAATTACCTTTTTTTGAAGAAGCAACAGATCATTGAAATATTTGTTATTGAGCTAAAATAGTATACCATAACGCATTGTAGATTCAAAGTAGGCAAAATAAACCGATTTTAAAGTTGATAAATTGGAGGTCTTTCTAGTTGACTAAGTGCGTATTTAGCTTTAGTGGGTTTTGGCTTTATATACTCAATGTGGGTTTCCCAATTTAAATACCTGTCTATATAGAGTCCTAGTAGTTTTACATACTCACCAAATTGTATAATATCAGATTGTATGCATACGCTATTTATTGTTGATTGCTGGCAGCTATAATTAAATTTTAAAATGTTGGTTTTGACACATTTGCTATCAAAAAATTGTTTTTGAACCAAGTTGTAATAATTCCAATAACAGATTTAATGGTTTCGTGCAGTTTTTCTTCTGATATTTCGCTTACACGGGCACTAGTATCATCTGCATATATAGTGACTGAATAATATAAATAACGGGATAAGTCATTTATAAATATAATAAATAAAATGGAACCTAATATGGAGCCCTGTGGTACTCCGTTGTTCTTTTGGACAGTGTTAGATCTGAATGTTGTTTCACTATTTATTATTCAATGACAGGTTTATAAAAAATACTTGCTGTGAACTATTTAACTGTTCTTTTTTGATACCACTATAGTGATGTCTTATAAACAAAATTGTCAAATAAAAACATTGGTGTATAGGCACATAAATTTGTTATTAAAAAAATGATTTTACAAATATTTTCACTAACATGTTTCTTTCAAAAATATTTAAAAAAAACTAAGGCCCAGCACTCTATTCGAAAATATGTCTGAAGATTGTTGTTATACTCTACAACAATATTTTGAAAGTTTAAAAAAAATTGTAGGGGCTACCTTAATAAAAATTTCAATTTGTTTTGTTGCTAATATTATTCAATGACAGACTTATAAAAATACTTGCCCACAACTTTTGTAACTGTTCTTTTTTGATACCACTAAAGTGATGTCTTATAAACATAATTGTTAAATAAAAACATTGGTGTATGGGCACATACACTTGTTATAAATAAAAAATTATTTTACGAATATTTTACTAACATGTTTATTTTTCAAAAATATTTAAAAAGTTTCAAAATAAAATCGTGGGCAGTACATTAATTAAAATTGCAATTTGCTTTGTTGCAAATATTTTTCAATAACAGCTGACACTATTAACTTATTACTTATACTTAAACTTAATTTGTTTTTTTCTTTATTTTCTGGTTATCAAGACATAAGTAAACAATTGTAGACAAAATAAATTTTTCGAACACTTCGTTTAGTAACAAAGCACCCAGAAAAAGTCTACGCCCCGCCAACTCACGGCCGCCCGCAATTATGAGAATTGTTTAAGTTCACACCGGTTTTAACGATTACCTATAAAATCTTCGCAAAAAATGAATTGTTAGTCTTATTGAGATTGTACTCAAATTACACAAAATAAATTATTTTTGAAATTGTCGCTTAAGATTTTAATCAGAAATATTAGTTACACTAGTCAATTCATAAAATAAATGGTGGCATTTCTCGCAATTGCCAATATTTGTTAAAGTCAATTATTTATTGACAAACTGGAAAACTATTTTTTGAAACAGGTTTAATTAACATGATCTCCATTTCGTTACTCGATTTTACTTAATTATTTAATTTATTTAATTTATTTAACTAGTTTTTAAGTGTAATTGTAAATTTTTTGTTTGTCCATTTCGCACGCTATATGATTTGTCACTTCTGTATCACATTTTATTAAAGGCGTTTTCCCTTAATAAAGATTATTATTATTATTAATAATGAAAAAAAAAATAGAAAAGGTCACAATTAATATCAATTATGATTTATTAAAAGGCGTTTATAGTATTCTTCATAAATGCTATGTTTTGTTCATTTATTGTTGAATAAAAGAACTATATTTTGTATCTGAATCAGAGGGAGAAAATTTAAAATATCAAATTGAATGCCAAATTTTATCTTGATCAATTATTTTGTAACCATATTTATCTTTTACATTTGCAGTTGCGTGGGCGGGAGATTAATAATATACTACAACTACAACATGGTTGTTTTGTGTTTAGTACAGAATGTTATTTATAATATTATCAATTATTCTAATCTTTTGTACAAGTACTTACAAAAAATAAAAAAATACTAGGTTTTTTGCTGACAAGGGCAAATTAATATTTTTAACCGTGTTTCAAAAAGAGCATTTTTAAAGCATAATTTTTAATTACATTCATATGAAAACAGTGGCATTCCTCGCGAATACCGATTAGATCATGACTATTTCTTAAAAGCAGCAATCGCCTATAAAGCTATTTTATTTTTAACATACTTATGTATTTTATTTTTCAGAAGTGTAATTCAATCATTCATTTTTATCAACTAATTACGTAATGGAGTCACTAGTAATAAACGTTCAGGTATTAATTGGATGCTATCCACTGCACATAAGCATTGCAAATAATATCCGATAATAAGCAATAAACAAAATTATTATATTATAAATAAGAATAATGTTATTAAATATTAATATGCTATTTTCAAATAGTTATTTTTAGGAACCGCCTATAAAGAGATAAACAAACATAATGATAAAATATTATTTCTATTATAAGTCGCTAACAATGAATACTAATAACGTTTCATTGTATAACAATGTTTTATTAATAAACAAATATAATTATAATTTGATGGAAATGAAAATAGAAAATTCCGATAAGATATTTATTTAAAGAAATATAAGCTCACTATTGAATGATTAAAAGTAAAACTACTCACCGCCCGTGTTAGTTCTTGAATATCTGCATAAATGAGGTGTGGTCGGCCATCAGACGTTGAGCTGTAGTCGGCCATTAGACGTTGAGGTGTGGTCGGCCGTAGACAATTATTACGAATGGTAAGGTACAGGAACAAACCGCTGAGATGTAAAAATAGCGCAGGATTAGACTAGTGCTGCGTTGCCGTGTAATGTTGGCAGTACAAAAATTCGGTATAATTTTATAAATAAAATTATACTTTACTATAAAATGATATTGTAGTATATACTTATGAATTAGACTAATGTAATAAACCATTTTCTATATTTTATTAAAATTGTTTATCCTGAAATGGCCTTGAAAAAATTAGAACTTCTTTATCTCTATTTCATCGAAAACAACTAGTTTATATGCAATAAATATGTCAGTGTGTTTTATGAATTCGTATTATGTAATAAACAATTCATATTTTTATTTAAAATTTCTGTTCTAAAAATAGAATTTGTAAGATTATTTATTTGTTTCGAAATTGTCTATCTAACAGGCAGAAGTCTATTTTGATTGGACAATTTTTAGTTTACTTTACCGGCAAAATGGTACACTTTTTATAAGAATATTTTTGTGTTTTTCTCTTTGGAAATGAAATGCCTACGATATAAGATCAAAAACCTTTCTATGATGAGTTAAAATTTTCAAAGTTTCAAAAATTTGCCAAGCCCCTGTAGCTTTTCAGGTTCAATTTGAAACAATATCGTCATTTTTCCCGCCATTTAGACTATATTTCCAAAGAAACGACATCAGTCTCAGGGCTATACCACTTCTGGGATGGTCTCAATTTTTAACGGACGGAAGGTAGTTTTGGTAATGTTACCCATTTTTATCAGTTTTAAAATTAAATTTGTGACGGGTTTATCTCTTGTTTTAGGGAAAAATTGTAATAAGTATTTTTATTTGGTTCACAATTATCTATCAAATATCGATTTCGATTTGACATATTTTAATTTTATTTTCTTCACTTCTTCGGCTTTGACACGAAAACGGTGCTCGTTTTATAACAATATTTTTTCTTATTTTTCTTTGGAATTAAAAGACCTACAAAATGAAGTTTACCACAACTTTCTGTCATGAAATAAAATCTTCCAATTTCGTAAAATTTGCCAAGGCCTATAGCTGTTCCGGATCAATTTGCAACAATCTCGACATTTTTCCCGCCATCTAGACTATATTTCTAATCAAATGACATAAGTTTCAGGGCGATGTCACTTATGAGACGACCCCAATGTTGATGCAACGGACCATAGTTTTGTGACGTTGACATTTTTTGAAATTTTTCATTTTTACTTTTTGTAGCTTTATCTGTAACTGTAGAGCAATTCCAATTTAAGTTTGATAAGTCAGTTTTGGATAATCTATCCAATGAACTCAAACCCGTTTTTTGTTTTTGCACTTTTCCGACAGTACATGCCTACTGGTTGACATGTTCTAATTTTTTTTAGGAAATGCCGGTCCTAGGTAGTCGGCCGCCCACGTGCGAACATAATTTAGCCGCCCACATGCTGTACTTAAAAATTTATAATTACTATTATATAGGATATTAGGATATAAATGATTTACTAATTTCTCCACATGTGTGCCTATATGTAAAGAAATTAATAAATGATTTATAAATAATAAATAATCTGTGAAAATACTAAGTAGAATATTTTATAACCGAGGCTTATAATTGAGTTCTTCATACTTTTATGGACATGAATTACATAAAAAAAATTAAAATGATGAATAGGTATTTATGCAGGAATATGTGACAATACAAATTTCAAGTTATAGCCATATCTTTGAGGACAATGAAGAAATCTGATTAGCGATTTTGAAATTGAGTTCATAATACATTTTTAAACAACTATAACAAAAAAAAAATTGTAAAATTAGTTAATGAGGAACCGTATTCCTTGCCAGAAGAGACTCATAAGACAAATTTCAAATTTAATAAGCCATTTGTGTGTTAAAAGTGTTAAAAAAAATGTTTCTACAATTGTTTACTTATGTCTTGGTAGCCATAAAATAAGAAAAACAAACAAATTTAAGTTAATTTTGTCTGCTGTTAATACTTGCAACAAAACAAATTTTAATTTCATTAAGGTAGACCCCACGATTTTTTTTTAGCTTTCAAAATATTGTTTAGACTTTAACAACAATCATCAGACATATTTTCGAATAGGTTGCCGAGCCTTAGTTTTTACTTTCCGAATACATCACTGATGTAAAAGAAGGTATTGTTTTACCGAAAACGTGTTCACGTTTTCAAACTAAGATTGTGGAAATATGCGATAACTTTCCGGGAAAAAAATTACACCAGAAGGAAGGTATTGTTGCCGTGTACAATTTAGCAAAAAAAAAATTCAAATTTCGTTACGTTTTATGCCCATAATAGTCGAAATAAACCCGATTTTTGCGATGTCTGTGTGTGGTATGTATGTCAGTCAGTCTGTCTGTCAGTCAGTCAGTCTGTCTGTCTGTCTGTGAACAAAATTCCGGGAAAACCACACAACAGATTGCGACCAAATTTGGCAAATATCTGCGGACACTATCCAGGACGATCCAGTGAAAATTTGAGGACAATCGGTTCACTAACAGCGAAGGAATCACAATCAACACGACGCGCGGAGCATAATTAGGCGCTGTGCCGGACCATTTAACGTTCACGGTGGGAAAACGGCACATCAGATCGCGACCAAATTTGGAAACCGAGTGAGATCCCGCGCTTCGGCGACCCTGTGGAAATTTGAGCAAGCTCGGTTCACTAAAACAGAAGATTTCTCAATAATAGCGATTTCCTATGGCGTATATCACAAATAATGAATAACATACGTGACGTCAGCGTGAAGTCAGCGGGCGTGGCGTAAATCAAGCGCGGAATTAGCGAAAATTGTCGCATCTTAAATGTAGTAAGGTATTGAAAATATACATTAATAATTACATTACATTTTCATGTGAAACTGTGAACATTTGAAAATGTGAAAATGCCTAAATGTAAACATGTGAAAATATCAAAATGTGAAAATGTCAGAATGCCAAAATGTTAAAATGTCAGAATGTCAAAATGTTAAAATATCAGAATGCCAAATAGATAAAAAGTCAAAATGTCAAAACGTGAAAATGTCAAAATCTCACGTGTCAAAAATTTCATAGAAAGTAAAAAATAAATCAGAAATGTAAAAAAAGTCAAAAAAAGTAAAAAAAATAAAAATGTCAAATAAAAAAAAGTCAACAAAGTAAAAGAAGCCAAAAATATTTTAAAATATCTGGTGTGGGCACCACACGACTTTCCGAATTACATGATCTATTTCATGTTGTACAACATTTTCGACATTTTCAACTTTTGGGTTTTTAATATTTTGACTTATATGACATTTTTTTTATTACTTTATTTGACATTTTTACTGTTTTTAAACTCTTTTTTGACGTTTTTGACATTTTCTGACATATTTAATATTGTTGAATTTTTTTTTACTTTTTTGTACTTTTTTGACTTTTTTGTTAGTTTTTTTTTTGGCTTTTTTAATATTTTTGGCTTCTTTTGACCTTTTTTACTTTGTTGATTTTTTGACGTTTTTTTATTTTTTTACATTTTTAACATTTCTGATTTTTTTTTTACTTCCTTTGGAATTCTTGACACGTGATATTTTGACATTTTCACGTTTTGACATTTTGACTTTTTATCTTTTTGGCATTCTGACATTTTAACATATTGACATTCAGACATTTTAACATTTTGGCATTCTGACATTTTTACATTTTGAAATTTTCACATGTTTACATTTAGGCATTTTCACATTTTCAAATGTTCACAGTTTCACATGAAAATGTAATGTAATTATTAATGTATATTTTCAATACCTTACATTTAAGATGCGACAATTTTCGCTAATTCCGCGCTTGATTTACGCCACGCCCGCTGACGTCACGCTGACGTCAGGTATATTATTCATTATTTGTGATATGCGCAATAGGCAATCGCTGTTATTGAGAAATCTTCTGTTTTAGTGAACCGATCTTGATCAAATTTTCACAGGGTCGCCGAAGCGCGGGCTCTCACCCGATTTCCAAATTTGGTCGTGATGTGTTGTGCCGTTTTCCCACCGTGAACGTTAAATGATCCGGCACAGCGCCTAATTATGCTCCGCGCGTCGTGTTGATTGTGATTACTTCGCTATTAGTGAACCGATTGGTCGCAATCTGTTGTGTCGTTTTCCCGGAATTTTGTTCACAGACAGACAGACAGACTGACTGACAGACATACATACCACACACAGACATCGCAAAAATCGGGTTTACTTCGACTATTTTGGGCATAAAACGTAACGAAAATTGAATTTTCTTGCTAAATGGTACACGGCAACAATACCTTTCTTCTGGTGTAATTATTTTCCCGGAAAGTTATCGCATATTTCCACAATCTTAGTTTGAAAACGTGAACACGTTTTCGGTAAAACAATACCTTCCTTTACATCAGTGATGTATTCGGAAAGTAAATATCTGGTGTGGGCACCACACGACTTTCCGAATTAAGTGACCTATTTAATTTTATATAACATTTTCGACATTTTCAACTTTTGGACTTTTTAATTTGTTTTGTCATTTTGACTTTTATGAGATTTTTTACTTTTCTTGACATTTTTGACTTTTTTTGACATTTTTAATATTTTTGATATTTTTTGACATTTTTGATATTTTTTTGTTATTTTATTTAGTTTTTTTTTTGATATTTTAGACTTTTTTTTATTTTTCGACATTTTTGACTTTTTTGACAAATTTCAATTTTTTGGCATTTTTTACTTTTTTTTTACATTTTCAACATTTTTGACATTTTCGACTTTTTTTGACATTTTTGATATTTTTTAACTTTCTTTGAAATTTTTGACACGTGAGATTTTGACGTTTTTACATTTTGACATTTTGACTTTTTATATTTTTGGCATTCTGACATTTTAACATATTGATATTCTGACATTTTGGCATTCTGACATTTTTACATTTAGGCATTTTCATATTTCACATTTTCAAATGTTCACAGTTTCACATGAAAGTTTAATGTAATTATTAATGTATATTTTCGATACCTTACTACATTTAAGATGCGACAATTTTCGCTAATTCCGCGCTTGATGTACGCCACGGCCGCTGACGTCACGCTGACGTCACGTATATTATTTGTGATTTGTATATTATTGAGAAATCTTCTGTTTTAGTGAACCGATATTGCTCAAATTTTCTCAGGGTCGCCGAAGCGCGGGCTCTTACCCGATTTCCAAATTTGGTCGCGATCTGTTGTGCAGTTTTTCCACCGTTAGCGTTAAATGGTTTGGCACAGCGCCTAATTATGCTCCGCGCGTGGTGTTGATTGTGATTCCTTCGCTGTTAGTAAACCGATTGAGCTCAAATTTTCACTGGAACGTCCTGGATAGTGCCCGCAGATATTTGCCAAATTTGGCCGCAATCTGTTGTGTCGTTTTCCCGGACAGACAGACAGACAGACAGACAGACTGACTGACTGACTGACTGACTGACTGACTGACTGACAGACATACATACCACACACATACATCGCAAAAATCGGGTTTATTTCGACTATTATGGGCATAAAACGTAACGAAAATTGAAATTTTTTTTGCTAAATTGTACACGGCAGCAATACCTTCCTTCTGGTGTAATTTTTTTCCCGGAAAGTTATCGCATATTTCCACAATCTTAGTTTGAAAACGTGAACACGTTTTCGGTAAAACAATACCTTCCTTTACATCAGTGATGTATTCGGAAAGTAAATATCTGGTGTGGGCACCACACGACTTTCCAAATTACATGACCTATTTCATTTTGTATATCATTTTCGACATTTTCAACTTTTGGGCTTTTTAATTTTTTTTGATATTTTCACTTTTGACATTTTTTACTGTTTAAAAAAAAATTGACGTTTTTGACATTTTCTCACATATTTAAAATTGTTTTTGCATTTTTTTCTTGCTTTTTTTAAATATTTTTGGCTTCTTTTACTTTCTTGACTTTTTGACGTTTTTTATTTGACATTTTTATTTTTTTTACTTTTTTTGACTTTTTTGACATTTCTGATTTATTTTTTACTTTCTATGAAATTTTTGACACGTGAGATTTTGACATTTTCACGTTTTGACATTTTGACTTTTTATCTATTTGGCATTCTGATATTTTAACATTTTGGTATTCTGACATTTTTACATTTTGAAATTTTCACATGTTTACATTTAGACATTTTCACATTTTCATATTTCACATTTTCAAATGTTCACAGTTTCACATGAAAATGTAATGTAATTATTTTCAATACCTTACTACATTTAAGATGCGACAATTTTCGCTAATTCCGCGCTAGAGTTACGCCACGCCCGCTGACGTCACGCTGACGTCACGTATATTATTGGTGATATGCGAATAGGAAATCGCTATTATTCAGAAATCTTCTGTTTTAGTGAACCGATCTTGCTCAAATTTTCACAGGGTCGCCGAAACGCGGGATCTCACCCGATTTCCAAATTTGGTCGCGATCTGTTGTGCCGTTTTCCCACCGTGAGCGTTAAATGGTGCGGCACCGTGCCTAATTATGCTCCGCGCGTCGTGTTGATTGTGATTCCTTCGCTGTTAGTGAACCGATTGTCCTCAAATTTTCACTGGATCGTCCTGAATAGTGTCCGCAAATATTTGCCAAATTTGGTCGCAATCTGTTGTGTCGTTTTCCCGGAATTTTGTTCACAGACAGACAGACAGACAGTCACATTTGAGCAATATCGGTTCACTAAAACAGAAGATTTCTCAATAATAGCGATTTCCTATTGCGCATATCACAAATAATTAATAATATACGTGACGTCAGCGTGACGTCAGCGGGCGTGGCGTAACTCAAGCGCGGAATTAGCGAAAATGGTCGCATCTTAAATGTAGTAAGGTATTGAAAATATACCTTAATAATTACATTAAACTTTCATGTGAAACTGTGAACATTTGAAAATGTGAAATATGAAAATGCCTAAATGTAAATATGTCATAATTTCAAAATGTCAGAATGCCAAAATGTCAGAATATCAATATGTTAAAATGTCAGAATGCCAAAAATATAATAAGTCAAAATGTCAAAATGTAAAAACGTCAAAATCTCACGTGTCAAAAATTTCAAAGAAAGTTAAAAAATATCAAAAATGTCAAAAAAAGTCGAAAATGTCAAGAAAAGTAAAAAATCTAATAAAAGTCAAAATGACAAAACAAATTAAAAAGTCCAAAAGTTGAAAATGCCGAAAATGTTATATAAAATTAAATAGGTCATTTAATTCGGAAAGTCGTGTGGTGCCCACACCAGATATTCTTTCTTTACGTACCTTAATACGTTCTCCTTCCATTTGCGACATCCTTTGCTTCTTCTTCTATTGGCAGGTCCAGTCATTTTCCGCATTCCTTGGGTTGGACATCGTTTTAGATAACTTGCAGTATTGTTATTGGGTATGGAAGTGGAAGGAGTGGAGTGGGTGAGAAGTATATATAAAGAGACGTGGGCAAAATCGAGAGTGAATGGAGAAGTGTCTGAGAAGTTTAGGGTGAATGTGGGTGTAAGGCAAGGGTGCCCGCTAAGCCCCCTCCTGTTCAATCTATACACAAGCGAGTTGGAGGCGGTGCTGAGGAGAGGACAGGCTGGAGGGGTCGTGGTGGGGAGAACCAAGGTGTGGATGCTGGCATATGCTGATGACATAGTATTAGTAGCCAAGAGAGTGGAAGAGATGCAAGAGATGTTGGAAAGAATGGGAAGGTACATGGATAGGAGAGGGCTAGTAGTGAATGTGGAGAAGACTAAATGGATGATGTTTAGGAATAGGGGTAGAAGGGGTAGAGTGGAAGAGCTGAAATGGAAGGGAAGGATGATTGAGAGAGTGAATGTCTTTAAATATTTGGGTTTCTGGTTTGACAGTGGAGGAGGATTTAGGGTGCATGTGGAAAGTATGCAAGCGAAAGCGAGAATGGCTTGGGGAATAGCGAGAAGGAAATGGGAGAGGTTGTGGGGCGGTAACCTCGTAATGGCGTGCAAGATCTGGGATGCGTGTGTAAAACCTATTCTGTTGTATGGAGTGGAAGTGTGGGGATTGCGTGAGTGGGATGTGATAGAGAGAGAGCAAGGTGTGCTCCTGAAGAGTCTGCTGGGTCTCGAAAGGTCGACACCGAGAGCAGTGCTGTTGCAGGAGACGAATCGTATGAGTATGTGGTGGGAGTCGTGTGTAAGGGTTGTGAAGTTTGAAGAAAGATTGCAGGAATTGGGTGAGGAAAGACTGGTGCGGGAGGTATGGATGAGGTGTAAGAGTAGGACAGAGAGTGGTTGGAGAAAGGATAGAGGAAGGATGTATGAAAGAGTGGGTATGTCTGAGGTCTGGGTAGAGGAGAAGCTGAGAGAAATGGGAAGCCTAGGAACTGAGGTAAGAGAGAGATTGAGAGATATTGAGTGGCAAGAACGGCAGACTAGAATGAATGAGAGCTCTTACAACCCTGGCTACGTAGAGTGGCAAGTGAGTGGGAGACTCCCGAGTTACTTAGCCAGGGGTGAGTGGAGCAGGGAGGACAAGGTATGCATGGCAAGAGCGAGGTGTGGGTCAGACGAGAGAGGGAGGAAAGTGTGGATGGGTTTAGGGTACACCGCATGTGCGCTGTGTAGTAAAGGAAGCGACACGTGGTGGCACCTTAGCGAAGAATGTGAGGGTGTGAAAGCAGAGTGGGTGGGAGACTGCAGAAAGCTGAATGAATTGTTATGGGAGGATGGGGAAGGCGTGAAAATCTGCAGGAGGCTGACGTGGGAGAGGAAAGTGGCAAGGGAAAAGGGAGCGGCGATAGATGGGGGTAATTAGTAATTTTTGGCGGAGTAGTACTTTTATTTATAGTGTATTTGTATTTTTATTTTATTTTATTTTATTTTATTTTATTTTATTTTATTTTATTTTATTTTATTTTATTTTATTTTATTTTTATTTTTGTATATTTTTGTTGAGTTTTGTGATTTGGAGGGGCAGTGAGGGAAATGCCAATAAAGGTCTTTTTTATTTTTTTATTTTTTTTTATTGTTATTGGGATGTTTAGATATATAATAACAGACATAAATGTGTTTGTTAGAAAGTATCATCATACACAAAATAACAAACACAACATAGATCGAGAGATAAGCGACTTTTAAAAATAGATCTTATAAAGTCAGCAGGGACTTTATGTCCAAAGCTAAATGTCTCACTCGCATATGGGATCGCATACCATCATGCAGGTGTGTATATTACAATTATATTTGTTATGAAACATATTGTATTGAAACCTGTATATTATTTTAGGCTCACCTCGGAAGAAAGAAGGATAATAGAAGCAGGATATAGACGTGGAATAATTTCAGTCATTTGTTGCACGTCAACGTTAGCAGCTGGCGTTAATTTACCTGCAAAAAGAGTAAGTTGTAACACATTATTTGCAGAATCCTGTCTAACTTTGCAATTTAAAATTTAAAAAAAACTCCAGTATTATACATAATAGATAACTTTCATATTTCTTATGTGAAAAATATTATAACTTTACTCCCGGTTTAGTTTGGCTGCTAAATTTAGAGGGCCCTGCGTCTTTTTTAAAACTATAGCTTAACCATTCCTATATTTGGGGATACAATATTTAAAAAATAAAATTAACAAAAATATAAAGAGTATCTGATCAAAATACTAATTCTATTAATTTAATTAAAATAATTAATTTGAAAGGATAGTAATAAAATATCCATACTACATGATTTAAAATTGTTTGCATACATCCCTAATTATTCATCTGATATCAATACTTAAAAGATTTGTGAAATACTCTCACTACTGTTATTACTTTCCGAATACATCACTGATGTAAAGGAAGGTATTGTTTTACCGAAAACGTGTTCACGTTTTCAAACTAAGATTGTGGTAATATGCGATAACTTTCCGGGAAAAAAATTACACCAGAAGGAAGGTATTGTTGCCGTGTACAATTTAGCAAAATTTTCAATTTTCGTTATGTTTTATGCCCATAATAGTCGAAATAAACCCGATTTTTGCGATGTCTGTGTGTGGTATGTATGTCTGTCGTCTGTCTGTCTGTCTGTCTGTCTGTCTGTCTGTGAACAAAATTCCGGGAAAACGACACCACAGATTGCGACCAAATTTGGCAAATATCTGCGGACACTATTCAGGACGATCCAGTGAAAATTTGAGCTCAATCGGTTTACTAACAGCGAAGGAATCAGAATCAACACCACGCGCGGAGCATAATTAGGCGCTGTGCCGGACCATTTAACGCTCACGGTGGGAAAACGGCACAACAGATCGCGACCAAATTTGGAAATCGGGTAAGAGCCCGTGCTTCCGCGACCTTGTGAAAATTTGAGCAATATCGGTTCATTAAAACAGAAGATTTCTCAATAATAGCGATTTCCTATTGCGCATATCACAAATAATATACGTGACGTCAGCGGGCGTGGCGTAAATCAAGCGCGGAATTAGCGAAAATTGTCGCATCTTAAATGAAGTTAGGTATTGAAAATATTCATTAATAATTACATTAAACTTTCATGTGAAACTGTGAACATTTGAAAATGTGAAATATGAAAATGCCTAAATGTAAATATGTCATAATTTCAAAATGTTAAAATGTCAGAATGCCAAAATGTCAGAATATCAATATGTTAAAATGTCAGAATGCCAAAAATATAAAAAGTCAAAATGTCAAAATGTAAAAACGTCAAAATCTCACTTGTCAAAAATTTCAAAGAAAGTTAAAAAATATCAAAAATGTCAAAAAAAGTCGAAAATGTAAAAAAAAGTCAAAAATGCCAAAAAATTGAAATTTGTCAAAAAAGTCAAAAATGTCTAAAAATATTAAAAATGTCAAAAAAATCAAAAATGTCAAGAAAAGTAAAAAATCTCATAAAAGTCAAAACGACAAAACAAATTAAAAAGTCCAAAAGTTGAAAATGTCGAAAATGATATACAAAATGAAATAGGTCATGTAATTCGGAAAGTCGTGTGGTGCCCACACCAGATATTTTTAAATATTTTTCAACATACACATGCATGTAATCATTTTTTATTTATAACAAATTTATTTATACATTATAATGTTTTTATTTAACAATCTTGTTTATGAGACATCACTTTATAAACCTGTCATTGAATAATATTAGCAACAAAACATAGGTACATTGACTACGATTTTATATACAGTTTTTTATGCATTTATAATTATATATATATATATATATATATATATATATATATATATATATATATAATTGTGCACTACAAATTATATTATAATGAAATGTGAATTCCTTAGTTGTTTTACATTAATAGGAGAGAAGTGTCCTGTTAATGTGGTTCATTGCAATTATTTCAGGAATTACGCCATCTTGTTACATGATGTAATTGTAATAGCATTGTTTTTATACAAATACCATAATTAGGATTATATAATTATTGAATATCTTTTAAATTTCATTTCGTTTTGCAATATTCCTTTCTAATGATTATTCTATGTCCATGTTGTTTATTGATGTTGATTCTATTGTTAAAATCCATTTAATGCATTATCTAAACAAATTTCCAGTAATCTTTTCTTCTTTCAATTATAGGCCTATTTTTTCCAATCTTGTGTTGGATTCAGTCAACATTTCGTGTAGTGGTATAGTGACTTGGTTGAGTAGCATGAAGTAATTATCAAAGCAGCAGTGCCATTATTGATATCTTATTATTTTCCAGTTGATTATTATTGAAATTCTTATACTGCTAATGTAAAATAATGATTTTAGGTATTGGAACTGTTTTGTGGTAATGTCTAATTTGGTGATATTCTGAATTGATGGTGTCCAACATTGTTAAAAAAAAGTGTCCCTTACTTATCTTACTATTTATAATAATCATTCACACAGAAAACTCCATTTACAAAAATAATAACAAATAAATCACATAACTTTTAAGAAACAACTATTTTCTTTTTTTCTTTTAAAGACATATTGAACTAGGATATAACTGATATAAACCAAGAGTTTAACCATTTACTTTTTACACAGAACACAATATAGTTCAGAACTCTGAGAGCACTTCATATTTGATACTTAACATTGATGAAACTATTAACACATCAGTATTCCTGAGTCCATGCGTTATTGAACTAGGATACAACTTTTGTAACCAACGTGTGATAGAATAGAAAATAGTTCACACTTAACATTCATTAAACTTGGTTTAATGATTCCACAATATAAGCAACGCTTAGCCATGTTTTCTGATCATTCCAAAATACGTTTCTTCATATAAATTCTATACTCACTAGTATTTATATCAATTTCATCAAGGGACTCTTCTTTAAGACAGGCTTTAACAAATCTTCATAATCAGGATTTTTATTAAGTTCTGTTGAAATCTTGCTACAGCGGTCCACAACAATATTTGAAAGCCAATTGTTAGGAGATAAGGTGGAAAATTCCTCAACATATATTTCATAAATAGGAAAATATAGATCCTTTTTAGTTGTAAGCCATGCTTTCGAGTTCATTTATTTAGCCACATTTCATTTCAATATAATTTGTAGTGCACAATTAATTTATATAATTATAACATAGGCATCCAGAATATCTTTATTGCATAAAAAACTGTATATAAAATCGTAGTCAATGTTTTTAGACCGACCGACCTATCGTTTGTTTAATTCTTCTACTGTCATTATAAAAGTCAGAATCGCAGGTTCGAATTCACGTCGAGGGTGTAGCCTTTTTAAAATTTGGAACTCATAATATTATTGGTATAATAAGTATTTTGAAAGAATTGTAATCCTTTAAGTAGGGAGTTGATTTATAAGTAATAATAATCCCAATCGGACATGGGAATTTCGCGCAGTCATATAAATTATCAAACTACATAAAATGTCCGTAAAAATATACGAAAATATATTTGATGCTTGTTGTTCAATTCTAAACAATATTCTGAAATTAAAAAAAAATATCTGGTGTGGGCACCAATTGACTTTCCGAATTACATGACCTATTTCATTTTGTATAACATTTTCGACATTTTCAACTTTTGGGCTGGATATTTTGACTTTTATGGCATTTTTACTTTTTTTGACATTTTTTACTGTTTTTAAAAATGTTTTTGACGTATTTGACATTTTCTCACATATTTAATATTGTTGTCATTTGTTTACATTTTTGTACATATGACTTTTTGTTTTTTTTTACTTTTTTGGCTTTTTTAATAATATTTTTGGCTTTTTTTGACATTTTTTACTTTGTTGACTTTTTGACGTTTTTTATTTGACATTTTTATTTTTTCTTACCTTTTTTTGACTTTTTTGACATTTCTGATTTATTTTTTACTTTCTATGAAATTTCACGTTTTGACATTTTGACTTTTTATCTATTTGGCATTCTGATATTTTAACATTTTGACATTCTGACATTTTAACATTTTGGCATTCTGACATTTTTACATTTTGAAATTTTCACATGTTTACATTTAGGCATTTTCATATTGCACATTTTCAAATGTTTACAGTTTCACATGAAAATGTAATGTAATTATTAATGTATATTTTCAATACCTTATACCTATACATTTAAAATGCGACAATTTTCGCTAATTCCGCGCTTGAGTTACCCCACGCCCGCTGACGTCACGCTGACGTCACGTATATTATTCATTATTTGTGATATGCGCAATAGGAAATCGCTATTATTGAGAAGTCTTCTGTTTTAGTGAACCAATCTTGCTCAAATTTTCACAGGGTCGCCGGAGCGCGGGCTCTCACCTGATTTCCAAATTTCGGGATCTGTTGTGCCGTTTTCCCACCGTGAGCGTTAAATGTTCCGGCACAGCGCCTAATTATGCTCCGCGTGTCGTATTGATTGTGATTCCTTCGCTGTTAGTGAACCGATTGTGCTCAAATTTTCACTGGATCGTCCTGGATAGTGCCCGCAGATATTTGCCAAATTTGGCCGCAATCTGTTGTGTCGTTTTCCCGGACAGACAGACAGACAGACAGACTGACTGACTGACTGACTGACAGACATACATACCACACACAGACATCGCAAAAATCGGGTTTATTTCGACTATTTTGGGCATAAAATGTAACGAAAATTGAAATTTTTTCTTGCTAAATGATACACCGCAACAATATCTTTCTTCTGGTGTAATTTTTTTCCCGGAAAGTTATCGCATATTTCCACAATCTTAGTTTGAAAACGTGACCACGTTTTCGGTAAAACAATACCTTCCTTTATATCAGTGATGTATTCGGAAAGTAAATATCTGGTGTGGGCACCACACGACTTTCCGAATTACATGACCTATTTCATTTTGTATAACATTTTCGACATTTTCAACTTTGGGGCTTTTTTAATTTTTTTGATATTTTGACTTTTATGACATTTTTTGACATTATTATATGTTTTTGACATTTTCTGACTTATTTAATATTGTTGAATTTTTTTTTACTTTTTGTACTTCTTTGACTTGGCCTTTTTAATTTTCTTGGCTTCTTTTGTCATTTTATACTTTATTGACTTTTCGACGTTTTTTTTTGACATTTATATTTTTACTTTCCGAATACATCACTGATGTAAAGGAAGGTATTGTTTTACCGAAAACGTGTTCACGTTTTCAAACTAAGATTGTGGAAATATGCGATAACTTTCCGGGAAAAAAATTACACCAGAAGGAAGGTATTGTTGCTGTGTACAATTTAGCAAAAAAAAATTTCAATTTTCGTTACGTTTTATGCCCATAATAGTCGAAATAAACCCGATTTTTGCGATGTCTGTGTGTGGTATGTATGTCTGTCGTCTGTCTGTCGTCTGTCTGTCGTCTGTCTGTCGTCTGTCTGTCGTCTGTCTGTCGTCTGTCTGTCGTCTGTCTGTCGTCTGTCTGTCGTCTGTCTGTCGTCTGTCTGTCGTCTGTCTGTCGTCTGTCTGTCGTCTGTCTGTCGTCTGTCTGTCGTCTGTCTGTCGTCTGTCTGTCGTCTGTCTGTCGTCTGTCTGTCGTCTGTCTGTCGTCTGTCTGTCGTCTGTCTGTCGTCTGTCTGTCGTCTGTCTGTCGTCTGTCTGTCGTCTGTCTGTCGTCTGTCTGTCGTCTGTCTGTCGTCTGTCTGTCGTCTGTCTGTCGTCTGTCTGTCGTCTGTCTGTCGTCTGTCTGTCGTCTGTCTGTCGTCTGTCTGTCGTCTGTCTGTCGTCTGTCTGTCGTCTGTCTGTCGTCTGTCTGTCGTCTGTCTGTCGTCTGTCTGTCGTCTGTCTGTCGTCTGTCTGTCGTCTGTCTGTCGTCTGTCTGTCGTCTGTCTGTCGTCTGTCTGTCGTCTGTCTGTCGTCTGTCTGTCGTCTGTCTGTCGTCTGTCTGTCGTCTGTCTGTCGTCTGTCTGTCGTCTGTCTGTCGTCTGTCTGTCGTCTGTCTGTCGTCTGTCTGTCGTCTGTCTGTCGTCTGTCTGTCGTCTGTCTGTCGTCTGTCTGTCGTCTGTCTGTCGTCTGTCTGTCGTCTGTCTGTCGTCTGTCTGTCGTCTGTCTGTCGTCTGTCTGTCGTCTGTCTGTCGTCTGTCTGTCGTCTGTCTGTCGTCTGTCTGTCGTCTGTCTGTCGTCTGTCTGTCGTCTGTCTGTCGTCTGTCTGTCGTCTGTCTGTCGTCTGTCTGTCGTCTGTCTGTCGTCTGTCTGTCGTCTGTCTGTCGTCTGTCTGTCGTCTGTCTGTCGTCTGTCTGTCGTCTGTCTGTCGTCTGTCTGTCGTCTGTCTGTCGTCTGTCTGTCGTCTGTCTGTCGTCTGTCTGTCGTCTGTCTGTCGTCTGTCTGTCGTCTGTCTGTCGTCTGTCTGTCGTCTGTCTGTCGTCTGTCTGTCGTCTGTCTGTCGTCTGTCTGTCGTCTGTCTGTCGTCTGTCTGTCGTCTGTCTGTCGTCTGTCTGTCGTCTGTCTGTCGTCTGTCTGTCGTCTGTCTGTCGTCTGTCTGTCGTCTGTCTGTCGTCTGTCTGTCGTCTGTCTGTCGTCTGTCTGTCGTCTGTCTGTCGTCTGTCTGTCGTCTGTCTGTCGTCTGTCTGTCGTCTGTCTGTCGTCTGTCTGTCGTCTGTCTGTCGTCTGTCTGTCGTCTGTCTGTCGTCTGTCTGTCGTCTGTCTGTCGTCTGTCTGTCGTCTGTCTGTCGTCTGTCTGTCGTCTGTCTGTCGTCTGTCTGTCGTCTGTCTGTCGTCTGTCTGTCGTCTGTCTGTCGTCTGTCTGTCGTCTGTCTGTCGTCTGTCTGTCGTCTGTCTGTCGTCTGTCTGTCGTCTGTCTGTCGTCTGTCTGTCGTCTGTCTGTCGTCTGTCTGTCGTCTGTCTGTCGTCTGTCTGTCGTCTGTCTGTCGTCTGTCTGTCGTCTGTCTGTCGTCTGTCTGTCGTCTGTCTGTCGTCTGTCTGTCGTCTGTCTGTCGTCTGTCTGTCGTCTGTCTGTCGTCTGTCTGTCGTCTGTCTGTCGTCTGTCTGTCGTCTGTCTGTCGTCTGTCTGTCGTCTGTCTGTCGTCTGTCTGTCGTCTGTCTGTCGTCTGTCTGTCGTCTGTCTGTCGTCTGTCTGTCGTCTGTCTGTCGTCTGTCTGTCGTCTGTCTGTCGTCTGTCTGTCGTCTGTCTGTCGTCTGTCTGTCGTCTGTCTGTCGTCTGTCTGTCGTCTGTCTGTCGTCTGTCTGTCGTCTGTCTGTCGTCTGTCTGTCGTCTGTCTGTCGTCTGTCTGTCGTATGTCTGTCTGTCTGTGAACAAAATTCCGGGAAAACGACACAACAGATTGCGACCAAATTTGGCAAATACCTGCGGACACTATTCAGGACGATCCAGCGAAAATGAGCACAATCGGTTCACTAACAGCGAAGGAATCACAATCAACACGACACTCGGAGCATAATTAGGCGCTGTGCCGCACCATTTAACGCTCACGGTGGGAAAACGGCACGACAGATCGCGACCAAATTTGGAAATCGGGTGAGAGTCCGCGCTTCGGCGACTCTGTGAAAATTTGAGCAAGATCGGTTCACTAAAACAGAAGATTTATCAATAATAGCGATTTCCTATTGCTCATATCACAAATAATTAATAATATACGTGACGTCAGCGTGACGTCAGCGGGCGTGGCGTAAATCAAGCGCGGAATTAGCGAAAATTGTCGCATCTTAAATGTAGTATGCTATCGAAAATATACATTAATAATACATTACATTTTCATGCGAAGCTGTGAACATTTGAAAATGTGAAAATGCCTAAATGTAAATATGTCAAAATTTCAAAATGTAAAAATGTCAGAATGCCAAAATGTTAAAATATCAGAATGTCAATATGTTAAAATGTCAGAATATCAATATGTTAAAATGTCAGAATATCAATATGTTAAAATGTCAGAATGTCAAAAACATAAAAAGTCAAAATGACAAAACGTGAAAATGCCAAAAAAAGACAAATGTTAAAAAAAGTCAAAAAAATAAAAAATGTCAAAAATGTCAAAAATGTCAAAAAATGTCATCAAAGTCAAAATGTCAAAAAAGTAAATAAAAGTCAAAAATATCAAAAAATAAAAAAAAAATTAAAAATGTCAAAAATATCAAAAAATGTCATCAAAGTCAAAATGTCAAAAACAATTAAAAAGCTCAAAATTTGAATATGTCGAAAATGTTATACAAAATTAAATAGGTCATGTAATTCGGAAAGTCGTGTGGTGCCCACACGAGATATTTTTTTTACTTTTTTGACTTTTTGACTTTTTTGACATTTCTTATATATTTTTTACTTTCTTTGAAATTTTTGACACGTGAGATTTTGACATTTTGACTTTTTATCTTTTTGGCATTCTGACATTTTAGCATTTTTGACATTCTGACGAGTTAACATTTAGGCATTCTGACATTTTTACATTTTGAAATTTTGACATATTTACATTTAGGCAATTTCACATTTTCAAATGTTCACAGTTTCACATGAAAATGTAGAGTAATTATTAATGTATATTTTCAATACCTTACTACATTTAAGATGCGACAATTTTCGCTAATTCCGCGCTTGATTTACGCCACGCCCGCTGACGTCACGCTGACGTCACGTATGTTATTCATTATTTGTGATATACGCCATAGGAAATCGCTATTATTGAGAAATCTTCTGTTTTAGTGAACCGAGCTTGCTCAAATTTCCACAGGGTTGCCGAAGCGCGGGATCTCACTCGATTTCCAAATTTGGTCGCGATCTGATGTGCCGTTTTCCCACCGTGAACGTTAAATGGTCCGGCACAGCGCCTAATTATGGTCCGGCACAGCGCCTAATTATGCTCCGCGCGTCGTGTTGATTGTGATTCCTTCGCTGTTAGTGAACCGATTGTCCTCAAATCACTGGATCGTCCTGGATAGTGTCCGCAGATATTTGCCAAATTTGGTCGCAATCTGTTGTGTCGTTTTCCCGGCATTTTGTTCACAGGCAGACAGACAGACAGACAGACGACAGACAGACAGACGACAGACATACCACACACAGACATCGCAAAAATCGGGTTTATTTCGACTATTATGGGCATAAAACGTAACGAAAATTGAAATTTTTTTGCTAAATTGTACACGGCAACAATACCTTCCTTCTAGTGTAATTTTTTTCCCGGAAAGTTATCGCATATTTCCACAATCTTAGTTTGAAAACGTGAACACGTTTTCGGTAAAACAATACCTTCCTTTACATCAGTGATGTATTCGGAAAGTAAAAACGTGGGCGGTACATTATTATTACAAAAAAAAGGTCCAGTACCCTATTCGAAAATATGTTTCATGATTGTTGTTAAATTCTAAACAATATTTTGAAAGTTTCAAAACAAATCGTGGGGGCTTCCTTAATAAAAATTGCAATTTGTTTTCTTGCTAATATTATTCAATGACAGGCTTCTAAAAAATGCTTGCTGTCAACTTTCTTAACTGTTCTTTGTTTATACCTCTAAAGTGATGTCTGAGAAAATTGTTAAATAAAAATATTGGTGTATTGGCACATATATTTGTTATAAATAAAAAATTATTTACTTATTCATTCATTTCACATCCCAACAGAATACAATATTCCAATTACAGGGAATACAAAGATAAGGCACTTACAAATGTTAACTAAGTCAATCTTCTAAGAAGTAGGCTACGCATTTCGCTAATTGTGATGTTAAAAATATCCAGTTCATTGTTTATTAAATTAAGTTCATATTGCATACGATTCTGGAAGGAGTGCTGTCCGTTCACGTTCGCAGAATAATCTGCATACAGGAGCGTACGGTCCCTAGTTACCCTATTTGGAACCCTAAAATTGAAGTCAGAAAGCAGATCTGGACAGTCACACATATTATTCATTATTTTGAATGCAATACATCAGAATTTCTTCTTCGATGTTCCACTGAGTAAAGATTTAGCTTTTTTAAGCGATCATCATATGTAAGAGCTTTGTAATCTATGTTTTTGAATTTATGAAGGGCAATATTTACTAACTTCTTCCGCACTTCTTCCAGTCTTTCAATATGACAACGACAGTAGTGTAAGAAGGCGGGTTCCAGCCCAGGTGGTGGTGGTGGTGGTGGTGCTGGAATCGGCAACGTCGGCGGCGAAGGAGGAGCGGCGCATACGTATGCAACCATATATACACATGAACGCTGCCCCCTATCGGTTTGCGACCCAACTAAAAGCGCCACCTATCACCAGGCGACCCAACTAAAAGCCCCACCTATCGGTTTGCGACCCAACTAAAAGCTCCACCTAGTGGCGCAGGAGTAGCAGAGCATACGTATGCAACCATATATACCCATGAATGCTGCCACCTATAGAAAAAAGTGCCAACTAAAATCCCACAACTCTCAAAGGACGGACGAGCGGGACGCGCGCGCACTGTTGGGGGCGATGTGAACTGCGCAACTAGAATGCTCAGCTAAGCAAACCGACCACCAGAATGCCCAGCTGTGCATACCAGTTACCAGATTGCTCAACTGTGCAACCAGATTGCTCAGCTGTGCATACCAGTTACCAGAATGCTCAGCTGTGCATACCGGTTACCAGAATGCTCAGCTGTGCATTCTGGTTACCAGAATGCTCAGCTGTGCATACCAGTTACCAGAATGCTCAGCTGTGCATACCAGTTACCAGAATGCTCAGATGTGCAATCTGGTTACCAGAATGCTCAGCTGTGTAAACCAGTTACTGGATATAAATGAGGCGTCTGCATACTAAAAAATCCGTATATACACATGGGTGCTGCCACCCATAGAAAAAAAGTGCCAACTAAAATCCCACAACACCCGACGGACGAGCGGGACGCGCACTGTTGGGTGATGTGAACTGCGCAACCAGAATGCTCAGCTAGGCAAACCAGTCACCAGATTACTCAAAAAAGCCAATTAATAAAGATAAAAATTAACTTACGATTTAGGTAAAAACCTCCAATCCTTATAGGAATATATAATGTGTTGTAATGTAGTAGATGCAAAATTCTGCTGGTAGTATCAATGAGAATAATAATAAAATTAATATCACTCTCAAAAGATAATACCATTAAAAATATTTCAATTATTATACAAATATCTAGCCCACAATGTAAAAGACAATCACAGACGTTTTTTGAGAGGATATAACCAATCAATACATGAACTGACTAAATTAATATTAGTAGTTAGCCCATGATTGATCAGACATGCGCCCCTCAAATGCACACTCGGAACGACACTCACAAAACTGGTGAACGTCTTAAGCTAACAACAACTCGTGAATATATGCAAACAAAAATAATTATTAGCGGTTTACAGCCCGATAAGAATGCCCCGGATGTTTCTGGTTGATTACAACAATGTAATAGTTTTAATAATAAATTATTATTTATTTAGAAGCAAATATCTTTTAGTATAAATGAACAAATTACACCCATAATATTCTTGAAAAATATGACTCAAAAGCATAAATTTAGCTTTAGTATAATGAAAAACTCACCCGTTAAACAATTTTATAATAATTTAATAAAATATTCTGATGTTCTTATCGCTTTACCGGCCGCGGTATATTTTGATTGAAACCTCGCGCGCTACTATTAATAATACAAATGAATTAATGATATTATGTGGTGTATGTTAATATATAAAAATAAATACTAAATAAGTATACATTAGCATATTAAGACGGAGGCTTAGGGTTTAGGGCTTAGGGTTTAGGTTAGGGCTTAGGGTTTAGGGCTTAGGGTTTAAGGTTTAGGGCTTAGGGCTATTACCGATTTAGATGAAAATATGATATGTAAACGACCAATATTTTCAAGAATATATAAAGTGCCATAGTGTTTAATAATATGGGAGAATTAATGATATTATGTAATGTGTGTTAATATATAATGAATGATAAAAAACATAATACTTATAAAATTAGGTTTTATTATTTATTATTTTTTAAATAGACATACAAACACTTAACATTTTTAACGCCGCAAATACTATCTCTTTTGGAGTGATTTGTACAATAGTGGTAAGAGTGAATCAACACAAATACAACAATTTAAATGGGCGCATCTTAACAATAAATTATTTGAATATATATTTTAGACCCCTTTGATAACAAATTATTTTTTTATTCTATTATATTTGCTTTGCGTAACTCATCTTCAATGGCAGCGATCTCATTCTGATGTGATGTATGTCCAGCCTGTTGTGATGCGTGCAAAAGAACCAGACGGTCCACCAATTCATCAATGCTGTCCCAGTACTTATATTGATATTGAACGTTCACCGATTTATTTGGCATTTGTAAAGTATAATCAAAATCTCTGTTGTTAGTTATGTTTAACAAATTTCGTCGCTCCATGCAGTTATTGGGTGCTGGTTGAGGATGCATTATATTAATGTCTTTATCGCCGTCAGGTTGTTGTTGTAGTATGGCACATTTGTGTCTTTTATCACACAGCAGTTTAATTTCATCAACATACTCTATCAAATCTTGTACTAAATTTAACACATTTTCAACGTAATCATCGCAATGTATTTCACCAATTTCATCTTCACGCTCAGACATATTATCGTCTTCCATGTATTCTTCTTCTGTATCATCATCAATCACACGCGTATCACTGTCGAGTTCTCTTTTTAGTTTATTTGTAACTTCATGTACTTTAGAATCAGATACATGTTCGACGCCGTCCATTATGGTTTCAGTGGGTTTATTAATTTGTAAATCACTATCAGTATTCACTGTTTGTTTGTTATTATTATAGGTGTCCACATCAAAACTTGTATGTTTTTTAGTTTTCATGTGTTGCACTAAATGATCCTTGCGATAAAATTTGGCGTTACAATAATCACATTTAAATATTTTATGTTCATTCAAATGTATGCGCTCATGGCGCTTTAAGATATTTTCAGTGGATAATTCCTTCTTACAGACTTTACACATAAACATTTTTGCAGATGTGCGCGCGATGGTACTCCCAGTAACACTGAGCCCTAAGCCCCAAACCCTAGGCCCTACAGGTGTTGAATATTTCCCACACATACGCAAAGAGAATGTTAGTATCATGAGGCTGATTGGGATGGGGGCATATATCACAAATATCTATATCAATATATAGTAGTAAACAACTAATTTAACTTCAGTGTGTGGTTGGATACTACTGGTGAACGCTGTTATATATTTTATATCATAATGAGTGAGGAAACACAGCGTAAAATAATTGCTGTTGAGAAAGAGATTCGTAGAAAATTATTGGATATGAAATGGAATAAGACTAGAGATGATGAATTACTAAATAAAACCTATAATCCATTAATTGAACACATTAAGAGCCTATTAACATACCAACAACAACAACAACAACAACAACAACAACAAGCGTCTGCTAGTGTTGGAGCATTTAAAACTAAAAATGCTACACACAGCCCCTCTAAAATTCCTAAATTAAAACACAGTTCTAGCGACGACGATGCAAGCATTAGAATTCCTAAATTAAAACATAGTTCCAGCGAAGATGACTCGGACACTAATTTGTTGGGCCAACCAAAAGCTCAAGCGCAGTTTTTACCATCTGAGCATGAAGACACATTTGGCGTAGATGCCGACGATGGTGATGGTGATGAAAATTTGTTTGATTCTGCGACCGATCAGGCGCCTCAAATGGAAGAGGGGTCAATTAGTGAAGAAGCTTTGGAAGAATATTATGAACAATATGGTAGAATACCTAGAACATATGTTGAAAAGATAATAATAAAGGATGCCAACGTTGACGACACACATGTGGGATTACAACGCGACCCAACCATTGAGAAGTGGAAGCTTGGGAAATCTACGGTTCATTTTGTACCTAAGAGTAGTGATATTATTATAGAGGGAAAAAGATATAAAGGAACCGTTGGGTTGTATGAATTGATTACCATGAAATACCCCAAGTCTGACACTGAGAGGGATAGACAAAATTATTTAGACATTATAAACAGAACCCATCTGCTACATAGAAATTTTGATCCCACACAACAAATCCAGGGGAATCGATCGTATAAATATATAAATATCATTAAACCACTTTTAAACAAGCGGCGCTCACATTATTTGTCTAGAGCGACCCCAGCACCATCATCATCGGGGAGAGGCATAAGACGAAATTTGTTAAACATAGCTAACAACAGAGATTTTGATTATACTTTACAAATGCCAAATAAATCGGCGAACGTTCAATATCAATATAAGTACTGGGACAACATTGATGAATTGGTGGACCGTCTGGTTCTTTTGCGCGCATCACAACAGGCTGGACATACATCACATCAGAATGAGATCGCTGCCATTGAAGAGGAGTTACGCAAAGCAAATATAATAGAATAAAAAAATAATTTGTTATCAAAGGGGTCTAAAATATATATTCAAATAATTTATTGTTAAGATGCGCCCATTTAAATTGTTGTATTTGTGTTGATTCACTCTTACCACTATTGTACAAATCACTCCAAAAGAGATAGTATTTGCGGCGTTAAAAATGTTAAGTGTTTGTATGTCTATTTAAAAAATAATAAATAATAAAACCTAATTTTGTAAGTATTATGTTTTTTATCATTCATTATATATTAACGCACATTACATAATATCATTAATTCTCCCATATTATTAAACACTATGGCACTTTATATATTCTTGAAAATATTGGTCGTTTACATATCATATTTTCATCTAAATCAGCAATAGCCCTAAACCCTAAACCCTAAACCCTAAACCCTAAACCCTAAGCCCTAAGCCTTAAGCCCTAAACCTTAAACCCTAAGCCTTAAGCCCTATTAATATTTTATGTTGCATGCCAGGATATTGGAAAACCGAGCAAAATGGTGTTATTGCAATTTCATGAACATAAATAAGATACATAATTTTTTCTTATTCTCCGTCTTAATATGCTAATGTATACTTATTTAGTATTTATTTTTATATATTAACATACACCACATAATATCATTAATTCATTTGTATTATTAATAGTAGCGCGCGAAATTATTTGTTGTTGCTTATGCCCCCCTTTTATACTACAATAATCAGATAAATATTGAAACACCATAGTGACCCCGCTCTTATTTTTCTCTAAATATTTTGGCTTACCACAGCCTCCTATTATTTGCTTGTTTTGATAATTTTAATTAAAAAATAAAAAATCCTAATTTTATAAGTATTGTGTTTTTTATCATTCATTATATATTAACATACACCACATAATATCATTAATTCATTTGTATTATTAATAGTAGCGCGCTAGGTTTCAATCAACACATTCCGCGGCCGGTAAAGCGATAAGAACATCAGAATATTTTATTAAATTATTATAAAATTGTTTAACGGGCGAGTTTTTCATTATACTAAAGCTAAATTTATACTTGTGGACTATATTTTTCAGGAATATTATGGGCGTAATTTGTTCATTTATACTAAAAGATATTTCTTCTAAATCTAGATCACAAGTTAATTTTTTATCTTAGTAGAGTACCTAGGCCGGTTCTGCCGCAATTCCCCATGTTAATTCTTATGGGATTTTGAAAAATAAATATGCCATTTTACTTCCTGTCACGTGACATTGTGACGTCACAACCACGTGACCAATCAAACGCCATCTAGCGGCTAAATGTTAAAGCAGGGCTACCAACATAACAGAAATCCAAGATGGTGGTTGCCAACTTAACTAATTTAAAAATTCAAAATTCAAAATTCAAAATTCAAAATTCAAAATTCAAAATTCAAAATTCAAAATTCAAAATTCAAAATTCAAAAATCAAAATTCAAAATTCAAAATTCAAAATTCAAAATTCAAAATTCAAAATTCAAAATTCAAAATTCAAAATTCAAAATTCAAAATTCAAAATTCAAAATTCAAAATTCAAAATTCAAAATCAAAAATGATCACGTGATAACCATAAAAAAAAAATACCTTTACATTTAATCTGCGGAGTGTAGCAGCAGCAGCAGGTGAAGGTCCCACATACAAAAATTGAAAATGGTATCGGATTGGCTGTAGCGTTGACCGTTGGCTAGTTACCGCTCGGACTGTATGACCTTGAACTGGTGAGCGCGCCGCGGTGGACATTATCTTCATGAGGTATGCATGTGTTATCACTAATCGCACCAGCTGCAGCAGCAGATAAGATTGTGGAGAAGACAAAAAACCGCCTCCAAGAAGTCACACACAACCCCTGGGGTTTGGAGTTTGCAATCAAGGAATGTGGACGTCACATTCCCACCATGAATGCAGCACTAAAATCTTCCACGTCGGCGAATGAAAAACTGCATATTGCGGACTGTGTTTTACGTATGAAAGGGTTTCGATCACAAATGAAAGCGTTACGGTGTGCGACCCGCAGTCAACAAGGAGCTCATGAGATAAATTATCATCAGTGTGAAAAGTGTAAGAAGAATTTCACAAGAAAAAGCAATTTAACACGTCATCAGCGTTATTATTGCAACAATAGTAATAATACTTTACAAACAAATCAAACCGTTACATCTACGAAGGAAGAAAAAATATCTCCAACGTTTACGATTCAATTTAATCCTTGGTGGGATTCCATGTTTATTGCTGTACATGGTTTTTGTGAGTTCAACGTAGAAGCATTAAAATTTCTGTTGAATCACTACTCTGAGCAATTCATGAGGCAGTTAAAGGTGTTTAAAACAGAAAATTCTTTAGAGAAAATTAGGACGGTTGTAAAAATTAAGTATTCAACCGCCACTACAAAAGATACGTACAAGACTATGGAACTAAATGGTAAAATTACTCTGGAAGAGACGTTGGATTGGTATGAGAATAACATTCAGGAACCTATTTGCTTAGAGTTGCAACGTATACAAGAGCAAGGAGGAATAGCAATTATTATATGTAATTTAAAAGTTTATCTGGAAAACAGCAAGGACTCATGTAAACAACAACAACACAATAGCACAATTCAAATTAATAATATCGTATATGAAATGGATGAAGATTGCAAACTCAAATTTGTTGAGGAAAAAGAAGAAGACATACCCGGTTTCAGAAACATGTAATTATTAAAATAGCAGAAGCACAAGCTAGATATACGTGCTTAGACTTGAGGTTCTATAGGAAGAGATTTCCCGCAGCATGTTGGTGGTGGTTTGGTCAAGACCAACCAGGTTTCAGAAATATGTAGAATAGAGAATAACGATGTATTTTAGAAAATTCAATAAATCACATTTTGAAAATATAATGTTTGTCCTTGCTTTATTGTTACAACCTATTGCCACAACCAACGTATCATTAACACCTTAATCCTTATACCTGAATTAATATAGTATCCAAAAAAAATAATCCGATTAACCTAAAATATTAAGAGGGGTGATTAAATACAAATTAATTACATCAGATGTAAACACAAATATTTATTTAAAAATTTAAAACTTAACAAATAGGAATACACCAAACATGAATGGGATATTAATAATATTCATGTCAATTAAACATATATATATATATATATATATATATATATATATATATATATATATATATATATATTTGAATAAGTATTATTGAATTTAAAGGAATATATTTGAATTATCAAGATACTACAGGTGTAGTGTATGCTATCAAACCAGCCAACCGTTTTTATCACAATCATGCCGAGATACCTTATAAGAAAAGTATCTCGATCCACAAATACAAATACAACATAACAATAATAAATAAATCTTATAGCTACCCCCGAATTAAGTGGGGAAATATCTCTTCTCTTCAGCTCATTTTTAACCCAAAAATTTTGGAATCTAAACTAGTAGCCCCACGCTTTTTAATATTAAGTAGTGATCTAACTCGGGCCACAATATGTTCGGTTTCCCATTTAATATATTTTTGAGATTTTTCAAAATTATTATGCTGGAGTTGTTCACCATGATTTGTAGTGATATGCTCTTTTTCAGCTGATTTAAGTTCATCCTCTTGTAGCATTTCTTCATCAATAGAACTTTCCCCCTCACCTTCAACCGATTTCAATTCATCCACTTGTAGCATTTCTTCATCGTCAGAACTTTTCCCATCCTCTTCAACTGATTTCAGCTCATCTACTTTTAACATTTTTTCATCGCCAGATTGTTCCTCTTCCTCTTCGCTAGTGTTGTTTTCCCACAGATATTTATGTTTTGATTGTGTAACATCATCTAAGTTTTGCATTTCTGCGTCGCCGTACGCTATCGCAATTTAATTTTACTTCACCAACATATTCAGTTAAATCTTCAATAATGTTAATAATACTCTCAATAATTTTATCAGTAGTAGCATAGTATTTATCATGACCCGCCATCTCGTCTTTAACAAAATTATGTATATTGCACCCATATTCATCATTACATTCAACCTGTTGAGCATGTAAATCGTTTTGAACATTTCGAGACTTCTTCTGTATAGTTTGTTGTACTTCGGAAACCATTGTATCATTAAAATGATTCGACCCACCCTTAAAGCTTTTTATTTGTTGATTTTCTATCTTATCATTATCATTAGACGGTGTGGACATGCTGAGATGGTTTTGTGTAATATTATTATGTTGTTGTCGTTTATGATGTTGTAAAACATCTAGGCGTTTGAATGTTTTTCCACAGTATATACATTCTAGGTTATGTTCCAAATGGTTTTTTTCATGACGCCTTAAACTCTGAATATATGAGAAACCTTTTTGGCATACTTGACACTTATACATGTTGGCTGATTGACGGCTAAAACACCACTAACTGTTTAGGGAAAGCGTGTGTGATATATTATACCCCTCTTTCATCTACAACCTACCCATCCATCCACCCATCCAGCCATCCAGCCATCCAACCATCCAACCATCCAACCATCCAACCATCCAACCATCCAACCGTCCAACCATCCAACCATCCAACCATCCGGCCATCCAACCATCCAACCATCCAACCATCCGGCCATCCAACCATCCAACCATCCGGCCATCCAACCTTCCAACCATCCGGCCATCCAACCATCCAACCATCCAACCATCCAACCATCCAACCATCCAACCATCCAACCGCCCAACCATCCATTTGTGGGGTACACAAACCCTTGTTAATATTCATTAATCATATAACACCACCGCTCTAATATATAAAATTAGGTCTCAATGGTTGAATTATGGGAGTGTTCATTATTTACATGTCTTTTGGAAGTTGATCAGTAGGTGTATGTGAGAAGAAAAGGTTAATAAAACAGGCTAATAAGATACAGTACATGTTTACATTTATTTAAATATAGAAACAGTTTAAATATTTATACAATTAAATTATATACACATTATATACATTTATAAAAATTAGTCAATCTCCATGATGCTATAATGACCCCATGGCAGAGTGTCGTAAGTACCAGGCACTAGATAACGTTTGTCATCGTGAGGACTTAGTGCGATTTTAGTTTGCTCCACAGTTGAAACATTATGTTTATCAGTCTTGAACAATTTTTGTAGAACCGTTGTCTCCTTACCCCCATTAAGACATTCTATATAATCGTTGAATGAGATTTTGTTTTTTACTATATGCCTCTTGACGCCTTTGGCTTTTTTAACGGCATCCTCCCCCTCTACACGCACAGCATACATTTTAGATCGTAACCCAACAAACTCGGACATCACCTTACCGGCGTTCTCGTCCTTCATCATACCAAGAACCTTTTTATTTACTCGAGGAATATTGTAAATGTTATTGATATCATAATCAGAGGTGTCATATGTTGTTTGAGCGTCTTGTCGAATTACTTCATATAAGTCATCGCACTCTACTTCGTATATGAGAGAATCAGTATCAGTGTAACATACTCGCGCCTTATCGCCGAAACGATCCCTCATATACTTGTAGTGGAAATCGTAAATCGCTAATTTGGATATGTCCAAGATGCACATGCCTACGTATATAGGTTTATTAAAATAAACTTCAGTCTTATTAAGCTCTATAGCGGTTAAATTTTCCTCGAAAATAGTGCTAGATTTAAAATTTGGTTTTGAAATCAACGCCTCAGCACCGTACCTACCATCCCATTTTGAAACCAATTTCACTATAGAGTGTTTTCTAATGTTCTCCATGGTCTTGCCGAATACTGCGTTATTCATGAGCTTAAACAAGTTTTTCTCAAAATCATTTGTAGCAGCTGTACGTAATTTAGTGTTTAAATCTATATAATTTTTTAACCATGCCGATTGCTTAAACTTTAATACCCTATGAATTTTAGTTAATTTCAAACCGTTTTCCAAAGCTTGCTGCAGGTTGCGGTAATGAATCACATATTCTTTTCTATTTTTAAGTGTTGCCAATAATTTTTTCTCTTT
This sequence comes from Lordithon lunulatus, assembly GCA_963942505.1. Taxonomy (NCBI): domain Eukaryota; kingdom Metazoa; phylum Arthropoda; class Insecta; order Coleoptera; family Staphylinidae; genus Lordithon; species Lordithon lunulatus. Next base: position 38,116,828 of record OZ012674.1, on the reverse strand, counting down.
GGACCCCTTAGGAGCCTCATGTGCTGGGCAAAATGGCAGATCGCTGTGTGAATCATGAATGTATTGCGGGTACTCGAGATCAACCTCCAAAATATAGCCCTCGGGGTTATCTTTGGGAACATTAAAATTAAAATCTGTTAAATCACCCTCCAACCATTCGAATCCACCATATGGTAAGAACTGTGACATTGCCCACCCGTATTGGTTGTTTATATCGTTATAAATTAAGAATTTCAATGGCTTTGTAGAATCATAATTTGGAAGATATTTATTGTTGGCTTGCGCGTATCGTTTCGAGCATTGACTCAACCCACCTCTAATTCCTTTTTCAATAAACAGAGCCATGTCTGTGTCTGTAAGCAATTCGAGGTTGATACCTGTGTATTTTAGCATACAATCCCACGTGTAGCCTGGGAGAGTATAGTAGTGGGCCGGGTCCAGACCATACGTGTTCATACAACTGTTGCGGAATTGTTCAAAAACATCCGTTAAAAGTAACACCAGTTTTCAAATACAAATCTGAATACTCGCCCAAATTTCGACACGCGAAACTCGACCATACATCGCAAGCATGTACATATTCGTTATCCGTAATATCAGCGTCATTAAGAGCGTTGTAAAAGTCTGCTTTTGATGGCAGTTGTGTCTCATTCAGTCTCGGCCAAGAATTGACATAATCATAAGGAAACACACCTTTACGTGTTAATAAATTAAATTTTCTTTCATCTAAGTCTGTAAATTGTGATTTTAAATTAGGATATTGAGTTAAATTTCCAACCAATTTTTCCAAACTATCAGCTAAAAATCTAAAGGAGTCAATGAATCTAAATTTTATAATGTTGCCTACTACTCGTTTTGTAAACGAAATATAGCGTTCCTTGTTTATAGGGAGTAATTCGACACGACCCTCGAAATCCTTTGCAATATTCTTTATTATGAAATGTGAATCATAACCGCTCAGATTATGAAACACAACGGGAATCACGTGACTGTCCTGATACTTTATGTTGCACTTTTCATGCGCTGCGCCGCGATACTTGCCGGTAAGGTGACAATGGTCTCTAACGCGTTTATCATCATGTTTAAATGGCTGCTCACACATGTGACAACGTTTTGTAGAGTGGAATTCGGTCTCCTGTTCAAATGTAAACTCCATAGGTAACGGGCAAAGGAACACCGTCTCTACATCTTCAGCGAGCTGTTTCATCTCCTGAGCGAACCATTTTTGTGCATCTTCCCCACGATATGATTTATAGAAACTCAGAGTGTCATCATAAGTGCATTTGAAGAAATATGCAACACTATGTGGTATATGTTCTTGTAACGTTTTTGCTGCTTGAATCTTTTTATCAATTTCGCTAGTTGGCGGTTTAAGCAAACACTCGAGGTCCGCATAAACTACGAACGGTACCTTTTCTTTATTCTTAAAGTTTTTAAATTTCAAGTTTGCGTCTTTGGGTTCGGGCATTTTGGTTTTACAATCATTTAGTTTGATACAGTCTTTTGTGTGAATCTCCAGTTTCGATTTCGAAGTGAAATAATGCAGACAGCGGTCGCAGAAGAACTTTTGATGGCTATGTTTGCTGAGCTGTGTTGATACAAGGCGGCTTAAATTTTTTACCCATACGTAATGATATTTAGGTATACTTTCCCCATCTTCTTCATAATGATTTTGGATTAGAAGCAGGTTTACATGTGCGTCGTGTTTGTTCTTTGTCAGATAGGTGGGTACGACGTTGTATCCTTTCTTCATCTTTTCCAGAATGTATACATTGATTGAAATATTATTTTGAGCTTCAAATCGGGGAATTTGTTTGATAGTCATGGGCATTGTTATGTTCTTTAAATTTAGAACTGTATCGTAGTGTGGATAGGATGATGTTCGATTTGCAATTTTAGATGGTGCAGGGTGGAGAGCTGAAGTTACCGCCCACGCAAAACATGCATCGTCTTCGTTTTTCACATTGATGCAAGCTTTTTTTAATTGTATTGATTTCGGCAACTCGATGTATGAAGAGCCAAGTTGTGGAGTAAATTTGTTGATATTGAATGAGATGTTTATTATCTCGCTCAAGGCCCAACCACTACCCTTTTCCTGAAATTCCTCAAGCTGTGTTAAAATGTCATCGTTGATGTTTTCCATAAACCATACATCCAGCTTTGTATCGCGATAGATTGGAACGTTCTTCGTCTTCAAATATTTATAGTCCTCAATCTCAGCATCACCCTTCTTCATTATAAATAAACCACAAAATACAGCGTTGACTTTCAATGTAACTTCTTTTTTCAACATTGCCTTGATTCGTCGACAAAACAAGTCCTGGGCGTCTTTGAGAAATGCCGTGGGCTCTTTATGATTCAGACTGATTACAGCACCTGTCCGCATTCTGCATGCAAACGCAGATTGAACGTCAACCCATTTAACGCGGGTGCTTACACGATTCTTGCGGTTGGGGTTTGGTTGTGCATACCCCGAACCGACAATTCTCCTTAGTCCTTTCATTACAGACCGGAAGCTGTTCATAAGCGTTATACTGTTGATGATATGCTGCTTCTCACCCACGCTTCTTGCAGTCTTTAGTGCTGCATTCATGGTGCGGATATGTCGTCCGCATTCCTTAATTGCAGGTTCAATCGCTGGGGGGTCATTCATTACTTTCTGCAGACGTGTTCTCATCTCCTCAACAAGTCTTGAAAAAGACTGATTTTTATTAGATGCTAAAGAAGAAGCCATTTTCTACAACAGATAATTTTCTAATTAATAGACTATCACAAGTTAAAGTAATGACATTCAATGATTTAATTTTTTAAATTACATAACTATTTATTTGTATGAATTTGATAGGTGTGAAATTTATGATAAAAATACTATTACTACTACTATGCAGATTAAATGAATAATAAGTTTGAGTTGATATTACGTAGCAAATTGATACGACGCGCTCGGAGCTTATCTACTTCCGTTCGCATCACGGTCGAATGTATGACGCGTGAATTAATAGCGATAACAAATAATATTAAATTAGAATTCATTTGTAGTAGTAGTAGTAAGGTAATATCAGGTGCATCCAAAATTTTAATTTTATTGATGTCCTGTTCAAAAAATTTGATTGACCACAAGATTTTATCCGTTTCAGTCTATCACCTTGCGTTTGGGAGATAACGCCCGGGGTTAGGTGTGATTCACTTGCGCACCGCAGGTGACCCGCCGAGAACGCGGGTGCGGCTGCTGATACGCGGTAAACTTTCGAGGCGCGGATGGAATTTTAGCTTCTGGTTATTGTTATCAAATGTCTTAAGTAATAGTTACGACTCGGATGGCTTTTGGTTATTGACGATTCTAGTTCTTAAGCAAGAAATTTAACTGCGGATGGCTGTTGGTTATTGCTGATTCTAATTCTTAAGCAAGAAAATAGATGCGGATGGCATCTGGTTATTGCCGATTCTAGTTCTTAAGCATGAAATTTAACTGTGGATGGTACATATACCATCCAGTTACTTACCTTAAAATATTATTTAAGTAGATGGGCTGAAGCACCAGTGAATACACTAGACTATGATGATGATGTGTACTGAAGACGGTTCAATCAGTAACTGATTGGATTTGATTGAAATCACACTATTTATACCTTCGCGCTCCCTCAAAAATTTACCCAGTCAAGTGGCAGTGACAAGATTTATAAGACCAGGAATTACATCAAAATTCACTAAGGAGTAGTGTTGATTTTGTAGCGAACTCTTTTCCATAACAATGCAGCACTCCACAACCATTCACCACCACCATTTCGGGATTCACACTAGGGTTCAATATTTGTTAAAAATGATACACATTTCTGTCCCACGTTATCAATTTTCGCACTATTCCCGACAATGGAGTATACTCAACAACTGCGCCACATAAAATGGGGGCAATATGCTTGAGTGTCAGCCTTAAATACTGTTCACTAAACAATAGATTATAAACAATGTATGAATTCACCCCAAATAACAGGATGTTATGTTACTATTTGCCAGATAATAGATTATATGATTTTATCCCAAATAACAGGATGTTATGTTATATTTCTTGAAAAATTTAAAATTATCAAAACAAGCAAATAATAGGAAGCTGTGGTAAGCCAAAATATTTAGAGAAAAATAAGAACGGGGTCACTATGGTGTTTCAATATTTATCTGATTATTGTAGTATAAAAGGGGGGTATAAGCAACAAAAATAATAGTTAATCTAAAACCGTTCTCAGTTGCATTATGGCACCGATTGCATCAACATCTGCTGTTAAGGAATCTTCGCCCTCAGCAGCAAGTATTTGGAACGTAAAAGACATGAATTCTTCTTACCACGTGCAGCATAAGCTACTCAATATAATCTGTGGAATAATATCACAGGAATTTATCGAAAGAGGTGCCTACGGTGTTTGTTTACCTGCGACGATGATATTTTGCGAACAGGCACAAAAGTTGGGGATAATAGTCGATATGGTTTGTGGATCGCTGGTATTCAACAAGAATAACGATCTTAAAATTCCACTGCATTTCTGGGGGTTGTACGACTCTAAGATTTATGATCCTACGCGAGAAATAACACAGAGCCGGTGTGCAGAAGCAGATCCATCCAAATATTCATACATTATCAACGAAGAAGAAGAAGAAATCGACAACTTTGAACACTTCTTAATGCTGCGCCATTATAATATTTTCAAGGAGACGCGTTGTACTAGTGATTATTTCACTGGTGCGCCAGAATTTTTGTTAGATGCTAAGAAGGCTGTAGATTTACGAATAAATACTATATTTAGGAAATATATAATCTAATAAAGTTAGTATAGTGTGTGTGTAAACAGTATGATAATAAAATAAAAATATTGTTACATAGAGTTGCGTCTTTTTATTTAAAACTATACCCTGCTAGACATTTTACTGGGAAAAAGCATATTGATAAGGAATTTCCGAGAACACAAGACGAAGACACGAAACTCAGGAAAAGAAAAGGTTAATAAAGCAATATAAGTAATATAAGATACAGTACAAAATTAAATTGCTATAGCGTACATGTTACTAATTTACATAGCGGCCAGGGGGAAAGAGGAAGGTTCTGGCGACGCAGAAATTCAAAACTTAGATGATGTTACACAATCAAAACATAAATATCTGTGGGAAAACAACACTAGCGAAGAGGAAGAGGAACAATCTGGCGATGAAAAAATGTTAAAAGTAGATGAGCTGAAATTGGTTGAAGGTGAGGGGAAAAGTTCTGACGATGAAGAAATGCTACAAGTGGATGAATTGAAATCGGTTGAAGGTGAGGGGGAAAGTTCTATTGATGAAGAAATGCTACAAGAGGATGAACTTAAATCAGCTGAAAAAGAGCATATCACTACAAATCATGGTGAACAACTCCAGCATAATAATTTTGAAAAATCTCAAAAATATATTAAATGGGAAACCAAACATATTGTGGCCCGAGTTAGCCCACTACTTAATATTAAAAAGCGTGGGGCTACTAGTTTAGATTCCAAAATTTTTGGGTTAAAAATGAGCTGAAGAGAAGAGATATTTCCCCCACTTAATTCGGGGTAGCTATAAGATTTATTTATTATTGTTATGTTGTATTTGTATTTGTGGATCGAGATACTTTTCTTATAAGGTATCTCGGCATGATTGTGATAAAAACGGTTGGCTGGTTTGATAGCATACACTACACCTGTAGTATCTTGATAATTCAAATATATTCCTTTAAATTCAATAATACTTATTCAAATATATATATATATATATATATATATATATATATATATATATATATATATATATATATATATATATATATGTTTAATTGACATGAATATTATTAATATCCCATTCATGTTTGGTGTATTCCTATTTGTTAAGTTTTAAATTTTTAAATAAATATTTGTGTTTACATCTGATGTAATTAATTTGTATTTAATCACCCCTCTTAATATTTTAGGTTAATCGGATTATTTTTTTTGGATACTATATTAATTCAGGTATAAGGATTAAGGTGTTAATGATACGTTGGTTGTGGCAATAGGTTGTAACAATAAAGCAAGGACAAACATTATATTTTCAAAATGTGATTTATTGAATTTTCTAAAATACATCGTTATTCTCTATTCTACATATTTCTGAAACCTGGTTGGTCTTGACCAAACCACCACCAACATGCTGCGGGAAATCTCTTCCTATAGAACCTCAAGTCTAAGCACGTATATCTAGCTTGTGCTTCTGCTATTTTAATAATTACATGTTTCTGAAACCGGGTATGTCTTCTTCTTTTTCCTCAACAAATTTGAGTTTGCAATCTTCATCCATTTCATATACGATATTATTAATTTGAATTGTGCTATTGTGTTGTTGTTGTTTACATGAGTCCTTGCTGTTTTCCAGATAAACTTTTAAATTACATATAATAATTGCTATTCCTCCTTGCTCTTGTATACGTTGCAACTCTAAGCAAATAGGTTCCTGAATGTTATTCTCATACCAATCCAACGTCTCTTCCAGAGTAATTTTACCATTTAGTTCCATAGTCTTGTACGTATCTTTTGTAGTGGCGGTTGAATACTTAATTTTTACAACCGTCCTAATTTTCTCTAAAGAATTTTCTGTTTTAAACACCTTTAACTGCCTCATGAATTGCTCAGAGTAGTGATTCAACAGAAATTTTAATGCTTCTACGTTGAACTCACAAAAACCATGTACAGCAATAAACATGGAATCCCACCAAGGATTAAATTGAATCGTAAACGTTGGAGATATTTTTTCTTCCTTCGTAGATGTAACGGTTTGATTTGTTTGTAAAGTATTATTACTATTGTTGCAATAATAACGCTGATGACGTGTTAAATTGCTTTTTCTTGTGAAATTCTTCTTACACTTTTCACACTGATGATAATTTATCTCATGAGCTCCTTGTTGACTGCGGGTCGCACACCGTAACGCTTTCATTTGTGATCGAAACCCTTTCATACGTAAAACACAGTCCGCAATATGCAGTTTTTCATTCGCCGACGTGGAAGATTTTAGTGCTGCATTCATGGTGGGAATGAACCGTCCACATTCCTTGATTGCAAACTCCAAACCCCAGGGGTTGTGTGTGACTTCTTGGAGGCGGTTTTTTGTCTTCTCCACAATCTTATCCAAAGACATATTACTTGATGCAGAGCTCATATTTCAGGTTAAGTTTATGATGATGATGTGTACTGAAGACGACTCAATCAGGAACTGAGTATTCATAAGAAAATCGCACTATTTATACCTTCGCGCTCCCTCAAAACTTTACCCAGTCAAGTGGCAGTGACAAGATTTATAAGACCAGGAATTACACCAAAATTCACTTTTAAGGAGTTGTGTTCATTTTGTGGTGAACACTTTTCCGTAACAATACACACAAAATATACAATTGAAACAAATTCATAGAATATTTCTTATCTCGAGTGCGAAGTTTTCGCTAAAACGCACACGCATTACTACTTGCAGCCCGTAAACTGATAAGAACAATAAAAGTGCGGAGTTTTCGCTAAAACACACACGCATTACTACTTGCAGCCCGTAAACTGATAAGAACAATAAAAACACGGTTTTGCATTTTATTGCAATTCAACTAAAAACGCACACACACACACACTTTACAACTTGCATCGTGTATAGAAGTAAAAAGAACATAGTTTTGCATTTCATTGTGATGCTCATTTCGCTATCATTTTAAATTTCATCCTCCAAACAATGTAATACGGTTATATAGCGCGCGCGAATTAATTGTGGGGGAAAACTTGCGATTGCCTTCGCAATTGTATAGAAAGATAAGATTGTTCTTTATCCCACATCCCGTCACAATGTTTCTTAATATGGATATTGGGAATCGTTGCATATTTAACCTAAAGATCGTTTGAAATATTTTAGTAGTCCACTAACCTTGGGGGATGATAACGTTGCTATCGTAGTCATCGATGTCGCCGCTGCCGCTGCTGCTGCTGCAGCTGGTGCGATTAGTGATAACACATGCATACCCCATGAAGATAATGTCCACCGCGGCGCGCTCACCAGTTCAAGGTCATACAGTCCGAGCGGTAACTAGCCAACGGTCAACGCTACAGCCAATCCGATACCATTTTCAATTTTTGTATGTGGGACCTTCACCTGCTGCTGCTGCTACACTCCGCAGATTAAATGTAAAGGTATTTTTTTTTATGGTTATCACGTGATCATTTTTGATTTTGAATTTTGAATTTTGAATTTTGAATTTTGAATTTTGAATTTTGAATTTTGAATTTTGAATTTTGAATTTTGAATTTTGAATTTTGAATTTTGAATTTTGAATTTTGAATTTTGAATTTTGAATTTTGAATTTTGAATTTTGAATTTTGAATTTTGAATTTTGAATTTTGATTTTTGATTTTTGAATTTTGAATTTTGAATTTTGAATTTTGAATTTTGAATTTTGAATTTTGAATTTTGAATTTTGAATTTTGAATTTTGAATTTTGAATTTTGAATTTTGAATTTTGAATTTTGAATTTTGAATTTTGAATTTTGAATTTTGAATTTTGAATTTTGAATTTTGAATTTTGAATTTTGAATTTTGAATTTTGAATTTTGAATTTTGAATTTTGAATTTTGAATTTTGAATTTTGAATTTTGAATTTTGAATTTTGAATTTTGAATTTTGAATTTTGAATTTTGAATTTTGAATTTTGAATTTTTAAATTAGTTAAGTTGGCAACCACCATATTGGATTTCTGTTATGTTGGTAGCCCTGCTTTAACATTTAGCCGCTAGATGGCGTTTGATTGGTCACGTGGTTGTGACGTCACAATGTCACGTGACAGGAAGTAAAATGGCATATTTATTTTTCAAAATCCCATAAGAATTAACATGGGGAATTGCGGCAGAACCGGCCTAGGTACTCTACTTATCTTTATTGGTTGGCTTTATAAGGAACTTGATATATGTCGCGTTGTAATCAGTGTGGGGCCTTATCACCCCATTTCCGCACACCGCTCCCGCGTTAGTTGCAACTTATTCGCGACTTCTTGTTTGCTTTAGTTGGTTTAGTGATTGTGAAACTGGACCGAGAATATTTTAAGGGTTTGTGTGAGATCACTCTCTGCCCGACTATTAATATTATTTTTTGTCGGTTTGAGCGCGATCTCTCATGAACTTTTAACAAAAACTTCTGTGAATATATTTTAAATTATGTGCTTGTTAGTTGTATAATTATTGAAATATTTTAATGGTAACATCTTTTGTGATTAATATTAATTTTGTTATTATCACATTTGATGCTACCAACAGAATTTTTCGTCTACTACATTACAAGGCATTATCGTCCTGGAAGCTCTTATCAAAATCAGGCGGTTTCCATTTATGGATCATGTTTTAGCATAATCAGACTTATGTGTGTGTTCTTGTGCGTGTTGGTTGGGCGTTGGCTCTATTCACATTATTTATACATTTAGGGGTTTATGTTTGTTCAACCCTCGGCCAACTACTAGTATTAATTTAGTGGGTCGGTGTGTTGATCAATTATAAACCCTTTGAAATAAGCGTCTGTGTTTCCTTTTACGATATATGCATGCTATTTGTATAATAATGAAAAAGATTGTAGTGTCATCATCTTTGTGTTTAGTATTTTTTATCATTGAGCACATTGGTGTTGACATTACAATTTTTCAAACTGCTACATTACAACACATCACATATTTCTGCAAATATTGGCTATTTATACACCACATTTTTACCTAAATCGTAAGTTATGATTTTTTAATAATTACATATATTTATTATTTCTTAGTATTTATTTTTATATGTGTAATCAAACAGAAACTTCCCGGACATCCTTATCGGGATGTAGGCCACAAATAATTATTTTGTTTGCATATATTCGCGAGTTGTTGTGCGCGTAAGACATTCGCCAGTTTTGTGAGCGGTGTTTTCTTAGTATTTATTTTTTTATGTGTAATCAACCAGAAACATCCCGGACATCCTTATCGGGCTGTAAGCCGCAAATAATTATTTTGTTTGCATATATTCGCGAGTTGTTATGCGCGTAAGACGGTTGCCGAGGCTATTAGTGGTGCTGTTCCGAGTGTGCATTTGAGGGGGATATGTCCGATCAGTCGTGGGCTAACTATTAATATTAATTTAGTCAGTCCACGTATTGATCGGTTATATCCTTTCAAAACAAAAAAAAAACATCTGTGAATACCTTTAACATTCTGGATTGGTTATTTGTATAATAATTGAAATATTTTTTAATGACAATATCTTTGTGATTAATATTAATTTTGTTATTAATCCATCGGTATTGTCGGCAGAATTTTTCAATCACAACACTATAACACTTTATGGATTCTTGAAACATTTACATATCATATTTTCATCTAAATCGTAAGTTAATTTTTATCTTTATTAATTGGCTTTTTGAGCAATCTGGTGACTGGTTTGCCTAGCTGAGCATTCTGGTTGCGCAGTTCACATCACCCAACAGTGCGCGTCCCGCTCGTCCGTCGGGTGTTGTGGGATTTTAGTTGGCACTTTTTTTCTATGGGTGGCAGCACCCATGTGTATATACTGATTTTTTAGTATGCAGACGCCTCATTTATATCCAGTAACGGGTTTACACAGCTGAGCATTCTGGTAACCAGATTGCACATCTGAGCATTCTGGTAACTGGTATGCACAGCTGAGCATTCTGGTAACTGGTATGCACAGCTGAGCATTCTGGTAACCAGAATGCACAGCTGAGCATTCTGGTAACCGGTATGCACAGCTGAGCATTCTGGTAACTGGTATGCACAGCTGAGCAATCTGGTTGCACAGTTGAGCAATCTGGTAACTGGTATGCACAGCTGGGCATTCTGGTGGTCGGTTTGCTTAGCTGAGCATTCTGGTTGCGCAGTTCACATCGCCCCCAACAGTGCGCGCGCGTCCCGCTCGTCCGTCCTTTGAGAGTTGTGGGATTTTAGTTGGCACTTTTTTCTATAGGTGGCAGCATTCATGGGTATATATGGTTGCATACGTATGCTCTGCTCCTCCGCGCCGCTAGGTGGAGCTTTTAGTTGGGTCGCAAACCGATAGGTGGGGCTTTTAGTTGGGTCGCCTGGTGATAGGTGGCGCTTTTAGTTGGGTCGCAAACCGATAGGGGGCAGCATTCATGTGTATATATGGTTGCATACGTGTGCGCCGCTCCTCCTGCGCCACCGCCGCTGCCGATTCCAGCACCACCACCACCACCACCACCTGGTCTGGAACCCGCCTTCTTACACTACTAACGACATTTGGGTTTCCAAATAGGACTCGCATATTCCAGTACACTTAACACTATCGCTTTATACATAACAATCAAAGCTGCTGGATGCATAAAATTGTTGTACTGGCTTTGGTACGCAACAATTTTATGCAAGCCAAATAATTTGTTGGCTCTATTTATAATAGTATCTATATGCGAATTAAAATAGAAAGAACTTTCAAAAACAATACCTAAGTCTGTAATTCGATATACATGTTCCAGTAGTTCGTCACCTATTGCATATGCATATTCGAAATTGGACTTCTTCTTTGTAAAGGTAATTATCTTTCACTTGCCTATATTTAACTGCATGTCATTAGAATTACACCATTTCCCAAGATGTGATAGATCTGTTTGCAGTTTCTTACAGTCTTCAATACTTTGCACCTCCAAAAACAACTTTAGGTCGTCAGCGAACTACAGTGCCTTAGCAAACTTGAAATTGGATACGATATCATTAATAAATATTAGGAATAACATGGGACCCAAAACCGACCCCTGTGGTACACCAGATTTAGGATAAAAAGGCTGTGAAGTATATCCTTTCACTTTAACAGTTAATTCCCAGCCGTTCACATAACTTTTAAACCAATTTAAGAGAGAGTCAAGGATGCCATACTCCCTCAACTTGTGTAAAATAACATCATGTGCAACACTATCAAATGCCTTTTGAAAGTCAGTATATACGGCATCCACCTGGTTACCCTTTTGAAATCCGTTCATTATATATTGACTATACAATGGTAAATTTGTAGTGGTATTTCTACATTCTATAAAGCCGTGCTGCTCACTAACAACTATAGTCTTTTTGAAGGCACTTTTTAAATTACTATTTACCAAGTTTTGGCAATGACACACAGGCCAGAAATTGGCCCGTAATTTTTAACATCGTTACGGTCTCCAGACTTGAAAATTGGTGTGATAGAAACACGTTTCTATAATGAGTGATGTGATCCATATTCTAGAGATAAGTCAAATAGTAACATTAATGGTAATGTTAGTGATGGGCTACACATCTTCAAAAATATCGGATGCAGTCCATCCGGCCCCGCACCTTTATTACAGTTATTGTTTAACAATTGATTAAATATTTCATCTGGTACAAATCGCATTTCACACAAATTTATTGTTGAGTTAGACATGGCAAATGACTGTATATGTTCTACATCATCCCTATGGACAGAATTAAAGTAATGTGCAAAGTAATTTTAAGGCTTTTTCATTTCCATCGGACGATCATGCTAGATGGAAATCCTGGGTTAGTTTTCTTGGATTTAACAAATGTCCAAAAATATTTAGGGTTGCGATTATTGATTCCCATCTGAATATTGCTAAGGAAGGTTCTGTAATCTTTTCTTATTTCAGATTTTGACAATTTTCTAAATTTTCTATATTCGCTTAATGTATTTCATTGTTTTGGTTTATGAGTTTTTTACGTAATTTGTTCTTTTCATTATTGTGTTTTATGGTCTTTTTAGGATACCAACATGGGAATGAATTACTACCACTATAATAGGTTTTTGGGTACACATTGTTCTATTGTATAACTAATGATGAAATAGAAAATATCAGTTGACACGTTAACGTCATTGTGCAAAAATATACTCCATATGATAGTTGATGGAAAATCATTTATTATTGTATAATCATTATTCTTGATGTTATATTTCCAGTAAGCTTGTTCAGGTAAATTATCAATGTTCTGTCTACAAGGTAAATTAACAACTAGTGTCGGATGATATAAATCAGGTACAGTCAGTTCAAATTTAGCTGATATCAGTGAAACACCAGGAAGGTTAACGAAACATAGGTAAAGTAATCTATTTTGGTGATTTCTTATTATGTTGGATTGTCTGAGATCGACATAGTTATAGCTATCTAGAAGAATGTTTATGGAATTATTTTTGGAACCATTGGCACAAAGTGTTTCATTAACATACATCCATTTAGTAGTAGGTAAATTATAATCACCCACTATGCTCGATTGTAGCTGAGTAACGAACAAAAATATCACTATCATTTTACGAATATTTTACTAACACGTTTTTTTTAAATATTTAAAAAAAACTAAGGCCCTATTCAAAAATATGTCTGATTGTTGTTAGTTTCTAAACAACATTTTGAAACTTTAAAAAAAATCGTGGCGGCTACCTTAATAAAAATTGCAATTTGTTTTATTTATATTCAGACTTATATTAGAATTATAAAATATCTGGTGTGGGCACCACACGCCTTTCCGAACTACATGACCTATTTAGTTTTATATAACATTTTCGACATATTCAACTTTTGACATTTTGATTTTCTTACATTTTTTTAAAACTTTTTTTGAGGTTAGACATTTTACCATTTTGACATTCTGACATTTTAACATTTTGGCATTCTGACATTTTGACATATTTACATTTAGGTATTTTCATATTTTCATATTTCATTTTCAAATGTTCACAGTTTCACATGAAAATGTAATGTAATTATTAATGTATATTTTCAATACCCTACTACATTTAAGATTTTTCGCTAATTCCGCGCTTGATTTACGCCACGCCCGCCGACGTGACGCTGACGTCACGTATATTATTCATTATTTGTAATATGCGCAATAGGAAATTGCTATTATTGAGAAATCTTCTGTTTTAGTCAACCGATTTTGCTCAAATTTTCACAGGGTCGCCGGAACGCGGGCGCTCACCGGATTTCCAAATTTGGTCGCGATCTGTTTTCCCGCCGTGAGTGTTAAAAGGTGCGCCACCGCCCCCAATTATGCTCCGCGCGTCGTATTGATTGTGATTCCTTCGCTGTTCGTGAACGAATTAGGCTCAAATTTTCACTGGATGGTTCTGGATAGTGTCCGCAGATATTTGCCAAATTTGGTCGCAATATGTTGTGCCGTTTTCCCAGAATTTTGTTCACAGACAGACATACATACATACACACAAACCACACACAGACATCGCAAAAAACGGGTTTATTTCGACTATTTTGGGTATAAAACGTAACGAAAATTGAATTTAAAAAAAATGGTACACGGCAACAATACCTTTCTTCTGGTGTAATTATTTTCCCGGAAAGTTATCGCATATTTCCACAATCTTAGTTTGAAAACGTTTTCGGTAAAACAATACCTTCCTTTACATCAGTGATGTATTCGGAAAGTAAATATCTGGTGTCGGCACCACACGACTTTCCGAATTAATGAAATTAAAATTTAAGATTTTTCTCAAAATTATGATATGATTTGATTCGATTTGGTTGAACTGGATTCGATTATTTGTGGTTGTTCACCTATTTTATCTTAATTTATCTTTATTTTGTGTCATTTTGTTTATTTAGTCTTAGATTGCCTCACATACATATACAGAGTGTTGTACAGCAAGGGGACCAACATTGAAATTAAGATATAAAATTTAATTCTAACAAATAAAGAATAACTTTTTTTCGCTCGGCCTTTGTTCAAAAGTTCAAATTGCAAATAAGAACGTCTATCGATTATTCGGAATGAAAATCAAAATATTACAAAAATATTAGAGGGCCATAGAAAAATATTATTACATAACAATAAAAATTGCATACCAAAATATTATTTATAAATCGTGTTCAAAAAGTATTCAGCCAGCGGCAACGCATGCGTGGCAACTTAAAATCAGAATTATAATTTAATCTAAATGTTGCTGATTTTGGATTTGTATAGCAGCATTCAAAATTCTCTCTCGTAATTGTAGTAAAACTATTGAATAAATATAGTCTAATTCGATAGTTTTACAATAATCGAATCAGAAGAATCGATCAACCGCAATCAAATAAAAACATCGATATCAAGTAACTAAAAAACATATTGGATTTCTGAATTAATTAAATAAAAATTTTTTTATTTTTTAAAAGAATTGATTTGGTTCGATTCGTTCTTATTTATTTAATATCCTATTGTATAATAATTTATCTTTATTTTATTTTAATTCGTCTCATAAATATATTATTAAGATAAAATACAATAACAACAACGAGTCCAGTTGTTGTTATTGTATTTTATCTTAATAATATATGAGACGAATTAAAATAAAATAAAGATAAATTATTATACAATAGGATATTAAATAAATAACAACGAATTGAACCAAAATGAATAAAATTTTTGAGAAATACCTTAAATTTTGATTAAATTGTAATTCATTTATTCATAAAGTCTTGTAGTGCCCACACGAGATATTTATTTATTTCTCAGAAAGATTACCTCCAACGATTTGTTTATGAAACAATCTAAACATTTTGTTTGTATTTAATAATATGGGCCGATCCCGGCGGCACTGCAATGCCGGGCCAACCCGTGACGGAAGTGGAGCAAGCCCCTAACTTCCGTCAATTTCCAAAAATCAGTTTAATATACTGGACCCGCATGCGGGTCGTATCAGATATTAAGCTGATAAGAACAGATACTACACTTTGATCTTAGCCATAAGGCCGAGAAGCGATAACTAAAACCATTTTCTGTTCCCCTTTAAACACAAAAATCATAATTTCAAACTGAGAAAATCAACAGCGACATCTGGACGCAGTTTGTAAAGGCGAGCGGTATGGGGCGAACGATTATTAGGGGAGGATTTCAGTGCACGCAGCCATTAAATTCATTTTACTTCGGACGTTTCTTTTGATATTAAAAGATTTCGAAAAATTACCCAGAGTTAACCGGATTATCACCCAAATTTTTTAAGCGGAGTTTAACGGAATATTTCCCGGAGTTAACTAGATTATAATACGGTTTTCATGGAATTTCGCTGATTTAGTTGGAATATTACCTGGAGTTTTCAGAACATTTGTGGCATTTTAAATTTTTTTTTACATTTTGTTTTGTGTTGGTTTTGACTTTTTTTTTAAATTTTTGACAGTTTGATATTTTCACGTATTATTTTTGACTTTTCGACATTTGTGACATTCTTTTACGTTTTTCTTTACTTTTTTGACTTTATTGATATTTTATATTTTTTTTGCCTTTTTTGACTTTTTGATATTTTTGATTTTTTACATTTGTTTTTTATTTTTTTTTTTACTTTTTTTGAAGTTTTGATATTTTCACGTTTTAACATATTAAGTATTTAACTTTTTGGCATTCTGACATTTTTACGTTTTGGAATATAGATATATTTACATTTAGGCAGTTTCAGTTTTTCATTTTTCACGTTTTCATTTTACATATTTTCATATTTCATTACTTGACTACATTTAACATGCGACCATTTTCGCTGATTCCGCGACTGATTTACGTCACGCCCGCTGATTATGACGCGGCACACGTCTCATTATTATTTGCCATATGCGTAATAGGAAATCGCAATTATTGAGAAATCTCCTGTTTTAGTGAACCGATTTTGCTCAAAATTTCACTGGGTCGTCCGAGCGCTGGCCCTTCCCCGATTTCCAAATTTGGTTGATTTCGATTTCGATCAGTTGTGTCGTTTCCCGCCGTGAGTAGATTGTCCGCAACCGCGCCCAATTATGCGCCGCGCATCGTGTTAATCTTGATTCCTTTGTTGTTAGTGACCGATTGTACTCAAATTTTCACTAGATAGCATATAGTGCTCTGTGCTGTATAGTGTCCGCAGATATTTGTCAAATTTAGTCGCAATCTGTTGTGCCGTTTTCCCGGCATTTTGGGGTTGAATACAAGGAATACCCACAAACCCCTGAACCCTTGCTCTACCCCCAGCCTGGAACTGATTTCTAATTTAAGCCTTCAAAGTGGGGATCCAGATAAATCTAATTCATATGTTCGATTATATAAATAAATAAGTAATTTAGGAACTACGCGCACACGTTAAAATAATGCAAAATATCTGGTCTGGACTTTCCGAATTACATGACCTATTTAATTTTGTATAACATTTTCGTCATATTCAAATTTTGGACTTTTTAAATTTTTTTTGACATTTTGACTTTGATGACCTTATTTTTATTTACTTTTTCGACATTTTTTACTTTTTTTGAAATTTATTACTTTTTTGACTTTTTTTGACATTTGACTTTTTTGATTATTTAAAAAAAATACTTTTTTTGATTTTTTATGACATTTTTTTTTTTACTTTCTTTAAAATTTTTGACACGTGAGATTTTGACATTTTCACGTTTTGACATTTTGAATTTTTATCTTTTTGGCATTCTGACATTTTAACATATTGATATTCTGACATTTTAACATATTGACATTCTGACATTTTAACATTTTGGCATTCTGACATTTTAACATTTTGGTATTCTGACATTTTTACATTTTGAAATTTTGACGTTTTTACATTTAGGCATTTTCACATTTTCATATTGCACATTTTCAAATTTTCAACAGTTTCACATGAAAATGTTATGTAATTATTAATCTATATTTTCAATACCTTACTACATTTAAGATGCGACAATTTTCGCAAATTCCGCACTTGATTTACGCCACGTCCGCTGACGTCACGCCGACGTCACGCTGACGTCACGTATATTATTCATTATTTGTAATATGGGCAATAGGAAATCGCTATTATTGAGAAATCTTCTGTTTTAGTGAATCGATTTTGTTCAAATTTTCACAGGGTCGCCGGAGGTCGCGGGCGCTCACCGGATTTCCACATATCGGCGCGATCTGTTGTGCCGTTTTCTCACCCTGAGCGTTAAATGGTTGGCACAGCGCCTAATTATGCTCCGCGCGTCGTGTTGATTGTGATTCCTTCGCTGCTAGTGAGCCGATTGTGCTCAAATTTTCACTGGATCGTTCTGGATAGTATCCGCAGATATTTGCCAAATTTGGTCGCAATCTGTTGTGTCGTTTTCCCGGAATTTTGTTCACACACAAACATACAGACAGATATACATACATACATACATACACACAAACCACACACAGACATCGCAAAAATCGGATTTATTTCGACTATTTTGGGCATAAAACGTAACGAAAATTGATTTTTTTTGCTAAATGGTACACGGCAACAATACCTTCCTTTTGGTGTAATTTTTTTCCCGGAAAGTTATCACATATTTCCACAATCTTAGTTTGAAAACGTGAACACGTTTTCGGTAAAACAATACCTTCCTTTACATCAGTGATGTATTCGGAAAGTAAAAATACTTGCTGTTAACTTTTTTAACTGTTCTTTTTTGATACCACTATAGTGATGTCTTATAAACAAAAATGTTAAATAAAAACATTGGTGTACAGGCACATACATTTGTTATAAATAAAAAATGATTCTACAAATATTTTACTTACATGCATGTTTATGTTTAAAAATATTATAAATATAAAAAAGACCCAGCACCATATTCAAAAATATGTCTCATGATTGTTGTTAAATTCTAAATAATATTTTGAAAGTTTCAAAAACATTTCGTGGGGGCTACCTTAATGAAAATTGCAATTTGTTTTGGTGCTAATATTATTCAATGACTTATAAAAAATACTTGCTGTCAACTTTTGTAATTGTTCTTTTTTGATACCACTAAAGTGATGTCTTATAAACAAAATTGTCAAATAAAATCATTGGTGTATGGGCACATACATTTGTTATAAATAAAAAAAATATTTTACAAATATTTCACTAACATGCTGTGTATGCTCAAAAATATTTAAAAAAAAACTAAGACCTAGCACCCTATTCAAAAATATATCTGAAGATTCTTGTTAAAGTCTAAACAATTTTATGAAAGTTTCAAAAAAAATTGTGCGGGCTACCTTAATAAAAATTGCAATTTGTTTTATTGCTAATCTATATATGACAGGCTTATAAAAAATAATTGCTGTCAATTTTTTTAACTGTTATTTTTTGATACCACTAAATTTATGTCTTATAAACCAAATTATTAAATAAAAACATTGGTGTATTGGCACATACATTTGTTATAAATAAAAAATGATTTTACAAATATTTTTCTTACATGTATGTTTATGTTCAAAAATATTTAAAAAAAAACTAAGGACCAGCACCCTATTCAAAAATATGTCTGATTTTTTAAACAATATTTTGAAAATTATAAAAAAAATCGTGGGGGCTACCTTAATAAAATTTGCAATTTATTATGTTGCTAATATTATGATAGATAGATAGATTTATTTAATATTTAGCATACATTTAGTGTCAGTATATTATACATGAACATAACAGAAAAATTCATAATTATAAATACAACATATATAAAACTTCAACAATTATTAAAATACTAGATATAACAAATAAATAAATATCTAAAACTAATAAGTTAACAATTTAAAATTTCAAAAATTCGTCGACACTATAAAAAACATTATTTAATAAAATTGATTTTAGTTTGGTGGTAAATATTTTCCTAATAGTTATAGTTTTCAGTTCACTAGGAATTTTATTATAAAAAAAATTGGCGCAATCGACGTGTGATTTTCGAGAATTCATCTGTGCCGATTCCCTAGATCTTAAAAGAGTATTCTTTGCCCTAGTATTATGGTTGTGAAAGTTCGCCCATGTGCCATACATGCTTTTATTGTTGAAAGCAAATACAATAGTTTCGAAAATATATAACTTAACCACTGTCATAAAATTTAGTTTTTTAAAATGAGGGCGACATGACTCTCTGTTGAGAATTTTCAACATAGTTCGAATTACCTTTTTTTGAAGAAACAAGAACTCATTGAAATATTTGTTATAGCCCCAAAATAGTATACCATAACGCATTGTAGATTCAAAGTAGGCAAAATAAACCGATTTTAAAGTTGATAAATTGGAGTTATTTCTAGTTGACTAAGTGCATATTTAGGTTTGGTGAGTTTTGGCTTTATATACTCAATGTGGGTTTCCCAATTTAAATTAATGTCTATATAGAGTCCTAGTAGTTTTACATTCTCACTAAATTGTATGATATCAGATTGTATGCATACGCTATTTATCGTTAATTGCTGGGAGCTATTATTAAATTTTAAATTTTTTGGTTTTTGACACATTTGCTATAAAAAAAATTGTTTTTGAACCAAGTTGTAATAGTTCCAATTACAGATTTAATAGTTTTGTGCAGCTTTTCTTCTGATATTTCGCTTACTTAAAAAAACTTGCAGTCAACTTTTTTAACTGTTCTTTGTTTTGATACCACTAAAGTGATGTCTTATAAACAAAATTCTTAAATAAAAACATTGGTGTATGGGCATATACATTTGTTATAAATAAAAAAATATTTTACAAATATTTTACTAACATGTTTTTTTTTCAAAATTTAAAAAAAAAAACTAAGACACAACACCCTATTCAAAATTATGTCTGATGATTGTTGTTAAAGTCTAAACAATATTTTGAAAGTTTCAAAAATTAATCGTGGGGGCTACCTTAATAAAAATTGCAATTTGTTTTGTTGCTAATATAATTCAATGACAGGCTTATAAAAAATACTTGCTGTCAAGCTATTAAACTGTTGATACCACTAAAGTGATGTCTTATAAACAAAATTGTTAAATAAAAACATTGATGTATAGACACATACATTTGTTATAACTAAAAAATTATTTTACTAATATTTTACTATCATGTTTTTTTCCAAAAATATTAAAAAAAAACTAAGGCCTACCACTCTATTCAAAAATATGTCTGATGTTAATCATCAATACTTGTACAAAAGATTACAATAATTGATAATGTTATAAATAACATTCTGTACTAAACACAAAACAAACATGTGGTAGTTGTAGTTTATAATTGAGCGCCCGACCACTCAATTGCAAATGTAAATGATAAATATGGTGACAAAATTATTGATCCAGACAAAATTTGGCATTCGATTTGATATTTTAAATTTTCTCTCTCTGATTCAGATTAAAAAATATAGTTGTTTTATTCAATAATAAATTAACAAAAGATGGCATTTGTGAAGAACTATAAATGATTTCTAATAAATTATCATAATTGGTATTAATTGTGTCATTTTCTATTTGTTTTTTTTTCATTATTAAACCTGTTAAACAAAATACTTTTCCAGTTTGGCAAGAAAAAATATTAGCAATTGCGATAAATGCCACCATTTATTTTATGAATTCTGATCATTCCAAAATAAATGTCTTTATATAAATTCTATACTCAGTATTTAGATATTTTTCATTGATGGACTCTTCTTTAAGAAAGGGCTCAACAAATCTTAAGAATATATTGATGTATAAACAGCATTATCAGAATTTTGTTGTGTTAAAATTGCTACTGCGGTCCACAACAATATTTGAAAGCCGTTTCTTAGGAGATAAGGTGGAAAATTTTGCATTTAGCCTGTGTAAAGTACTGTGAAACATTTATCGATTTCTTATTAATTTTTCATACATGAATACATTTTGAGCATTCTATTTAAAATAATTTATAATTCTTTGTGTTTTTAATTTCTGTTGGTAAAGAGCATTTTGGTGCCATATAGTTGAAAGACATAAAATTTTGCGTTTGTTAGTAATTTTTATATTTGCATTCAATTTACTTTTGGTTTCATATTTATGAGAGATGCGTTCTTGCTTGTTTTTGTTTTTATGCATATATATACATAAGTTTGTTATAGAGCGTTCTAATATTAGGGGGTGTTAATACTATATAATTCTTTTGGCGGGTGGGTTCTAGAGAATTTGTACATTACTTTCAAAATATATTTTTGTGCAATGTTTAAGAGTTGTAAACCTTTATTATATAATCTACCCCATATTATTATACCATATCTTATTATGGATTCAACAATGCTTTTATAGATAAAAATTAAAGTTTTTTTTGTGAGAAAATGTTGCGTATTAAGTAGAACTTACGAATTTGTTTTCTTAAATTAAGTGTTAATTTATTTACATGTTGTTCCCATTTTAAGTGTTTATCTATCACTATTCCCAGATATTTTATTTGGGGTTCTTCGTTTATTTTCGTATCGTTTTCAACCGGTATACTTGAGAAACTTGGTCGATATTAGTGAGAAAGCGATATATTTGGTTTTTGTTAGAGTTACTGATAATTTGTTGTGATTTAACCAATTTCTAATAATCTGAATCCTTTTATAGTCAATGCTTTGGCCATTTCCCATGTTTTTGAGTTAAACACTAGTACAGTGTTATCTGCATAAGATATTATGGTAGCATCCATTTTAAGTTTAGTTAATGAATTAATATAAAGAGTAAATAGTATGGGTCCTAAAACCGTACCTTGTGGTACACTCATTTTAGTTGTTAAAGGTCCGCTTATAGTGTAGGCAAGTTTCACCATTTGTGTTCTAGTTTTTAGGTACCTAGCAAAGACCTCATAGGTTATACCTTCTACGCTATATTTTTCTACTTCCTGAAGTAGTCTATTGTGTGGTACTGTATCAAAGGTCTATGAAAACAGCTATACAGCTTCTGATATTGTTTAGATGAGTGGCGATTTCGCTGGTCAAGCAGTGCAGCGCGTCTGTAGTTATATGCCCAGCTCTAAAACCATATTGATTATTTGCAATTAGTTTATGTTTAGTTGCGAAAGAAATCAAACTTCTTTTAAGGCATATTTCAAGAATTTTCGCAAAGTTGTTTATTAGGTTTATAGGTCTAAAGTTATCAATGTCCGAAGGGTCGCGTCCTTTATAAACAGGTATTATCACCGATTTTTAAAAATATTTTGGTATGCAACCAGTGCTAAACAAATTAGGTTAATTATGTGCTGCAAAGGTTGTAGTAGATAGACGTGGTACCTTTTAATGAACTTTGCCGAGGGTCCGTCTAATCCTGGTGTACTATTTGATTTCAAAGTAGCGATATGTTGAATTAATTCACTATTACATACTGGTTCATGCATCATTGATGAGTTGTTAGTAGAAGTATTTGTACTATATAATTGATTAATCGGCTGTTTAATTTAATCTGTCATTTTTTACGTATATTATTAAAAAAAGTTATTACAAAAATTGGCCATATGTCTATATATTCAAATTATTTGTTATCATAGTCGTATAAATTTAATTTTGTGTTATTTTTGGTTAAATTTTCATATGAGACTTCTCTAATTATTTCGTAAATTTTTTCACTACTGTTCTCGTTATTTTGAAGTTTATTTTTAGTTTTAATGTTTGACAGAAAAGATTGTTTTGTCATATGGTCTATATTCTTTATTGACGTTATTATACCTGTTGACAGCAATGATTCCAAGTTTCATGCAAAGTATCGTGTTTAGAGTTTGGAAATTTGATATTTGATTGGGCACAATTATTACATTTTTTGTTCAACTTTTTACACTCCTTCATCTTATGTTCTTCTGCACAGTAGGAACAGACCACTTTATTGATGCAGTTTTCGGTTTTATGGTATTCCTGACAATTTAAACATTTTCCAATGCTTATTTCTTCACAAATTGGGTATATTCTCCTACCAATATATATTTTTAATTTTGTATAAATTTATTAAATAAATTACCATATATAATTATAACATAGGCATCCAGAATATCATTGCATAAAAAACTGTATATAAAATCGTGGTCAATGTTTTTAGACCAACCGACCTATCGTTTGTTTAATTCTTCTGCTGTCATTATAAAAGTCAGAGTCGCAGGTTAGAATTCCCGTCGAAGGTGTTGCCTTTTTATATATTGCAACTCATAATACTATTGGTATAATAAGTATTTTGAATGAATTGTAATCCTTAAAGTGGGGAGAGAATATAAGTAATAATAATCCCAATCGGACATGGGAATTTCGCGCAGCCATATAAATTACCAAACTACGTAAAATGCCTGTAAAAATATACGAAAATATGTCTGATACTTGTTGTTAAATTCTAAAAAGATTTAAAAAAAACATCGTTGGTACATTTATAAAAATTGTAATTTGGTTTGTTGCTAATATTTTTCAATGACAGGCTTGGAAAAAATACTTGCTGTCAACTTTTCTAACTGTTCTTTTTTGTTACCACTAAAGTGATGTCTTATAAACAAAACTGTTAAATAAAAACTTTATGAAACCACCAAAGTGATATCCTATAAACAAAATAATAACATATTTGTTATAAATAAAAAATGATTTTATAAATATATATATATATATATATATATATATATATATATATATAAACAATCTTTATTGGGCTATCGACCCTTCCCGGGTCTTTCCGCCTGTGTGTACATTTTAGTTATAAGTTATAAAGTGAAACAAATATTCTCTAAAAAGTTACAAAATAAACATAAATAAAATAGTATCAAATAAGTAAAAAAATAATAATAATAATAATAAAATAAAAATAAAAATCTGTGTGAATAGTGTGTATAGTGGAAATAATTACAAAATGTCTAAAAATATGATTCATGTAGTGTCTCCGTCGGGTATTTTTTATTTGATCGTTTATTAAGTCGTTTTAAGCATAATTCGTCTAGTATTGTCCTGTTTGTTAGTTTTTGTTGGAATTTTATTCGTAGCCGTTCCAGCCTTTCCTGGATAGGTATTATTCTAGTAGTGGTGTATAAGTCTGTGTTGGAAATGTTATGTAATTCATTTGTCGGGTGTCGAAGTTTAGTTATCAGTCTTAGTGTCTTCCGTTCCGTGATAGTAGTTATTTTTTTGTATCTGTCATGCATATTTTTAAATATCTGTCCGTAGTCTATTAGTGGCCTGCAGATGGTTTTGTAGATTTTAGTTGCTGTTTTTATTGAGATACCCCTACTTTTATATGTTAAGCATCTGAAGTGCTTCGCCCGTTTGGAAATTTCGGATTTTGTTTTCTTCAAGTGTGTGTTAAATTTGTGTTTGTTATCAATTGTTATTCCAAGATATTTTATTGTGGCTGTCGGTGTGGTGATTGATCCGTTGACATTAATTGTAGGAGAATGATCATTAATTTTATGGTTTGTTATAAGGAGCTGGCACTTTGTTGGGTTCGGTCGAAGCCTCCACTTTTTGAACCATGTCATAGTGTCATTTGTAAGGGTTTGTAGTGCATTTACTGTCTCTTCTAATCGCTTTTTATGTGTTATTAATGCGGTGTCATCTGCGTATTGAAGTATGTATTGTTCCTGGTCAACGTGGTCTTTATCAGTTCTGTTATGGTTATATATGTCATGGCAATATATGTTATACAAAAGAGGAGAAAGTGGGGAACCTTGTGGTAGTCCTTGTCTTGGGGAGAATGTCCTGGAGTGTGTGTTGTTCGTTCGTATCTGTAGGTGTCTGTCTGTGAGAAAGCTTTGTATAATGAGGATGAGGTATTTCGGTATTTGTAGAGTGTTCATTTTGTAAAGCAGTCCATTATGCCAAACACTGTCAAATGCCTTGTCGATATCTAAAAATAAGGCTGCTGTATGTCTGTCCTGCAAGTAAGTCGCTTGTATATTATTTGTCAGTACGTATAGTGGGTGTATTGTCGAGTGCTCAGGTTTAAATCCAAATTGGTATTTAGGGATTTTTTCCTCCACTAGAACCCATATCCTGGATTTCAATATTTTTTCAAGGTTCTTTCCTAGCACTGGTAGTAGAGTAATTGGTCGATAACTACTAGGGGCAGTCTTGTCTAGGCCCGTTTTATGTATAGTGACTATCACACCCTTTTTCCATATGTATGGGTATGATTTATTAAGTAAACAGTAGTTATAAATTTTGATAATGTATTCGTGTATGTCATCTGTTAGGTGTCTTAATAGGTCTTTAGTAAGTGAGTCGTGTCCAGGGGCAGTACTTTTTCCAGTGTTTAGTGCTGTTAAGTATTCGTCCTCTGTTATGTTTTGAGGGAGGGAGTCGTCATTTGAAGTCATGTATTGTTCGTGCCAGCGATTAACCTCAGCTAGGTGTGTGTCATCAAAACTTTGGTTTATACTTGGTGTGAAAGCGTTTTCATAGTGGTCTGCAAACATATTTGCTATATCCGTATCAGATTGAGTAGAGCACCTAAGAGACTTCTGCGGCAATTCCCCATGTTAATTCTTATGGGATTTTGAAAAATAAATATGCCATTTTACTTCCTGTCACGTGACATTGTGACGTCACAACCACGTGACCAATCAAACGCCATCTAGCGGCTAAATGTTAAAGCAGGGCTACCAACATAACAGAAATCCAATATGGTGGTTGCCAACTTAACTAATTTAAAAATTCAAAATTCAAAATTCAAAATTCAAAATTCAAAATTCAAAATTCAAAATTCAAAATTCAAAATTCAAAATTCAAAATTCAAAATTCAAAATTCAAAATTCAAAATTCAAAATTCAAAATTCAAAATTCAAAATTCAAAATTCAAAATTCAAAATTCAAAATTCAAAATTCAAAATTCAAAATTCAAAATTCAAAATTCAAAATTCAAAATTCAAAATTCAAAATTCAAAATTCAAAATTCAAAATTCAAAATTCAAAATTCAAAATTCAAAATTCAAAATTCAAAATTCAAAATTCAAAATTCAAAATCAAAAATGATCACGTGATAACCATAAAAAAAAAATACCTTTACATTTAATCTGCGGAGTGTAGCAGCAGCAGCAGGTGAAGGTCCCACACACAAAAATTGAAAATGGTATCGGATTGGCTGTAGCGTTGACCGTTGGCTAGTTACCGCTCGGACTGTATGACCTTGAACTGGTGAGCGCGCCGCGGTGGACATTATCTTCATGGGGTATGCATGTGTTATCACTAATCGCACCAGCTGCAGCAGCAGCAGCGGCAGCGGCGACGTCGATGACTACGATAGCAACGTTATCATCCCCCAAGGTTAGTGGACTACTAAAATATTTTAAACGATCTTTAGGTTAAATATGCAACGATTCCCAATATCCATATTAAGAAACATTGTGACGAAAAATAACAACGGATGTGGGATAAAGAACAATCTTATCTTTCTATACAATTGCGAAGGCAATCGCAAGTTTTCCCCCACAATTAATTCGCGCGCGCTATGTAACCGTATTACATTGTTTGGAGGATGAAATTAAAAATGATGGCGAAAATGAGCATCACAATGAAATGCAAAACTATGTTCTTTTTACTTCTATACAGGATGCAAGTTGTAAAGTGTGCGTGCGCGTTTTTAGTTGAATTGCAATGAAATGCAAAACCGTGTTTTTATTGTTCTTATCAGTTTACGGGCTGCAAGTAGTAATGCGTGTGCGTTTTAGCAAAACTCCGCACTCGAGATAAGAAGAAGAAGAAATTAATTAGAATTGTGTTTCAATGTACGTACATATTTTATGTATTCTACACTTAAGGAAAAGTGCTCACTACAAAAATCAACATTGCTTCTTAAAAGTGAATTCTGATATAATTCGTGGTTTTATAAATGGGAAAAAAACTTCGGGGCACGAGGGTATAAATAGCGCGATTTTCTTATGAATAATCAGTTCCTGTTTGAGTCGTCTTCAGTTCTTACCATATGGCGGATTCGAATGGTTGGAGGGTGATTTAACAGATTTTAATTTTAATGTTCCCAAAGATAACCCTGAGGGCTATATTTTGGAGGTTGATCTCGAGTACCCACAATACATTCATGATTCACACAGCGATCTGCCATTTTGCCCAGTACATGAGGCTCCTAAGGGGTCCAAAGAGAAAAAATTATTGGCGACACTTAAAAGTAGAAAAGAATATGTGATTCATTACCGCAACCTGCAGCAAGCTTTGGAAAACGGTTTGAAATTAACTAAAATTCATAGGGTATTAAAGTTTAAGCAATCGGCATGGTTAAAAAATTATATAGATTTAAACACTAAATTACGTACAGCTGCCACAAATGATTTTGAGAAAAATTTGTTTAAATTGATGAACAATGCAGTATTCGGCAAGACCATGGAAAACATTAGAAAACACTCTATAGTGAAATTGGTCTCAAAATGGGACGGTAGGTACGGTGCTGAGGCGTTGATTTCAAAACCAAATTTTAAATCCTCTAGCATCTTCGAGGAAAATTTAACCGCAATCGAATTGAATAAGACTGAAGTTTATTTTAATAAATCTATATACGTAGGCATGTGCATCTTGGACATATCCAAATTAGCGATTTACGATTTCCACTACAAGTATATGAGGGATCGTTTCGGCGATAAGGCGCGAGTATGTTACACTGATACTGATTCTCTCATATATGAAGTAGAGTGCGATGACTTATACGAAGTAATTCGACAAGACGCTCAAACAACATATGACACCTCTGATTATGATATCAATAACATTTACAATATTCCTCGAGTAAATAAAAAGGTTCTCGGTATGATGAAGGACGAGAACGCCGGTAAGGTGATGTCCGAGTTTGTTGGGTTACGATCTAAAATGTATGCTGTGCGTGTAGAGGGGGAGGATGCCGTTAAAAAAGCCAAAGGCGTCAAGAGGCATATAGTAAAAAACAAAATCTCATTCAACGATTATATAGAATGTCTGAATGGGGGTAAGGAGACAACGGTTCTACAAAAATTGTTCAAGACTGATAAACATAATGTTTCAACTGTGGAGCAAACTAAAATCGCACTAAGTCCTCACGATGACAAACGTTATCTAGTGCCTGGTACTTACGACACTCTGCCATGGGGTCATTATAGCATCATGGAGATTGACTAATTTTTATAAATGTATATAATGTGTATATAATTTAATTGTATAAATATTTAAACTGTTTCTATAGTTAAATAAATGTAAACATGTACTGTATCTTATTAGCCTGTTTTATTAACCTTTTCTTCTCACATACACCTACTGATCAACTTCCAAAAGACATGTAAATAATGTGAACACTCCCATAATTCAACCATTGAGACCTACTTTTATATATTAGAGCGGTGGTGTTATATGATTAATGAATATTAACAAGGGTTTGTGTACCCCACAAAGCTAATTAATAAAATGAAAAAAATAAAAAAACTTACGATTAAGGTAAAAAACATCCAATCCTTATAGGAATATATAATGTGTTGTAATGTAGTAGATGAAAGTATGGTTGGGTGGTTGGATGGTTGGATGGTTGGATGGTTGGATGGTTGGATGGTTGGATGGTTGGATGGCCGGATGGTTGGATGGTTGGATGGCCGGATGGTTGGATGGTTGGATGGTTGGACGGTTGGATGGTTGGATGGTTGGATGGTTGGATGGCTGGATGGTTGGATGGATGGGTAGGTTGTAGATGAAAGAGGGGTATAATATATCACATACGCTTTCCCTAAACAGTTAGTGGTGTTTTAGCCGTCAATCGGCCAACATGTATAAGTGTCAAGTATGCCAAAAAGGTTTTTCATATATTCAGAGTTTAAGGCGTCATGAAAAAAACCATTTGGAACATAACCTAGAATGTATATACTGTGGAAAAACATTCAAACGCCTAGATGTTTTACAACATCATAAACGACAACAACATAATAATATTACACAAAACCATCTCAGCATGTGCACACCGTCTAATGATAATGATAAGATAGAAAATCAACAAACTATACAGAAGAAGTCTCGAAATGTTCAAAACGATTTACATGCTCAGCAGGTTGAATGTAATGACGAATATGGGTGCAATATACATAATTTTGTTAAAGACGAGATGGCGGGTCATGATAAATACTATGCTACTAATGATAAAATTATTGTATTATTAACATTATTGAAGATTTAACTGAATATGTTGGTGAAGTAAAATTAAATTGCGATAGCGTACGGCGACGCAGAAATGCAAAACTTAGATGATGTTACACAATCAAAACATAAATATCTGTGGGAAAACAACACTAGCGAAGAGGAAGAGGAACAATCTGGCGATGAAAAAATGTTAAAAGTAGATGAGCTGAAATCAGTTGAAGAGGATGGGAAAAGTTCTGACGATGAAGAAATGCTACAAGTGGATGAATTGAAATCGGTTGAAGGTGAGGGGGAAAGTTCTATTGATGAAGAAATGCTACAAGAGGATGAACTTAAATCAGCTGAAAAAGAGCATATCACTACAAATCATGGTGAACAACTCCAGCATAATAATTTTGAAAAATCTCAAAAATATATTAAATGGGAAACCGAACATATTGTGGCCCGAGTTAGATCACTACTTAATATTAAAAAGCGTGGGGCTACTAGTTTAGATTCCAAAATTTTTGGGTTAAAAATGAGTTGAAGAGAAGAGATATTTCCCCACTTAATTCGGGGTAGCTATAAGATTTATTTATTATTGTTATGTTGTATTTGTATTTGTGGATCGAGATACTTTTCTTATAAGGTATCTCGGCATGATTGTGATAAAAACGGTTGGCTGGTTTGATAGCATACACTACACCTGTAGTATCTTGATAATTCAAATATATTCCTTTAAATTCAATAATACTTATTCAAATATATATATATATATATATATATATATATATATATATATATATATATATATATATATATATATATATATATATATATGTTCAATTGACATGAATATTATTAATATCCCATTCATGTTTGGTGTATTCCTATTTGTTAAGTTTTAAATTTTTAAATAAATATTTGTGTTTACATCTGATGTAATTAATTTGTATTTAATCACCCCTCTTAATATTTTAGGTTAATCGGATTATTATTTTTTTGGATACTATATTAATTCCGGTATAAGGATTAAGGTGTTAATGATACGTTGGTTGTGGTAATAGGTTGTAACAATAAAACAAGGACAAACATTATATTTTCAAAATGTGATTTATTGAATTTTCTAAAATACATCGTTATTCTCTATTCTACATATTTCTGAAACCTGGCTGGTCTTGACCAAACCACCACCAACATGCTGCGGGAAATCTCTTCCTATAGAACCTCAAGTCTAAGCACGTATATCTAGCTTGTGCTTCTGCTATTTTAATAATTACATGTTTCTGAAACCGGGTATGTCTTCTTCTTTTTCCTCAACAAATTTGAGTTTGCAATCTTCATCCATTTCATATACGATGTTATTAATTTGAATCGTGCTATTGTGTTGTTGTTTTTCTTTGCATGAGTCCTTGTTGTTTTCCAAATAAACTTTAAAATTACATATAGTAATAGATGTTCCTCCTTGCTCTTGTATACGATGCATCTCTAAACACAGAGGTTCCTGAATGTTATTCTCATACCAATCCAGCGTCTCTTCCAGAGTAATTTTGCCATTTAGTTCCACACTCTTGTATGTATCCTTTATAGTCGCGGTTGAATACTTAATTTTTACAATCACTCTAATTTTCTCGATAGAATTTTCTTTTTTAAATGCTTTTAAGTGTCTCACGAATTGCGCAGAGTAGTCATTCAACAGAAATGTTAATGCCTCTGTATTGAACTCATAAAAGCCGTGTACAGCAATAAACATGAATAGTTTTGCATTTCATTGTGATGCTCATTTTCGCCATCATTTTTAATTTCATCCTCCAAACAATGTAATACGGTTACATAGCGCGCGCGAATTAATTGTGGGGGAAAACTTGCGATTGCCTTCGCAATTGTATAGAAAGATAAGATTGTTCTTTATCCCACATCCGTTGTTATTTTTCGTCACAATGTTTCTTAATATGGATATTGGGAATCGTTGCATATTTAACCTAAAGATCGTTTAAAATATTTTAGTAGTCCACTAACCTTGGGGGATGATAACGTTGCTATCGTAGTCATCGACGTCGCCGCTGCCGCTGCTGCTGCTGCAGCTGGTGCGATTAGTGATAACACATGCATACCCCATGAAGATAATGTCCACCGCGGCGCGCTCACCAGTTCAAGGTCATACAGTCCGAGCGGTAACTAGCCAACGGTCAACGCTACAGCCAATCCGATACCATTTTCAATTTTTGTGTGTGGGACCTTCACCTGCTGCTGCTGCTACACTCCGCAGATTAAATGTAAAGGTATTTTTTTTTTATGGTTATCACGTGATCATTTTTGATTTTGAATTTTGAATTTTGAATTTTGAATTTTGAATTTTGAATTTTGAATTTTGAATTTTGAATTTTGAATTTTGAATTTTGAATTTTGAATTTTGAATTTTGAATTTTGAATTTTGAATTTTGAATTTTGAATTTTGAATTTTGAATTTTGAATTTTGAATTTTGAATTTTTAAATTAGTTAAGTTGGCACCATATTGGATTTCTGTTATGTTGGTAGCCCTGCTTTAACATTTAGCCGCTAGATGGCGTTTGATTGGTCACGTGGTTGTGACGTCACAATGTCACGTGACAGGAAGTAAAATGGCATATTTATTTTTCAAAATCCCATAAGAATTAACATGGGGAATTGCCGCAGAAGTCTCTTAGGTGCTCTACTAGAGTGTTTTACTAACTGTCCATCACTTAACATTTCAATGCGTTGGTTTTGTTTGTATCTTGATAGTTTTTTAATTTTGGTCCAGTATGTTTTACCTCGGTCTTGTTCAATTTCTTGACATACTGCTAGCCATTTTTCAGTTCTGTATTGTAGTATTAGTTTTTGTATGTTTTTGTTGAGTTGATTGAATTCCGTCTTTAACTGTCTGTCGTTTGTTTCTGTGTATAGTCTATACATTCTCCTTTTGTGTTTGATCAATGAGATGATGTACTTTGGTAGCCTGTTCTTATAAAATTTGTTCGTGGTTGTTGTAGTATATTTAGCTAGTATGTCTGTTATTGTCTCTTGAAATTGATTAATCCTTTCCGGGTTAATATAGTCTGAGTTTAAGCTGGTTAAATAGTCTATAATGTCTTTCTCTATGAGCTTGTAATGTTTCTTGTCTACTTTTTGAGTGGTAGTGTATGTTGTGTGTGTATTTTGTACGTTGTTGTTGATTTCGAAAATCATTCCTAGGTGATCTGAGCATAGGTCAGGTGTTAGTGTTACGTTGATTATGTTGTTTGTTATATTTTCTGTATGTAAGATTACGTCGGGAGTGCTGTCATTATTGTTCGGCATGATGAATGTTGGGTCCGTGTTCCGTCTAGTGAAATCAGAGTTATTTAAAAATGTCTGTAAATGTCTTCGTTTCTGTGCGTTTAAGTTAAGGTCACCTATTATTATGGCATATTTGTAAAGTGAGGCTTTCACGAATATATTCTGTTCCAGCGGGGATGTCGGATGAATGTATACTAAAAATATATGTATTCGGTCGTCTTTGAACGGTAACGTAAAGTGGAGGCAATCATTCAGGGGGTTAATAAGGCTTGGGGGGTTGGCTTTACCTAATTGACAGCGTGGATGCATTTGCACCAGTGCACCTCCTCGTGCATTATGAGTTATGTGACCATTTTGCTTTAGTGTGTGCCAGTCCCTATAGCTCGTGTTAGTATCTGTCTTTGTTTTGGTTTCCACAAGCATGCATCCGTCAATGTCGTTTTCTTCTATGAAGTTATGTAGTATTAGTTTTTTACTGGCGTAGCTGTTAATGTTTGCATATATAATCCTTAAATTATCCATTAACTGGGTTTAACGTGGTGATTGCCGTTTTAACTCCTACGCCATCTGCAGGCTGTGTCGGTGAAATTTTGTCTAGATCGTATAGGTCAAACATTAAGATGTACATTCTATTTCCTGAGAAGGAAAGCACAGTGTCGATGTTGTACATCTCAATGAATCTTTGTTTTAGTTTTTTTATCAGTTCTTGTCGGTCAGTGTGTTTTGGTTCGTTGAGTTTTATTGTATATTTGTTGATTATTTCGTCATGGATCGTAAGGGGTTGGTGAATTCGTGATTCCGTGAAGATCTGGTTATGAATTTCAGCCCTCTTTTTGTTAACCGCCTTGATTTTTATGTTTGGTATACCGTCGATGGGTCCCGTCGGTCGTCGTTTGCATTTGCTGCTCCATGCTGCGTGTCCCTCTTCTCCACAACTCTTGCACTTCTCCGGCATTTGCGACGTACATGCGTGTGTTGGGTGCGCTCCATTGCATTTGCTGCATTGTGTTGGCGCTGAGCACGTCTCGGTCGTGTGGGCAAAGCTGTGACACTTGGTGCAAGCTTGTGGAATCGGTGTTGGTGCCTGACTCTCAATTACCGGATAGTGGCTGTGTTGGAAGTAGATCCCTTTAAGAAGTTTCTGGAATGCCTCCAAATTCCCCGTTATTATTCTAATCTTCTGTGTCGGCTGATCGTTAATCTTAGCGATAATCCTTTTGCAAAACCTGTGTTCAATCTTTTGCTTTTCAAGGTGTTCGCTTATCTCCGCATCAGTTATTTCATACTCTACTTGGCATATGATGGCAGAGTACGAAATAGAATGTTCGTGTATTTGCCGTGGATTTTGTTTTTGTGATGGCGTGTACTCTTTGATTATTTTATTTTCTTTGAGCTGGTTTAACATTTTTTCAAGTAGGGTAATATCAGTGTTTGATTTTAATAGGAATGCGTCCTTGGTTTGTATTATGATGTCTTCATTTTGTATTTTCCATGACACTTGGAGTTGTCCCCATATTTTTGAAAAACTGAACCTTGTTATCGTGTTTGTTGTTGTAATGTAGTATGTATTTTTTAGCGAGTTGTTAATTAACCGCATTTTTTCCCTGTGTAGTTCGTTTTGTTGTAGTGTTGGTTTTTGTTTGTGTGTTGTGTGTTTGAGTTTTTTGTTTGTACAGTGTTTTTTAACGTTTGCTGTGAGCCGTCATTCGCCTCGCGAGTGTCTCTCTCGTTTTCGCTTTGTTGCTCTGTGTGTTGGTGTTTAGATGAGTGTTGTGTATTTGGGTTGTATGAGTGTGCGGTGTTTTTTGGAGGTGGCATATTTGGTATTTTAAATCGGCCGCTATCGCTACGGATTTCCCCGGGCCCAGAGTCCGATTGTTGTGTTTCGTGGTATTTCTTTATAGGTTGCGATGACTTACATTTTATCGGTCGACCGCGTTTCCCACGTTGCACTTTAATAATTTCGGTATCTGTGCTATCTTCGTCCATTTTTGTGCTCACTATTTAAATTTATTAAACTGTGGTTCTCGATTTATGCGTGTGCTCTCGACGACTGTTCACTCGCGTATGTATAAATATTTTACTAACATGTTTTTTTTTTAATATTAAAATAAAAAATAAAAAAATAAGGCCCGAAACCATATTCAAAAATATGTATGATTATTGAAAGTTTAAAAAAAAAATCGTGGGGGCTACCTTAATAAAAAATTGGTTTATAGCTAATATTATTCAATGACAGGCTTATAAAAAAATACTTGATGTCAACTTTTTTAAGTGTTCTTTTTTTATACCACTAAAGTGATAATTATAAATTGTCAAATAAAAACATTGGTGTGTAGACGCATACATTTGTTATAAATAAAAAATGATTTTACAAATATTTTACTAACATGTTTCTGTCAAAAATATAAAAAAAAAAAACTAAGGTCCAGCACTCAATACGAAAATATGTCTGATGATTTTTGTTATACTCTACAACAATATTTTGAAAGTTTAAAAAAATCGTGGGGGCTACCTCAATAAATATTGCAATTTGTTTTGTTGCTAATATTATTCAATGACAGGCTTATAAAAATACTTGCCGCCAACTTCTGTAACTGAAAATTGTTAAATAAAAACATTGGTGTATGGGCACATACATTTGTTATAAATAAACAATGATTTTACGAATATTTTACCAACATGTTTATTTTTCAAAAATATTTTTAAAAAACCAATGCACAGTACCCTATTCAAAAATATGTCTGATGATTGTTATTAAATTCTAAACAATATTTTGAAAGATTCAGAATAAAATCGTGGGCGGTACATTAATTAAAATTGCAATTTGTTTTGTTAAAAATATTATTCAATAACAACTGACACAATTAACTTATTACTTATAATTAAACTAAATTTGTTTTTTCTTATTTTCTGGTTATCAAGACTTAAGTAAACAATTGTAGACAAAATTATTTTTTGTGAACACTTCGTTTAGTAACAATGCGCCGAGAAAAAGTCCACGCCGCGCCAACTCACGAGCCGCCCGGAATTATGAGAATTGTTTAAGTTCACACCGGTTTTAACAGATTATCTATAAAATCTTCGCAAAAATGGATTATTACTCTTATTGAGATTGTACTCAAAGTACATAAAATAAATTATTTTTGAAATTGTCGCATAAGATTTTAATCACAAATATTTGTTACACTAGTCAATTCATAAAATAAATGGTGGCATTTCTCGCAATTGCCAATATTTGTTAGTCAATTTTTTATTGACAAACTGGAAAACTATTTTGTTAAACAGGTTTAATTAACAGTATCTCCATTACGTTACTCGATTTTACTTAATTACTTAATTTATTTAATTTATTTAACTAGTTTTTAAGTGTAATTGTAAATTTTTTGTTTGTCCATTTCCCACGCTATATGTATTGTCACTTCTGTATCACATTTTTATTCAAGGCGTTTGCCGTTAATAAAGATTATTATTATTAATAATAATGAAAAAAAATAGAAAAGGACACAATTAATACCAATTATGATTTATTAAAAGCTGTTTATAGTATTCTTCATAAATGCGATGTTTTGTTCATTTATTATAGAATAAAAGAACTATATTTTTTATCTGATCAGAGAGAGAAAATTAAAAATATCAAATTGAATGCAAAATTTTATCTTGATGAATTATTTTGTAACCATATTTATCTTTTACATTTGCAGTTGCGTGGGCGGGCGATTAATAATATACTACAACTACAACATGGTTGTTTTGTGTTTAGTACAGAATGTTATTTATAACATTATCAATTATTCTAATCTTTTGTACAAGTACTTAAAAAAATAAAAAATACTAGGTTTTTTGCTGACAAGGGGAAATCAATATTTTTAACCGTGTTTCAAAAAGAGCATTTTTAAAGCATAATTTTTAATTACATATAAAAATAGTGGCATTCCTCGCGCATGCCGATTTTTTTATTGATAAACTGTATTTTGTTCAAACCGTTTCTCAAAAAAGATAAACAATTGTTATTAATGAACCTTAAATAAGTATTATGATTGCTCAGAAATAATTGATTTTATATCTTATATTGAATATCGATAAAATGTTCGTACATTCGTGGATTGTTCCTGTAATTTTATACGCTAATTATTTTTGTTTTGTTTCAGATAAAATGTCAGATTTTACTCAGGTTGTATAAAATAAAGTCTGATTTAAAAATAATTTAGTTTTAAGTAACATAAACAATCAAGTTCCAGTCTATAATTAATGTCCTGTTCAAATTTAAGACAATCATACACAATTTAAAACTGTAGGACTAAATATTAAACAAACATGCAAATAATTATATAATTGTTGATGATATGATGATATTTATTATTAAAGCACATTCAATTAAAGGCCTCTAATAAACAATTAAAATTTTAGTAAAAATCTCAGCATTTGCTATATGAAACAAGTTGTAAAATATAACTAGATTAATTAAATTTTAGATCATGATTATTCCTTAATAAAAGCAGCAATCGCCTATAAAGTTATTTTATTTTTAACATACTTATGTATTTTATTTTTCAGAAGTATAATTCAATCATTCATTGTTATCAACTAATTACGTAATGGAGTCACTAGTAATAAACGTTGAGGTATTAATTAGATGCTATCCACTGCACATAAGCATTGCAAATAATATCCGATAATAAGCAATAAATAAAATTATTATATTATAAATAAGAATAATATTATTGAATATTAATATGTTATTTTCAAATAGTTATTTTTAGGAACCGCCTATAAAGAGATAATAAAAACATAATGATAAAATATTATTTATATTATATGTCGCTAACAATGAATGATAATTACGTTTCATTGTACAACAATGTTTTATTTATAAACAAATATAAATATAATTTGATAATGGATATGAAAATAGAAAATTCCGATAAGATATTTATTTAAAGAAATATAAGCTCACTATTGAATGATTAAAAGTAAAACTACTCACCGTCCGTGTTAGTTCTTGAACATCTGCATTATTTTCCATTAGACTGTTGAGGTGTGGTCGGCCATTAGACGTTGAGCTGTGGTCGGCCATTAGACATTGAGGTGTGGTCGGCCGTAGACAATTATTACGAATGAAAAGGTACAGGAACAGACCGCTGCGATGTAAAAATAGCGCATGATTAGACAACGCAGCAGCCGTGTAATGTTGGCAGTGCAAAAATTCGGTACAATTTTATAAATAAAATTACACTTTACTATAAAATGATATTGTAGTATATACTTATGAATTAAACTAATGTAATAAACCATTCTCTATATTTTATTAAAATTGTTAAACTTTTATATCTCTATTTCATCGAAAACAACTTGTTTATTATGTAATAAATATGTCAGTGTGTTTTATGAATTCGTATTATGTAATAAACAATTGATATTTTGATTTAAAATTTCTGTTCTAAAAATAGAATTTGTAAGATTTTTTATTTGTTTCGAAATTGTCTGGTTGACATTTTCTAATTTTTTTTCCCGATCTTTCTTTACCTTTTAGCGCGCACAACCTGACAGTTGATTGTTTCCGCTACGATCAATTCCATGTTTCGCGCTTTCCCGGCTTTCACGTTTCCACAGCTTTTCCCACCGGAGCTATCGTGACCGGTTTTCCCGACGTCTAGAAGGATGACGCTTTCCAATGACATCTTTCCCAACCCCCTACCACCCCCAGACCTCCCGCTACTCCAATGCAATGGAGGCCGTTTTTTCCCCTTAGCTAATTATATATATATATATATATATATATATATATATATATATATATATATATATATACTAATGGCCCGTTGCAGCAATAGCTGCAATAAAAGAAGTATAAATAGTATATCTATACTACTTTAAACAAATAAAGGCTATCTATTATCTGAAGTAACTCATTTAAGATTTGGTAGAAATGTGCCCGGAAAAAAATTGCCAATGAATATTCCGGTTTTTTTTAAGAAAAAATTCTTATATTGTTTATTGAATCTGGTGCATATTTTTCATTAAATCTTGCATAATTGCGGGGTACACAAGTTGAAGTTGAAGGTTGGTTCATCATATTAGCTTAAAAAAAGTGGGTGAAGATATATTATACACCACTTTAAATAAAAAAGTATAAATGTTTTACATTTGAGGGTCAAATTGTATAAAGATTTTTTATTTGGTTAAAATTCCAAATATCCAACAAGCTCAAGTGATAGGATATCGATTATACAACTTTAATTTAATTTTTCATCACTTCTTCGGCTTTAACGCCGCAATGCTGCATATTTTATAACAATATTTTTGTGGAATTTTCATTGAAATTAAAAAACCTAAAAAATTAGGCGAAACACGACTTTATATCTTGAAATAAAACTTTTCCTAGTTACAATATTTTACCAAGCCCTGTAGCTTTCCCCGTTCAATTTCAAACAATCTTGACATTTTTCTCGCCATCTACACCATATTTCCAATCAATAGACATGACATTTAGTGCCAAGACATTTCTATAGATATATATATATATATATATATATATATATATATATATATATATATATATATATATATATATATAATGGGTTTGTCTTTCGTTTTAGGGAAACAATACTATACTAAAAACGAAAAACTATTATTAAGATTTTCCTTTCGTTCAAAATTGTAAATCCAATAGCCTAAAGTTCTTATTGATTGGACAATTTTTATTTTATTTTTCATCACTTCTTCGACTTTACCGCCAAAAGAGTATATTTTTCATAACAATATATTTATGTTTTTCTTCTTGGAAATTAAAGACCTACAAAGTAAGACCAAAAACCATTTTCTATCATGATATAAAGTTTCAAAAATTTGCCAAGGCCTGTAGCTTTTCAGGTTCAATTTGAAAAAATCTCGACATTTTCCCGCCATCTAGATTATATTTCCAATCAAATGAGTTAGTTTGAGTATCATGTCACTGCAATGACGACTCCTGCTTTGACGCAACGGAAGATTTTCAAATTAAATTTGTCACGGGTTTATTTTTGTTTTAGAGAAAAATCGTACAAAGATTTTTCATTTGGTTGAAAATTTTCTATCCAACGGGCTACAGTTCATCTTGATTGGATAATTTTTATTTTTATTTTCTTCACTTGTTTTACCGCCAAAACGGAACAATTTTTATAACAATATGTTTTCGTATTTTTCTTTGGAATTAAAAGACCTACAAAATGAGATCTACAGCGATGTTCTAACATAAAATAAAATTATCCTAGTTTGAAAAAATTGCCAAGCTCTCTAGCTTTACCAGTTCCATTTGAAACAATATCGGCATTTTTCCCGACATCTAGACTATATTTCCAATCAAATGTCTTAGTTTTAGTATCATGCCACCTCTATTACGACCTCTGCTTTGACGCAACATCCTCCGTTGCAATTTTACCGACTACACTTTTCAAACTAAAATCGTGACGGGTTTATTCTTTGTTTTAGACAAAAATGGTATGAAGATTTTGGTTGAAACTTGTCTATCCAACGGGCTGAAGTTCATCTTGATTGGACGATTTTAATATTAATTTTCGTCACTTTTTCGGCTTTATCACCAAAACGGTATCATTTTTATAATAATATTTTTTCTTATTTTTCTTTGGAATTAAACATTAAATTTCTAACATAAGATAAAAAGTTCGAAAAATTTGCCAAACGCAGTATGTAGCTTTACTGGCTCCATTTGAAACAATCTCGACATTTTTCCCGCCATCTGGACTATATTTTCAATCAAATGACTTAGTTTCAGTATCATGCCATCGCTATTACGACCCCTGTTTTGACGCAACGGATTTGGCAATTTTACCGATTTTTATCACTTTTCAAATTAAATTCGTTACTGGTTTATTTTTTGTTTTAGAGAAAAATCGTACGAAGATTTTTCATTTGGTTGAAAATTGTTTATCCAACGAGCTAAATTTTATCTTGATTGGTTAATTTTCATTTTTATTTTCTTCACTTTTTCGGCTTACCGCCAAAACGGTATAATTTTTATAACATTATTTTTTCTTATTTTTCTTTGGAATTAAAAGACCTATAAAATGATATCTACAACGACATTCTAACATGAAATAAAATTTTCCTAGTTTAAAAATTTGCCAGGCTCTGTAGCTTTACCAGTTCCATTTGAAACAATCTCGACATTTTT
The DNA here is from genome assembly GCA_963942505.1 of Lordithon lunulatus. Taxonomy (NCBI): domain Eukaryota; kingdom Metazoa; phylum Arthropoda; class Insecta; order Coleoptera; family Staphylinidae; genus Lordithon; species Lordithon lunulatus. The sequence continues at coordinate 38,075,570 of OZ012674.1, read as the reverse complement.
CCCGGCATCTAGACTATATTTCCAATCAAATGACTTAGTTTCATTGTTATGCCACCGCTATTACGACCCCTGCTTTGACGCGACGGAGGATAATTTTGGCAACTTTACCGATTTCTATCACTTTTCAAATTAAATTCGTGACGGGTTTATTTTTTGTTTTAGACAAAAATCGTACGTAGATTTTTCATTTGGTTGAAAATTGACTATCAAACAGGCCAAAGTTCATCTTCATTGATTTTCTTTTTTATTTTATTCACTTCTTCGGCTTTACCGCCAAAACGGTACAATTTTTATAATAATATTTTTTTTTTATTTTTAGATTTAAAACACCTACAGAATGAGACCAACAAAAATTTTCTAACATAAGATAAAATTTGCCAAGTTTGACAAATTTGCCAAGCTCTGTAGCTTTACCGGTATCATTTGAAACAATCTCGACATTTTTCCCGCCATCTAGACTATATTTCCAATCATAGCAAGTATTTTTAAAAGGCTGTCGAAATTGACCCTAATTTTATAACAACACTTTACATTTAGTCGCCCACATGCTGTACTTAAAAATTTATAATTACCATTATATAGGATATTAGGATATAAATGATTTACTAGTTTCTCCACATATGTCCCTATATGTAAAGAAATTAATAAATAGAATCTTTTATAACCGAGGCTTATAATTGAGTTCTTCATACATTTATGGACATAAATTACATCAAAAAAATTAAAATGCATCATGATGAATAGGTATTTATGCAGGAATATGTGACAATATAAATTTCAAGTTATAGCCATATCTTTGAGGGCAATGAAGAAATCTTATTAGCGATTTTGAAATTGAGTTCATAATACATTTTTAAACAACTGTAACAAAAAAAAATTCAAAAATTAGATAATGAGGAACCGTTTTCCTTGCCAGAAGAGACTCATAAGACAAAATTCAAATTTAATAAGCCATTTGTGTGTTAAAAGTGTTAAAAAAAATGTTTCTACAATTGTTTACTTACGTCTTGGTAGCCATAAAATAAGAAAAATAAACAAATTTAAGTTAATTTTGTCTGCTGTTAATATTTGCAACAAAACAAATTTTATTAAGGTAGCCCCTACGATTTTTTTAGCTTTCAAAATATTGTTTAGACTTTAACAATAATCATCAGACATATTTTCGAATAGGGTGCCGAGCCTTAGTTTTTTTTTAAATATTTTTGAACATACACATGCATGTAATCATTGTTTATTTATAACAAATGTATTTATATATTATAATGTTTTTATTTAATGATCTTGTTTATAAGACATCACTTTGTAAACCTGTCATTGAATAATATTAGCAACAAAACATAGGTACATTTACTACGATTTTATATACAGTTTTTTATGAATTTATAATTATATAGGTTATTTGTGCACTACAAATTATATATCAGGAATTAAGCCATCTTGTTACATGATGTAATTTTAATAGCATTGTTTTTATAGATATACCATAATTAGGATTAGGATTGTTCATTGATTTTGATTATATTGTTAAAATCCATTTAATGCATTATCTAAACATATTTCTTTGTAATCTTTCCTTCTTTCAATTATAGGCCTATTTTTTCAATCTTGTGTTGGATTCAGTCAACATTTCGTGTAGAGTTATAGTGTCTTGGTTGAGTAGCATGAAGTAATTATCAAAGCAGCAGTGCCATTATTGATATCTTATTATTTTCCAGTTGATTATTATTGAAATTCTTATAATGCAAATGTAAAATGATGATTGTAGGTATTGGAACTGTTTTGTGGTAATATCTAATTTGGTGATATTCTGAATTGATGGTTAAAAAAATTGTCCCTAAGTTATCTTACTATTTATAATAATCATTCACACAGAAAGCTCCATTTACAAATTAATAACAAACAAATCACATAACTTTTAAGAAACAATTTTTTTTTCTTTTAAAGACATATTGAACTAGGATATAACTGATATAAGCCAAGAGTTTAACCATTTACTTTTTACACAGAACACAATATAGTTCAGAACTCTGATGGCACTTCATATTTGATACTTAACATTGATGAAACTATTAACACATCAATATTCGTGAGTGCATGCGTTATTGAACTAGAATACAACTGTTGTAACCAACGTGTGATAGAATAGAAAATAGTTCACACTTACCATTGATTAAACTTGGTTTAATGATTCCACAATATAAGCAACGCTTAGTCATGTTTTCTGATCATTCCAAAATACATTTCTTCATATAAATTCTATACTCAGTAGTATTTATATCTATTTCTTCACGGGACTCTTCTTTAAGAAAGGCTTCAACAAATCTTAAGAACATATTTAGTCACATTTCATTTCAATATAATTTGTAGTGCACAATTACCCTATATAATTATAACATAGGCATCCAGAATATCTCTATTGCATCAAAAAAACTGTATATAAATCGTAGTCAATGTTTTTAGACCGACCGACCTCTCGTTTGTTTAATTCTTCTACTGTCATTATAAAAGTCAGAGTCTCGGGTTCGAATTCACGTCGAGGGTGTAGCCTTTTTAAAATTTGGAACGCATAATACTATTGGTATAATAAGTATTTTGAATGAATTGTAATCCTTTAAGTAGGGAGTTGATTTATAAGTAATAATAATCCCAATCGGACATGGGAATTTCGCGCAGTCATATAATTTTGTCCGTAAAAATATACGAAAATATATCTGATGCTTGTTGTTAAATTCTAAACAATATTTTGAAAGTTTCAAAAAAATCGTGGGGGCTATCTTAATAAAAATTGCAATTTGTTTTGTTGCTTATATTATTTAATGACAGCTTTATAAAAAAATACTTGCTGTCAACTTTTTTAACTGTTCATTTTTGATACCACTAAAATGGTCTTATAAACAAAACTGTTAAATAAAAATATTGGTGTATAGGTACATACATTTTACTAACATGTTTTTTTCAAAAATATTTAAAACGAAGGCCCAGCATTATATTCAAAAATATTTCTGATGATTGTTATTAAATTCTAAACTAATATTTTGAAAGTTTCAAAAGATAATCGTGAGGGCTACCTTAACAACAATTGAAATTTATTTTGTTGCTAATATTATGATAGATAGATAGATTTATTTAATACCTAGCATACATTTAGTGTCAGTATATCATACATGAACATAACAGAAACATTCATTATTATAAATACAACATATATAAAATTGCAACAATTATTAAAATACTAGATAAAACAAAAAAATAAATAGCTAAAATTAATAAGTTAACAATTTAAAATTTCAAAAATTCGTCCACACTATAAAAAACAATATTTAATAAAATTGATTTTAGTTTGGTGGTAAATATTTTCCTAATAGATATAGTTTTCAGTTCACTAGGAATTTTATTATAAAAAAACATTGGCGCAATCGACGTGTGAAGAGTATTTTTTACCCTAGTGTTATGGTTGTGAATGTTCGCCCCTATACCATACATGCTTTTATTGTTGAAAGCAAACACAACAGTTTCGAAAATGTATAACTTAATCACTGTCATAAAATTTAGTTTTTTAAAATGAGGGCGACATGACTATCTATTGGGAATTTTCAATATAGTTCAAATTATCTTTTTTTGAAGAAGCAACAGTTCATTGGAATATTTGTTATTGCCCCAAAATAGTATACCATAACGCATTGTAGATTCAAAGTAGGCAAAGTAAACCGATTTTAAAGTTGATAAATTGGAGGTATTTCTAGTTGACTAAGTGTGTAATTAGCTTTAGTGGGTTTTGGCTTTATATACTCAATGTGGGTTTCCCAATTTAAATTCCTGTCTATATAGAGTGCTAGTAGTTTTACATTCTCATCAAATTGTATGATATCAGATTGTATGCATACGCTATTTATCGTTGGTTGGTGGCAGCTATTATTAAATTTTAAAATATTGGTTTTTGACACATTCGATATCAAAAAATTGTTTTTGAACCAAGTTGTATAGTTCCAATAACAGATTTAATAGTTTCGTGCAGCTTTTCTTCTGATATTTCGCTTACACAGACATTAGTATCATCTGCATATATAGTGACTGGATAATCTAAAGAACGAGATAAGTAATATATAAATATCATAAATATGGAGGCCTGTAGTACTCCGTTGTTTTTTTTGGACAGTCTTAGATCTGAATGCTGTTTCACTATTTATTATTCAATGCCAGGCTTCTAAAAAATACTTGCTGTCAACTTTTTTTTTTAACTGTTCTTTTTTAATACCACTAATGTGATGTCTTATAAACAAAATTGTTAAACAAAAACATTGGTGTATGGGCACATACATTTATTATAAATAAAAACAGATTATGTAAAATGTACCTCCACTGACTTTTGACAACTCTAACAAATAATACAACGTGGAATTTAAAAGTTCTTACGCAAATTAATTAGTGTAAATGGAGGCATCCGACGAATCGGAGGACAATGAATCCCCTGGATCCTCTTCCCAAGCCAAAGGAGGGGATGATGGCTTCGCAATTAAAAGAAAACGTGGTCGCCAAAAAAAAAACTACAGCAAACAAGAACCAGAAGACCAACACAGCCAGCACAAACAACTCAGATCGAATAATGACACGGACACAAACACAATTGGAAAACAACGAACAGGTATTCTCTACAAACATCACACAAACAACAAATATCACACCTCCTACCCAAGATTTATCCAACAAACTTACATACAAAAAAACATACAAAAATAAAACAAAAGATAATCTCACCCGTATACAATTTGCAAACATATGGGAGCAAGAAAACCCACAAAATGCAGACTTGATTATTAAAACAGTGGTGGGTTTTATCCTGAAAACTAATAATGAAACAACTGCATTAGATTACACAGTTAACAAACTTAAAACAGACAACATAGTAACAGAGTATATTATAGTGAACCAACCAGACTATATCGTATTCTGCAATTATAACATACGTCGAACGTGAATTGTCAGATGAAGACATTTCAAATCACTTAACAAAAATAAACCTCAACTTTAGATATTGTAAACGGATAATTTCAAGAGCTACAGCCACACCAACATCATACATAAGAGTAATAATAATAACATCATGTCTCAAATCACACGAAATTTTAATTTCAAATGGAATTTTCTTCAAGAGTAGACATTTTTCCGTGCAACCAAGCGCCCATCCACGACCTATTCCACAACCATGTGGAAGATGTAATTGCTTTGAACATACCACAAATAATTGTACAACGGTAACTAAGTGCCAGTGTTTTGGTCCACACAGTACTAATTACTGCACGCCAACACTACCTATCAAATGTACGGCTTGTCAGGCAGAGAACCATGTAGCATGGTCCCCAAAATGTCCCAAACGTCGCACTAAACCTATCCCTAGAATTCCAAACATGCCCATAAAGGCAACCAACGTTAAGTCGCATGAAATTTCCGACGACGCAAAATCATGTTCAAGAATTCATTCTGCCATAACCATAACACAACCATTAACAAATTCAATAACCCTAATAACATACACCGCGACGAATTAGTAAATAAACTCAAAAAACGTTTTTTAATCAATTTTAATGTTCAAACTGAATTTGTTTTTTCTGGCAACAGATTATATATATTCATGTTTGATAAAGATGATTCAACAAATAAAGACATTTCCCCAACTGAATCTTCAGACCCTTACCTCAAACATCTTTATCAATGGCTGAGATAATCTTTGTATATAACAACATAAATAGCTACACAAGCAAAATTCTATTCATTAATCATTTCATTGAAAATAATAACATACAATGTGGATTGTTTGTAGAGACAAAAACTAAAGACGATACAAAAGTAACATACAGAGACAAATCTTACAACGGAATGGACACAGACTACAAAATGTCAGAGGCGGTTGTTACTTCAATCAACGATATAAGTAATATAAGCCAAGAGTTCAACCATTTACTTTTTACACAGAACACAATATAGTTTATAACTCTGATAACACAACATGTTTGATACATAACACTGATGAAACTCATCACACATCAATATTCCTGAGTGCATGCGTTATTGAACTAGGATACAACTGTTGTAACCAAAGTGTTACATAGAATGGAAAATAGTTCACACTTAACATTGATTAAACTTGGTTTAAAGATTCCACAATATAAAGAACATTTAGTCATGTTTTCTCATCATTCCAAAAGACATTTCTTCATATAAATTCTATACTCAGTAGTATTTATATCTATTTCTTCAAGGGACTCTTCTTTAAGAAAAGCCTCAACAAATCTTAAGAACATATAGATGTGTAAACAGCATAATCAAGATTTTATTAAGTTCTGTTAAAATATTGCTGCAGCGATCCACAATCATATTTGAAAGTCATTTCTTAGGAGATAAGGTGAACAATTTTGCATCTACCCTGTGTAAAGTACTGTGAAACATTTATCGATTTCCTGTTAATTTTTTATACCTGAATAAATTTTAATTAGTAAGTTTTCTGCACTGTATTTTAAATAATTTATTATCCTTTGTTTTTTTAAGTTCTGTTGGTAAAAAATGGTAGCATTTTGGTGCCATATAGTTGAAAGAGATAAAATGTTGCGTTTGTTAGTAATTTTTATATTTGCATTCAATTTACTTTTGGTTTCATATTTATGAGAGATGCGTTCTTGCTTGTTTTTGTTTTTATGCATGTATATACATAAGTTTGTTATAGAGCGTTCTAATATTAGGGGGTGTTAATACTATATAATTGTTTTGTCGGGTGGGTTTTAGAGAATTTGTAAATTACTTTCAAAATATATTTTTGTGAAATGTTTAAGAGTTGTAAACCTTTATTATATAATCTACCCCATATTATTATACCATATCTTATTATGGATTCAACAATGCTTTTATAGATTAAAATTAAAAATAAAGTTTTTTTGTGAGAAAATGTTGCGTATTAAGTAGAACTTACGAATTTGTTTTCTTAAATTAAGTGTTAATTTATTTACATGTTGTTCCCATTTTAAGTGTTTATCTATCACTATTCCCAGATATTCGTTTATTTTCGTATCGTTTTCAACCGGTATACTTGAGAAACTTGGTCGATATTAGTGAGAAAGCGATATATTTGGTTTTTGTTAGAGTTACTGATAATTTGTTGTGATTTAACCAATTTCTAATAATCTGAATCCTTTTATAGTCAATGCTTTGGCCATTTCCCATGTTTTTGAGTTAAACACTAGTACAGTGTTATCTGCATAAGATATTATGGTAGCATCCATTTTAAGTTTAGTTAATGAATTAATATAAAGAGTAAATAGTATGGGTCCTAAAACCGTACCTTGTGGTACACCCATTTTAGTTGTTAAAGGTTCGCTTATAGTGTAGGCAAGTTTCACCATTTGTGTTCTATTTTTTAGGTACCTAACAAAGACCTCATAGGTTATACCTTGTACGCTATATTTTTCTACTTCTTGAAGTAGTCTATTGTGTGGTACTGTATCAAAGGTCTATGAAAACAGCTATACAGCTTCTGATATTGTTTAGATGAGTGGCGATTTCGCTGGTCAAGCAGTGCAGCGCGTCTGTAGTTCTATGCCCAGCTCTAAAACCATATTGATTGTTTGCAATTAGTTTATGTTTAGTTGCGAAAGAAATCAAACTTCTTTTAAGGCATATTTCAAGAATTTTCGCAAAGTTGTTTATTAGGTTTATAGGTCTAAAGTTATCAATGTCCGAAGGGTCGCGTCCTTTATAAACAGGTATTATCACCGATTTTTTAAAATATTTTGGTATGCAACCAGTGCTAAACAAATTAGGTTAATTATGTGTTGCAAAGGTTGTAGTAGATAGACGTGGTACCTTTTAATGAACTTTGCCGAGGGTCCGTCTAATCCTGGTGTACTATTTGATTTCAAAGTAGCGATATGTTGAATTAATTCACTATTACATACTGGTTCATGCATCATTGATGAGTTGTTAGTAGAAGTATTTGTACTATATAATTGATTAATCGGCTGTTTAATTTAATCTGTCATTTTTTACGTATATTATTAAAAAAAGTTATTACAAAAATTGGCCATATGTCTATATATTCAAATTATTTGTTATCACAGTCGTATAAATTTAATTTTGTGTTATTTTTGGTTAAATTTTCATATGAGACTTCTCTAATTATTTCGTAAATTTTTTTACTACTGTTCTCGTTATTTTGAAGTTTATTTTTAGTTTTAATGTTTGACAGAAAAGATTGTTTTGTCTTTATATTTTCTTTCCATAACAACGTTATAACTTCTGATTAATTGTTTTTTCATATGGTCTGTATTCTTTATTGACGTTATTATACCTGTTGACAGCAATGATTCCAAGTTTCATGCAAAGTATCGTGTTTAGAGTTTGGAAATTTGATATTTGATTGGGCACAATTATTACATTTTTTGTTCAACTTTTTACACTCCTTCATCTTATGTTCTTCTGCACAGTAGGAACAGACCACTTTATTGATGCAGTTTTCGGTTTTATGGTATTCCTGACAATTTAAACATTTTCCAATGCTTATTTCTTCACAAATTGGGTATATTCTCCTACCGATATATATTTTTAATTTTGTATAAATTTATTAAATAAATTACCATATATAATTATAACATAGGCATCCAGAATATCTCTATTGCATAAAAAACTGTATATAAAATCGTAGTCAATGGTTTTAGACCAACCGACCTATCGTTTGTTTAATTCTTCTGCTGTCATTATATAAGTCAGAGTCGCAGGTTCGAATTCCCGTCGAAGGTGTAGCCTTTTTATATATTGCAACTCATAATACTATTGGTATAATAAGTATTTGGAATGAATTGTAATCCTTAAAGTAGGGAGTTATATAAGTAATAATAAACCCCATCGAAATTTCGCGCAGCCATATAAATTACCAAACTACGTAAAATGCCTGTAAAATTATACGAAAATATGTCTGATACTTGTTGTTAAATTCTAAAAAGTTTCAAAAACACAGCGTTGGTACATTTATAAAAATTGTAATTTGGTTTGTTGCTAATATTTTTCAATGACAGGCTTGGAAAAATACTTGCTGTCAACTTTTCTAACTGTTCTTTTTTGTTACCACTAAAGTGATGTCTTATAAACAAAACTGTTAAATAAAAACATTTTGAAACCACCAAAGTGATATCCTATAAACAAAATAATAACATATTTGTTATAAATAAAAAATGATTTTACAAATATTTTACTAACATGTTTCTGTCAAAAATATTATAAAAAAAAACTAAGGTCCAGCATTCAATTCGAAAATATGTCTGATGATTGTTGTTATACTCTAACAACAATATTTTGAAAGTTTAAAAAAAAATCGTGGGGGCTACCCTCAAATACTTGCCGCCAACTTCTGTAACTGATGTATATATATATATATATATATATATATATATATATATATTCTTTTTTGATACCACTAAAGTGATGGCTTATAAACAAAATTGTTAAATAAAAACATTGGTGTATGGGCACATACATTTGTTATAAATAAACAATGATTTTAGGAATATTTTACTAACATGTTTATTTTTCAAAAATATTAAAAAAATACTATGGCCCTATTCAAAAATATGTCTGATGATTGTTATTAAATTCTAAACAATATTTTGAAAGATTCAAAATAAAATCGTGGGCGGTATATTAATTAAAATTGCAATTTGTTTTGTTGCAAATATTGTTCAATAACAGCTGACACTATTAACTTATTGCTTACTTAAACTAATTTTGTTTTTTCTTATTTTCTGGTTATCAGGACTTAAATAAACAATTGTAGACAAAAATTTTTTGAACACTTCGTTTAGTAATAAAGCACCGAGAAAAAGTCCACGCCGCGCCAACTCACGGCCGCCCGGAATTATGAGAATTGTTTAAGTTCACACCGGTTTTAACAGATTACCTATAAAATGGATTGTTACTCTTATTGAGATTGTATTCAAATTACATAAAATAAATTATTTTTAAAATTGTCGCATAAGATTTTAATCACAAATAATAGTTACACTAGTCAATTCATAAAATAAATGATGGCATTTCTCGCAATTGCCAATTATATGTCAAGTCAATTTCTTATTGACAAACTGGAAAACTATTTTGTTAAACAGGTTAATTAACATTATCTCCATTACGTTACTCGATTTTACTTAATTACTTAATTTATTTAATTTATTTAACAAGTTTTTAAGTGTAATAGTAAATTTTTTGTTTGTCCATTTCGCACGCTATATTTATTGTCACTTCTTGCCGTGAATAAAGATTATTATTATTATTAATAATGAAAAAAAAATAGAAAAGGACACAATTAATACTAATTATGATTTATTAAATGCCGCTTATAGTATTCTTCATAAATGCCATGTTTTGTTCAATTATTATTGAATAAAAGAATTATATTTTTTTCTGAATCAGAGAGAGAAAATTAAAAATATCAAATTGAATGCCAAATTTTATTTTGATCAATTATTTTGTAACCATATTTATCTTTTACATTTGCAGTTGCGTGGGCGGGCGATTAATAATACACTACAACTACAACATGGTTGTTTTGTGTTTAGTACAGAATGTTATTTATAACATTATCATTAATTCTAATCTTTTGTACAAGTACTTACTGACAAGGGGAAATTAATATTTTTAACAGTGTTTCAAAACAGCATTTTTAAAGCATAATTTGTAATTTCATTCATATAAAAACAGTGGCATTCCTCGCGAATAACGATTTTTTTATTGATAAACTGTATATTGTTCAAAACGTTTCTCAAAAAAGATAAACAATTGTTATTAATGAACCTTAAATAGTATTATGATTTCTCAGAAATAATTGATTTTAAATCTTAAATTGAATATCCATAAAATGTTCGTACATTCGTGGATTGTTCCTCTAATTTTATACGCTAATTATTTTTATTTTGTTTCAGATAAAATGTCAGATTTTACTCAGGTTGTATAAAATAAAGTCTAATTTAAAAATAATTTAAATTCAAGTAACATATACAATGAAGTTCCAGTCTTTAATTAATGTTCGGTTCAAATTTAAAACAATCATACACAATTTAAATCTGTAGGAATAAATATTAAACAAACATGCAAATAATTATATGATTGTTAATGATATGATGATATTAATTATTAAAGTACATTCAATTAAAGGCTTTTCATAAACAATTAAAATTTTAGTAAAAATCTCAGCATTTGTTATATGAAACAAGTTGTAAAGTGTAACTAGATTAATTAAATTTTAGATCCTGACTCTTCCTTAAAAGCAGCTATTTTATTTTTAACATACTTATGTATTTTATTTTTCAGAAGTGTAATTAAATCATTCATTGTTATTAACTAATTACGTAATGGAGTCACTAGTAATAAACGTTCAGGTATTAATTGGATGCTATCCACTGCATATAAGCATTGCAAATAATATCCGATAATAAGCAATAAACAAAATTATTATATTATAAACAAGAATAATATTATTGAATATTAATATGCTATTTTCAAATAGTTATTTTTAGGAACCGCCTATAAAGAAATAATAAAAACATAATGATAAAATATGATTTCTATTATATGTCACTGACAATGAATAATAATAACGTTCCATTGTATAACAATGTTTTATTAATAAACAAATATAATTATAATTTGAAAATGCATATGAAAATAGAAAATTCCGATAAGATATTTATTTAAAGAAATATAAACTCACTATTGTATGATTAAAAGTAAAACTACTCACCATCCGTGTTGGTTCTTGAACATCTGAACAATTTGCCATTAGACTGTTGAGGTGTGGTCGGCCATCAAACGTTGAACTGTGGTCGGCCCAACGGGTCGGCCATTAGACGTTGAGGTGTGGTCGGACGTAGACAATTATTACTAATGGTAAGGTACAGCAACTGGCCGCTACGATTTAAAAATAGCGCAGGATAGACGTGCTGCGTTGCCGTGTAATGTTGCTAGTGCAATAATTCGGTATAATTTTATTAATAAAATTATACATTACAATATAATGATATTGTATATATTTCAGTCAATTGAAACACGTATTAATTGTTAATTAATTTTAAAGCTACTATACTATAGCCTAACCAAATAAACCGATTTACTCTGGTGCGCCGTAGCAATGTTATATTGGTTGCATTATTATTTCTAATATGCGTTTTCAGAAACGTCATGATATAATTAGTTCATATTACTGATATTACTATTTTAAATAATCTACACTTTTTATGGTCTGTAAATTTGTTAATACATTTAATTTTACAATCAGTATCTTTTTTATTATACATTATTTATGAATTAGTATTCTGTATTATGTAATAAACCATAGATATTTTTATTTTTAATTTCGGTTATTGTATCCCTTTTAAATCGAAAACAATTTTGTGTTATTATATAATAGTAGTATGTAATAGACCATTAATATTTTAATATTTCCAATTGGTGTTCCAAAAATACAACACTTTGTTCTGTGTATTTATGAATTAGTATTATGTATTATGTAATAAACCATAGATATTTTTATTTTTAATTTCGGTTATTGTATCCCTTTCAAATCGAAAACAATTTTGTGTTATTATATAATAGTAGTATGTAATAAACCATTAATATTTTGATATTTATAATTACTGTTCTAAAAATACAACAACTTTGTGTATGAATATTTTTAATTTCTGTTCTTGATACGGACTTGAAAAAAATAGAACAATTGTATCCCTTTTAAATCGAAAACAATTTTGTGTTATTATATAATAGTAGTATGTAATAAACCATTAATATTTTAATATTTCTAATAACTGTTCTAAAAATAGAACAACTTTGTATATTTATGAATTAGTATTATGAATTGTGTAATAAACCGTAGATATTTTTATTTTTAATTTCTGTTCTTGATACGGCCTTGAAAAAAATAGAACAATTGTATCCCTTTTAAATCGAAAACAATTTTGTGTTATTATATAATAGTACACAGTTGCGAGTGAACAGTCGTCTCGAGAGCACACGCATAAATCGAGAACCACAGTTTAATAAATTTAAATAGTGAGCACAAAAATGGACGAAGATAGCACAGATACCGAAATTATTAAAGTGCAACGTGGGAAACGCGGTCGACCGATAAAATGTAAGTCATCGCAACCTATAAAGAAATACCACGAAACACAACAATCGGACTCTGGGCCCGGGGAAACCCGTAGCGATAGCGGCCGATTTAAAATACCAAATATGCCACCTCCAAAAACACCGCACACTCATACAACCCAAATACACAACACTCATCTAAACACCAACACACAGAGCAACAAAGCGAAAACGAGAGAGACACTCGCGAGGCGAATGACGGCTCACAGCAAACGTTAAAAAACACTGTACAAACAAAAAACTCAAACACACAACACACAAACAAAAACCAACACACACTACAACAAAACGAACTACACAGGGAAAAAATGCGGTTAATTAACAACTCGCTAAAAAATACATACTACATTACAATAACAAACACGATAACAAGGTTCAGTTTTTCAAAAATATGGGGACAACTCCAAGTGTCATGGAAAATACAAAATGAAGACATCATAATACAAACCAAGGACGCATTCCTATTAAAATCAAACACTGATATTACCCTACTTGAAAAAATGTTAAACCAGCTCAAAGAAAATAAAATAATCAAAGAGTACACGCCATCACAAAAACAAAATCCACGGCAAATACACGAACATTCTATTTCGTACTCTGCCATCATATGCCAAGTAGAGTATAAAATAACTGATGCGGAGATAAGCGAACACCTTGAAAAGCAAAAGATTGAACACAGGTTTTGCAAAAGGATTATCGCTAAGATTAACGATCAGCCGACACAGAAGATTAGAATAATAACGGGGAATTTGGAGGCATTCCAGAAACTTCTTAAAGGGATCTACTTCCAACACAGCCACTATCCGGTAATTGAGAGTCAGGCACCAACACCGATTCCACAAGCTTGCACCAAGTGTCACAGCTTTGCCCACACGACCGAGATGTGCTCAGCGCCAACACAATGCAGCAAATGCAATGGAGCGCACCCAACACACGCATGTACGTCGCAAATGCCGGAGAAGTGCAAGAGTTGTGGAGAAGAGGGACACGCAGCATGGAGCAGCAAATGCAAACGACGACCGACGGGACCCATCGACGGTATACCAAACATAAAAATCAAGGCGGTTAACAAAAAGAGCGCTGAAATTCATAACCAGATCTTCACGGAATCACGAATTCACCAACCCCTTACGATCCATGACGAAATAATCAACAAATATACAATAAAACTCAACGAACCAAAACACACTGACCGACAAGAACTGATAAAAAAACTAAAACAAAGATTCATTGAGATGTACAACATCGACACTGTGCTTTCCTTCTCAGGAAATAGAATGTACATCTTAATGTTTGACCTATACGATCTAGACAAAATTTCACCGACACAGCCTGCAAATGGCGTAGGAGTTAAAACGGCAATCACCACGTTAAACCCAGTCAATGGATAATTTAAGGATTATATATGCAAACATTAACAGCTACGCCAGTAAAAAACTAATACTACATAACTTCATAGAAGAAAACGACATTGACGGATGTATGCTTGTGGAAACCAAAACAAAGACAGATACTAACACGAGCTATAGGGACTGGCACACACTAAAGAAAAATGGTCACATAACTCATAATGCACGAGGAGGTGCACTGGTGCAAATGCATCCACGCTGTCAATTAGGTAAAGCCAACCCCCCAAGCCTTATTAACCCCCTGAATGATTGCCTCCACTTTACGTTACCGTTCAAAGACGACCGAATACATATATTTTTAGTATACATTCATCCGACATCCCCGCTGGAACAGAATATATTCGTGAAAGCCTCACTTTACAAATATGCCATAATAATAGGTGACCTTAACTTAAACGCACAGAAACGAAGACATTTACAGACATTTTTAAATAACTCTGATTTCACTAGACGGAACACGGACCCAACATTCATCATGCCGAACAATAATGACAGCACTCCCGACGTAATCTTACATACAGAAAATATAACAAACAACATAATCAACGTAACACTAACACCTGACCTATGCTCAGATCACCTAGGAATGATTTTCGAAATCAACAACAACGTACAAAATACACACACAACATACACTACCACTCAAAAACTAGACAAGAAACATTACACGCTCATAGAGAAAGACATTATAGACTATTTAACCAGCTTAAACTCAGACTATATTAACCCGGAAAGGATTAATCAATTTCAAGAGACAATAACAGACATACTAGCTAAATATACTACAACAACCACGAACAAATTTTATAAGAACAGGCTACCAAAGTACATCATTTCATTGATCAAACACAAAAGGAGAATTTATAGACTATACACAGAAACAAACGACAGACAGTTAAAGACGGAATTCAATCAACTCAACAAAAACATACAAAAACTAATACTACAATACAGAACTGAAAAATGGCTAGCAGTATGTCAAGAAATTGAACAAGACCGAGGTAAAACATACAGGACCAAAATTAAAAAACTATCAAGATACAAACAAAACCAACGCATTGAAATGTTAAGTGATGGAGAGTTAGTAAAACACTCTGATACGGATATAGCAAATATGTTTGCAGACCACTATGAAAACGCTTTCACACCAAGTATAAACCAAAGTTTTGATGACACACACCTAGCTGAGATTAATCGCTGGCACGAACAATACATGACTTCAAATGACGACTCCCTCCCTCAAGACATAACAGAGGACGAATACTTCACAGCACTAAACACTGGAAAAAGTACTGCCCCTGGACACGACTCACTTACTAAAGACCTATTAAGACACCTAGCAGATGACATACACGAATACATTATCAAAATTTATAACTACTGTTTACTTAATAAATCATACCCATACATATGGAAAAAGGGTGTGATAGTCACTATACATAAAACGGGCCTAGACAAGACTGCCCCTAGTAGTTATCGACCAATTACTCTACTACCAGTGCTAGGAAAGAACCTTGAAAAAATATTGAAATCCAGGATATGGGATCTAGTGGAGGAAAAAATCCCTAAATACCAATTTGGATTTAAACCTGAGCACTCGACAATTCACCCACTATACGTACTGACAAATAATATACAAGCGACTTACTTGCAGGACAGACATACAGCAGCCTTATTTTTAGATATCGACAAGGCATTTGACAGTGTTTGGCATAATGGACTGCTTTACAAAATGGACACTCTACAAATACCGAAATACCTCATCCTCATTATACAAAGCTTTCTCACAGACAGACACCTACAGATACGAACGAACAACACACACTCCAGGACATTCTCCCCAAGACAAGGACTACCACAAGGTTCCCCACTTTCTCCTCTTTTGTATAACATATATTGCCATGACATATATAACCATAACAGAACTGATAAAGACCACGTTGACCAGGAACAATACATACTTCAATACGCAGATGACACCGCATTAATAACACATAAAAAGCGATTAGAAGAGACAGTAAATGCACTACAAACCCTTACAAATGACACTATGACATGGTTCAAAAAGTGGAGGCTTCGACCGAACCCAACAAAGTGCCAGCTCCTTATAACAAACCATAAAATTAATGATCATTCTCCTACAATTAATGTCAACGGATCAATCACCACACCGACAGCCACAATAAAATATCTTGGAATAACAATTGATAACAAACACAAATTTAACACACACTTGAAGAAAACAAAATCCGAAATTTCCAAACGGGCGAAGCACTTCAGATGCTTAACATATAAAAGTAGGGGTATCTCAATAAAAACAGCAACTAAAATCTACAAAACCATCTGCAGGCCACTAATAGACTACGGACAGATATTATTTAAAAATATGCATGACAGATACAAAAAAATAACTACTATCACGGAACGGAAGACACTAAGACTGATAACTAAACTTCGACACCCGACAAATGAATTACATAACATTTCCAACACAGACTTATACACCACTACTAGAATAATACCTATCCAGGAAAGGCTGGAACGGCTACGAATAAAATTCCAACAAAAACTAACAAACAGGACAATACTAGACGAATTATGCTTAAAACGACTTAATAAACGATCAAATAAAAAATACCCGACGGAGACACTACATGAATCATATTTTTAGACATTTTGTAATTATTTCCACTATACACACTATTCACACAGATTTTTATTTTTATTTTATTATTATTATTATTTTTTTTTTACTTATTTGATACTATTTTATTTATGTTTATTTTGTAACTTTTTAGAGAATATTTGTTTCACTTTATAACTTATAACTAAAATGTACACACAGGCGGAAAGACCCGGGAAGGGTCGATAGCCCAATAAAGATTGTTTATATATATATATATATATATATATATATATATATATATATATATATATAATAGTAGTATGTAATAAACCATTAATATTTTAATATTTCCAATTGCTGTTCTAAAAATACAACAACTTTGTGTATGAATATTTTTAATTTCTGTTCTTGATACGACCTTGAAAAAAATAAAACAATTGTATCCCTTTTAAATCGAAAACAATTTTGTGTTATTATATAATAGTAGTAAGTAATAAACCATTAATATTTTAATATTTCTAATAACTGTTCTAAAAATAGCACAACTTTGTTCTTACTATTCTAAACCGTTTTAATCGAAAACAATTTTGTGTTATTATATAATAGTAGTATGTAATAAACCATTAATATTTTAATATTTCTAATAACTGTTCTAAAAATAGCACAACTTTGTTCTTACTATTCTAAACCGTTTTAATCGAAAACAATTTTGTGTTAATATATAATAGTAGTATGTAATAAACCATTAATATTTTAATATTTCTAATAACTGTTCTAAAAATAGCACAACTTTGTTCTTACTATTCTAAACCGTTTTAATCGAAAACAATTTTGTGTTAATATATAATAGTAGTATGTAATAAACCATTAATATTTTAATATTTCTAATAACTGTTCTAAAAATAGCACAACTTTGTTCTTACTATTCTAAACCGTTTTAATCGAAAACAATTTTGTGTTAATATATAATAGTAGTATGTAATAAACCATTAATATTTTAATATTTCTAATAACTGTTCTAAAAATAGCACAACTTTGTTCTTACTATTCTAAACCGTTTTAATCGAAAACAATTTTGTGTTATTATATAATAGTAGTATGTAATAAACCATTAATATTTTAATATTTCCAATTACTGTTCTAAAAATACAACAACTTTGTGTATGAATATTTTTAATTTCTGTTCTTGATACGGCCTTGAAAAAAATAGAACAATTGTATCCCTTTTAAATCGAAAACAATTTTGTGTTATTATATAATAGTAGTAAGTAATAAACCATTAATATTTTAATATTTCTAATAACTGTTCTAAAAATAGCACAACTTTGTTCTTACTATTCTAAACCGTTTTAATCGAAAACAATTTTGTGTTATTATATAATAGTAGTATGTAATAAACCATTAATATTTTAATATTTCCAATTGCTGTTCTAAAAATACAACAACTTTGTGTATGAATATTTTTAATTTCTGTTCTTGATACGACCTTGAAAAAAATAGAACAATTGTATCCCTTTTAAATCGAAAACAATTTTGTGTTATTATATAATAGTAGTAAGTAATAAACCATTAATATTTTAATATTTCCAATTGCTGTTCTAAAAATACAACAACTTTGTTCTTACTATTCTAAACCGTTTTAATCGAAAACAATTTTGTGTTATTATATAATAGTAGTATGTAATAAACCATTAATATTTTAATATTTCCAATTGCTGTTCTAAAAATACAACAACTTTGTGTATGAATATTTTTAATTTCTGTTCTTGATACGACCTTGAAAAAAATAGAACAATTGTATCCCTTTTAAATCGAAAACAATTTTGTGTTATTATATAATAGTAGTATGTAATAAACCATTAATATTTTAATATTTCCAATTGCTGTTCTAAAAATACAACAACTTTGTTCTTACTATTCTAAACCGTTTTAATCGAAAACAATTTTGTGTTATTATATAATAGTAGTATGTAATAAACCATTAATATTTTAATATTTCCAATTGCTGTTCTAAAAATACAACAACTTTGTGTATGAATATTTTTAATTTCTGTTCTTGATACGACCTTGAAAAAAATAGAACAATTGTATCCCTTTTAAATCGAAAACAATTTTGTGTTATTATATAATAGTAGTAAGTAATAAACCATTAATATTTTAATATTTCTAATAACTGTTCTAAAAATAGCACAACTTTGTTCTTACTATTCTAAACCGTTTTAATCGAAAACAATTACAAATATTTTGTGTTATTATATAATAGTAGTATGTAATAAACCATTAATATTTTAATATTTCCAATTGCTGTTCTAAAAATACAACAACTTTGTGTATGAATATTTTTAATTTCTGTTCTTGATACGACCTTGAAAAAAATAGAACAATTGTATCCCTTTTAAATCGAAAACAATTTTGTGTTATTATATAATAGTAGTAAGTAATAAACCATTAATATTTTAATATTTCTAATAACTGTTCTAAAAATAGCACAACTTTGTTCTTACTATTCTAAACCGTTTTAATCGAAAACAATTTTGTGTTAATATATAATAGTAGTATGTAATAAACCATTAATATTTTAATATTTCTAATAACTGTTCTAAAAATAGCACAACTTTGTTCTTACTATTCTAAACCGTTTTAATCGAAAACAATTTTGTGTTATTATATAATAGTAGTATGTAATAATCCATTAATATTTTAATATTTCCAATTGCTGTTCTAAAAATACAACAACTTTGTGTATGAATATTTTTAATTTCTGTTCTTGATACGACCTTGAAAAAAATAGAACAATTGTATCCCTTTTAAATCGAAAACAATTTTGTGTTATTATATAATAGTAGTATGTAATAATCCATTAATATTTTAATATTTCTAATAACTGTTCTAAAAATAGCACAACTTTGTTCTTACTATTCTAAACCGTTTTAATCGAAAACAATTTTGTGTTATTATATAATAGTAGTATGTAATAAACCATTAATATTTTAATATTTCCAATTGCTGTTCTAAAAATACAACAACTTTGTGTATGAATATTTTTAATTTCTGTTCTTGATACGACCTTGAAAAAAATAGAACAATTGTATCCCTTTTAAATCGAAAACAATTTTGTGTTATTATATAATAGTAGTAAGTAATAAACCATTAATATTTTAATATTTCTAATAACTGTTCTAAAAATAGCACAACTTTGTTCTTACTATTCTAAACCGTTTTAATCGAAAACAATTTTGTGTTATTATATAATAGTAGTATGTAATAAACCATTAATATTTTAATATTTCCAATTGCTGTTCTAAAAATACAACAACTTTGTGTATGAATATTTTTAATTTATGTTCTTGATACGACCTTGAAAAAAATAGAACAATTGTATCCCTTTTAAATCGAAAACAATTTTGTGTTATTATATAATAGTAGTAAGTAATAAACCATTAATATTTTAATATTTCTAATAACTGTTCTAAAAATAGCACAACTTTGTTCTTACTATTCTAAACCGTTTTAATCGAAAACAATTTTGTGTTATTATATAATAGTAGTATGTAATAAACCATTAATATTTTAATATTTCCAATTGCTGTTCTAAAAATACAACAACTTTGTGTATGAATATTTTTAATTTCTGTTCTTGATACGACCTTGAAAAAAATAGAACAATTGTATCCCTTTTAAATCGAAAACAATTTTGTGTTATTATATAATAGTAGTAAGTAATAAACCATTAATATTTTAATATTTCTAATAACTGTTCTAAAAATAGCACAACTTTGTTCTTACTATTCTAAACCGTTTTAATCGAAAACAATTTTGTGTTAATATATAATAGTAGTATGTAATAAACCATTAATATTTTAATATTTCTAATAACTGTTCTAAAAATAGCACAACTTTGTTCTTACTATTCTAAACCGTTTTAATCGAAAACAATTTTGTGTTATTATATAATAGTAGTATGTAATAAACCATTAATATTTTAATATTTCCAATTGCTGTTCTAAAAATACAACAACTTTGTGTATGAATATTTTTAATTTCTGTTCTTGATACGGCCTTGAAAAAAATAGAACAATTGTATCCCTTTTAAATCGAAAACAATTTTGTGTTATTATATAATAGTAGTATGTAATAAACCATTAATATTTTAATATTTCCAATTGCTGTTCTAAAAATACAACAACTTTGTGTATGAATGTTTTTAATTTCTGTTCTTGATACGGCCTTGAAAAAAATAGAACAATTGTATCCCTTTTAAATCGAAAACAATTTTGTGTTATTATATAATAGTAGTATGTAATAAACCATTAATATTTTAATATTTCTAATAACTGTTCTAAAAATAGCACAACTTTGTTCTTACTATTCTAAACCGTTTTAATCGAAAACAATTTTGTGTTATTATATAATAGTAGTATGTAATAAACCATTAATATTTTAATATTTCCAATTGCTGTTCTAAAAATACAACAACTTTGTGTATGAATATTTTTAATTTCTGTTCTTGATACGGCCTTGAAAAAAATAGAACAATTGTATCCCTTTTAAATCGAAAACAATTTTGTGTTATTATATAATAGTAGTATGTAATAAACCATTAATATTTTAATATTTCCAATTGCTGTTCTAAAAATACAACAACTTTGTGTATGAATGTTTTTAATTTCTGTTCTTGATACGGCCTTGAAAAAAATAGAACAATTGTATCCCTTTTAAATCGAAAACAATTTTGTGTTATTATATAATAGTAGTATGTAATAATCCATTAATATTTTAATATTTCTAATAACTGTTCTAAAAATAGCACAACTTTGTTCTTACTATTCTAAACCGTTTTAATCGAAAACAATTTTGTGTTATTATATAATAGTAGTATGTAATAAACCATTAATATTTTAATATTTCCAATTGCTGTTCTAAAAATACAACAACTTTGTGTATGAATATTTTTAATTTCTGTTCTTGATACGGCCTTGAAAAAAATAGAACAATTGTATCCCTTTTAAATCGAAAACAATTTTGTGTTATTATATAATAGTAGTATGTAATAATCCATTAATATTTTAATATTTCTAATAACTGTTCTAAAAATAGCACAACTTTGTTCTTACTATTCTAAACCGTTTTAATCGAAAACAATTTTGTGTTATTATATAATAGTAGTATGTAATAAACCATTAATATTTTAATATTTCCAATTGCTGTTCTAAAAATACAACAACTTTGTGTATGAATATTTTTAATTTCTGTTCTTGATACGGCCTTGAAAAAAATAGAACAATTGTATCCCTTTTAAATCGAAAACAATTTTGTGTTATTATATAATAGTAGTATGTAATAAACCATTAATATTTTAATATTTCCAATTGCTGTTCTAAAAATACAACAACTTTGTGTATGAATGTTTTTAATTTCTGTTCTTGATACGGCCTTGAAAAAAATAGAACAATTGTATCCCTTTTAAATCGAAAACAATTTTGTGTTATTATATAATAGTAGTATGTAATAATCCATTAATATTTTAATATTTCTAATAACTGTTCTAAAAATAGCACAACTTTGTTCTTACTATTCTAAACCGTTTTAATCGAAAACAATTTTGTGTTATTATATAATAGTAGTATGTAATAAACCATTAATATTTTAATATTTCCAATTGCTGTTCTAAAAATACAACAACTTTGTGTATGAATGTTTTTAATTTCTGTTCTTGATACGGCCTTGAAAAAAATAGAACAATTGTATCCCTTTTAAATCGAAAACAATTTTGTGTTATTATATAATAGTAGTATGTAATAAACCATTAATATTTTAATATTTCCAATTGCTGTTCTAAAAATACAACAACTTTGTGTATGAATATTTTTAATTTCTGTTCTTGATACGGCCTTGAAAAAAATAGAACAATTGTATCCCTTTTAAATCGAAAACAATTTTGTGTTATTATATAATAGTAGTATGTAATAAACCATTAATATTTTAATATTTCCAATTGCTGTTCTAAAAATACAACAACTTTGTGTATGAATGTTTTTAATTTCTGTTCTTGATACGGCCTTGAAAAAAATAGAACAATTGTATCCCTTTTAAATCGAAAACAATTTTGTGTTATTATATAATAGTAGTATGTAATAAACCATTAATATTTTAATATTTCTAATAACTGTTCTAAAAATAGCACAACTTTGTTCTTACTATTCTAAACCGTTTTAATCGAAAACAATTTTGTGTTATTATATAATAGTAGTATGTAATAAACCATTAATATTTTAATATTTCCAATTGCTGTTCTAAAAATACAACAACTTTGTGTATGAATATTTTTAATTTCTGTTCTTGATACGGCCTTGAAAAAAATAGAACAATTGTATCCCTTTTAAATCGAAAACAATTTTGTGTTATTATATAATAGTAGTATGTAATAAACCATTAATATTTTAATATTTCCAATTGCTGTTCTAAAAATACAACAACTTTGTGTATGAATGTTTTTAATTTCTGTTCTTGATACGGCCTTGAAAAAAATAGAACAATTGTATCCCTTTTAAATCGAAAACAATTTTGTGTTATTATATAATAGTAGTATGTAATAATCCATTAATATTTTAATATTTCTAATAACTGTTCTAAAAATAGCACAACTTTGTTCTTACTATTCTAAACCGTTTTAATCGAAAACAATTTTGTGTTATTATATAATAGTAGTATGTAATAAACCATTAATATTTTAATATTTCCAATTGCTGTTCTAAAAATACAACAACTTTGTGTATGAATATTTTTAATTTCTGTTCTTGATACGGCCTTGAAAAAAATAGAACAATTGTATCCCTTTTAAATCGAAAACAATTTTGTGTTATTATATAATAGTAGTATGTAATAATCCATTAATATTTTAATATTTCTAATAACTGTTCTAAAAATAGCACAACTTTGTTCTTACTATTCTAAACCGTTTTAATCGAAAACAATTTTGTGTTATTATATAATAGTAGTATGTAATAAACCATTAATATTTTAATATTTCCAATTGCTGTTCTAAAAATACAACAACTTTGTGTATGAATATTTTTAATTTCTGTTCTTGATACGGCCTTGAAAAAAATAGAACAATTGTATCCCTTTTAAATCGAAAACAATTTTGTGTTATTATATAATAGTAGTATGTAATAAACCATTAATATTTTAATATTTCCAATTGCTGTTCTAAAAATACAACAACTTTGTGTATGAATGTTTTTAATTTCTGTTCTTGATACGGCCTTGAAAAAAATAGAACAATTGTATCCCTTTTAAATCGAAAACAATTTTGTGTTATTATATAATAGTAGTATGTAATAATCCATTAATATTTTAATATTTCTAATAACTGTTCTAAAAATAGCACAACTTTGTTCTTACTATTCTAAACCGTTTTAATCGAAAACAATTTTGTGTTATTATATAATAGTAGTATGTAATAAACCATTAATATTTTAATATTTCCAATTGCTGTTCTAAAAATACAACAACTTTGTGTATGAATGTTTTTAATTTCTGTTCTTGATACGGCCTTGAAAAAAATAGAACAATTGTATCCCTTTTAAATCGAAAACAATTTTGTGTTATTATATAATAGTAGTATGTAATAAACCATTAATATTTTAATATTTCCAATTGCTGTTCTAAAAATACAACAACTTTGTGTATGAATATTTTTAATTTCTGTTCTTGATACGGCCTTGAAAAAAATAGAACAATTGTATCCCTTTTAAATCGAAAACAATTTTGTGTTATTATATAATAGTAGTATGTAATAAACCATTAATATTTTAATATTTCCAATTGCTGTTCTAAAAATACAACAACTTTGTGTATGAATGTTTTTAATTTCTGTTCTTGATACGGCCTTGAAAAAAATAGAACAATTGTATCCCTTTTAAATCGAAAACAATTTTGTGTTATTATATAATAGTAGTATGTAATAATCCATTAATATTTTAATATTTCTAATAACTGTTCTAAAAATAGCACAACTTTGTTCTTACTATTCTAAACCGTTTTAATCGAAAACAATTTTGTGTTATTATATAATAGTAGTATGTAATAAACCATTAATATTTTAATATTTCCAATTGCTGTTCTAAAAATACAACAACTTTGTGTATGAATGTTTTTAATTTCTGTTCTTGATACGGCCTTGAAAAAAATAGAACAATTGTATCCCTTTTAAATCGAAAACAATTTTGTGTTATTATATAATAGTAGTATGTAATAATCCATTAATATTTTAATATTTCTAATAACTGTTCTAAAAATAGCACAACTTTGTTCTTACTATTCTAAACCGTTTTAATCGAAAACAATTTTGTGTTATTATATAATAGTAGTATGTAATAAACCATTAATATTTTAATATTTCCAATTGCTGTTCTAAAAATACAACAACTTTGTGTATGAATGTTTTTAATTTCTGTTCTTGATACGGCCTTGAAAAAAATAGAACAATTGTATCCCTTTTAAATCGAAAACAATTTTGTGTTATTATATAATAGTAGTATGTAATAATCCATTAATATTTTAATATTTCTAATAACTGTTCTAAAAATAGCACAACTTTGTTCTTACTATTCTAAACCGTTTTAATCGAAAACAATTTTGTGTTATTATATAATAGTAGTATGTAATAAACCATTAATATTTTAATATTTCCAATTGCTGTTCTAAAAATACAACAACTTTGTGTATGAATGTTTTTAATTTCTGTTCTTGATACGGCCTTGAAAAAAATAGAACAATTGTATCCCTTTTAAATCGAAAACAATTTTGTGTTATTATATAATAGTAGTATGTAATAAACCATTAATATTTTAATATTTCCAATTGCTGTTCTAAAAATACAACAACTTTGTGTATGAATGTTTTTAATTTCTGTTCTTGATACGGCCTTGAAAAAAATAGAACAATTGTATCCCTTTTAAATCGAAAACAATTTTGTGTTATTATATAATAGTAGTATGTAATAAACCATTAATATTTTAATATTTCCAATTGCTGTTCTAAAAATACAACAACTTTGTGTATGAATATTTTTAATTTCTGTTCTTGATACGGCCTTGAAAAAAATAGAACAATTGTATCCCTTTTAAATCGAAAACAATTTTGTGTTATTATATAATAGTAGTATGTAATAAACCATTAATATTTTAATATTTCCAATTGCTGTTCTAAAAATACAACAACTTTGTGTATGAATGTTTTTAATTTCTGTTCTTGATACGGCCTTGAAAAAAATAGAACAATTGTATCCCTTTTAAATCGAAAACAATTTTGTGTTATTATATAATAGTAGTATGTAATAATCCATTAATATTTTAATATTTCTAATAACTGTTCTAAAAATAGCACAACTTTGTTCTTACTATTCTAAACCGTTTTAATCGAAAACAATTTTGTGTTATTATATAATAGTAGTATGTAATAAACCATTAATATTTTAATATTTCCAATTGCTGTTCTAAAAATACAACAACTTTGTGTATGAATGTTTTTAATTTCTGTTCTTGATACGGCCTTGAAAAAAATAGAACAATTGTATCCCTTTTAAATCGAAAACAATTTTGTGTTATTATATAATAGTAGTATGTAATAAACCATTAATATTTTAATATTTCCAATTGCTGTTCTAAAAATACAACAACTTTGTGTATGAATGTTTTTAATTTCTGTTCTTGATACGGCCTTGAAAAAAATAGAACAATTGTATCCCTTTTAAATCGAAAACAATTTTGTGTTATTATATAATAGTAGTATGTAATAAACCATTAATATTTTAATATTTCCAATTGCTGTTCTAAAAATACAACAACTTTGTGTATGAATATTTTTAATTTCTGTTCTTGATACGGCCTTGAAAAAAATAGAACAATTGTATCCCTTTTAAATCGAAAACAATTTTGTGTTATTATATAATAGTAGTATGTAATAAACCATTAATATTTTAATATTTCCAATTGCTGTTCTAAAAATACAACAACTTTGTGTATGAATGTTTTTAATTTCTGTTCTTGATACGGCCTTGAAAAAAATAGAACAATTGTATCCCTTTTAAATCGAAAACAATTTTGTGTTATTATATAATAGTAGTATGTAATAAACCATTAATATTTTAATATTTCCAATTGCTGTTCTAAAAATACAACAACTTTGTGTATGAATGTTTTTAATTTCTGTTCTTGATACGGCCTTGAAAAAAATAGAACAATTGTATCCCTTTTAAATCGAAAACAATTTTGTGTTATTATATAATAGTAGTATGTAATAAACCATTAATATTTTAATATTTCCAATTGCTGTTCTAAAAATACAACAACTTTGTGTATGAATGTTTTTAATTTCTGTTCTTGATACGGCCTTGAAAAAAATAGAACAATTGTATCCCTTTTAAATCGAAAACAATTTTGTGTTATTATATAATAGTAGTATGTAATAAACCATTAATATTTTAATATTTCCAATTGCTGTTCTAAAAATACAACAACTTTGTGTATGAATATTTTTAATTTCTGTTCTTGATACGGCCTTGAAAAAAATAGAACAATTGTATCCCTTTTAAATCGAAAACAATTTTGTGTTATTATATAATAGTAGTATGTAATAAACCATTAATATTTTAATATTTCCAATTGCTGTTCTAAAAATACAACAACTTTGTGTATGAATGTTTTTAATTTCTGTTCTTGATACGGCCTTGAAAAAAATAGAACAATTGTATCCCTTTTAAATCGAAAACAATTTTGTGTTATTATATAATAGTAGTATGTAATAATCCATTAATATTTTAATATTTCTAATAACTGTTCTAAAAATAGCACAACTTTGTTCTTACTATTCTAAACCGTTTTAATCGAAAACAATTTTGTGTTATTATATAATAGTAGTATGTAATAAACCATTAATATTTTAATATTTCCAATTGCTGTTCTAAAAATACAACAACTTTGTGTATGAATGTTTTTAATTTCTGTTCTTGATACGGCCTTGAAAAAAATAGAACAATTGTATCCCTTTTAAATCGAAAACAATTTTGTGTTATTATATAATAGTAGTATGTAATAAACCATTAATATTTTAATATTTCCAATTGCTGTTCTAAAAATACAACAACTTTGTGTATGAATGTTTTTAATTTCTGTTCTTGATACGGCCTTGAAAAAAATAGAACAATTGTATCCCTTTTAAATCGAAAACAATTTTGTGTTATTATATAATAGTAGTATGTAATAAACCATTAATATTTTAATATTTCCAATTGCTGTTCTAAAATACAACAACTTTGTGTATGAATATTTTTAATTTCTGTTCTTGATACGGCCTTGAAAAAAATAGAACAATTGTATCCCTTTTAAATCGAAAACAATTTTGTGTTATTATATAATAGTAGTATGTAATAAACCATTAATATTTTAATATTTCCAATTGCTGTTCTAAAAATACAACAACTTTGTGTATGAATGTTTTTAATTTCTGTTCTTGATACGGCCTTGAAAAAAAATAGAACAATTGTATCCCTTTAAATCGAAAACAATTTTGTGTTATTATATAATAGTAGTATGTAATAATCCATTAATATTTTAATATTTCTAATAACTGTTCTAAAAATAGCACAACTTTGTTCTTACTATTCTAAACCGATTCTTATCGAAACAATTTTGTGTTATTATATAATAGTAGTATGTAATAAACCATTAATATTTTAATATTTCCAATTGCTGTTCTAAAAATACAACAACTTTGTGTATGAATATTTTAATTTCTGTTCTTGATACGGGCCTTGAAAAAAATAGAACAATTGTATCCCTTTTTAAATCGAAAACAATTTTGTGTTATTATATAATAGTAGTATGTAATAAACCATTAATATTTTAATTATTCCAATTGCTGTTCTAAAAATACAACAACTTTGTGTATGAATGTTTTTAATTTCTGTTCTTGATACGGCCTTGAAAAAAATAGAACAATTGTATCCCTTTTAAATCGAAAACAATTTTGTGTTATTATATAATAGTAGTATGTAATAATCCATTAATATTTTAATATTTCTAATAACTGTTCTAAAAATAGCACAACTTTGTTCTTACTATTCTAAACCGTTTTAATCGAAAACAATTTTGTGTTATTAAATAATA
>OZ012674.1:38011308-38045989 GCA_963942505.1 Lordithon lunulatus | reverse complement strand
CGACGGCTAACAAATTTTCGGTGCTAGAGAAGGCACCGGAAATTATCACCCCCCGCGACCGAACCCGCCGCGTCGAAAAAACGCATGCCCCGCCCATTATGTTTCATCGGCCCAATGCCAATCTGCCGATGTTTGCAAATAGAAGATTGAACTCGCACCAGGAGGTTTCACCATCAAACACGGCCGCAACGGTGCGACCGTGTATATCAAATCCGCGGAAGACCACCCGCGCGTGGTTGCGTATCTGACGGACAAGGATCAGACAGAGAACTGCGACTTTCACACATTCCCTACGAAGGAGGAAAGAACGCACATCTGCGCCCTTGCATGCCAGTGATGAACCCGAGTTCATCAAATCCGAAATTCAACGACACGACATCCTCGTGAATTCAGTAATTTTAATGAAGGGGGCCCGGTACCCCATATTTCTAATCAACACGTCCGCGAGCGTGCAATTCACGCAGGTACGACAGGCGCGTACAATTTGTAACACCATCGTATGGTGGGAAAAGTACACTTCCACTCGGGAAGTGATACAGTGCCGAAATTGCCAAAAATGGGGGCATAGTGTCCGGGGCTGTTTTGCCGCACCCCGGTGCATGAAGTGTGGAGCAAACCACAGCACGCACGATTGCGAGAAACCTAGCGATACCCCAGCAAAGTGGTGCAACTGTGGGGGCGATCACCCTGCGATCTCGCGGACATGTCCCGCGTATTCCGACGCCATTAATCGGAAACAATTTCAAAGAGAGCAGTCGGGCGGTAAAAACCAAACCAATTCAATACAAACCGGCACCGTTGCCGCGTGGGCAGTCAAAACCGCGCCAATTACTGCTCATCGGGAACAATTCCCCCCGCTGAGAACAGAGTCGTCGTCCCTACAAACAGGGTATCAAACAATTTCGAAAACGGCAACGACATCATTGCCACTTAGAAATTCGACGAAAGCACCACTAACGGCCCCGGTAATGGCCAATAAAACCCAACCCCCCCGCTGCGCTAAACACCCCATTAGTGCCAGCCAAACAATTAGCGACTACCTGGTCCTCGGACCCGGAAGTACAGTTATTCGTAAACTCCATGAGCATCGAGGAGATGCAATTGGAAATTCAAAAACAAAAAGAGCTACTCGTAGCTACCTATCGCGACCGTCTATGCAGGCTGATTCTCTGTAGATTCTCTGTAATCGCGAGATTAACACCTGTAATCCAAGTGAGATGCAGGCCGTAGTTGAATGCTACGGTCTGCAAAACGAGATAAATCCGTAATTTATTTGCTCGTCATAACTGCATGGAATGCAGATGGAATTCTCGGGAAGACCGGAGAACTAATTAACTTCATAGATGCAAAATGCCGAAGATCGCGCGCGAAAAGGCCAAAGACCGACCACGGGACAGACGACTATATCAGCGACATGGAAGTCAACGTGACAGACCCCTCCGCGGAGGCATCTGCCTCAAACTTAATTCATCCCCCGGCCCAAAAAGTGGTCACGTCCGTTCCGACGGCTAACACATTTTCGGTGCTAGAGAAGGCACCGGAAATTATCACCCCCGCGACCGAACCCGCCGCGTCGAAAAAACGCATGCCCCGCCCATTATGTTTCATCGGCCCAATGCCAATCTGCCGATGTTTGCAAATAGAAGATTGAACTCGCACCAGGAGGTTTCACCATCAAACACGGCCGCAACGGTGCGACCGTGTATATCAAATCCGCGGAAGACCACCCGCGCGTGGTTGCGTATCTGACGGACAAGGATCAGACAGAGAACTGCGACTTTCACACATTCCCTACGAAGGAGGAAAGAACGCACATCTGCGCCCTTGCATGCCAGTGATGAACCCGAGTTCATCAAATCCGAAATTCAACGACACGACATCCTCGTGAATTCAGTAATTTTAATGAAGGGGGCCCGGTACCCCATATTTCTAATCAACACGTCCGCGAGCGTGCAATTCACGCAGGTACGACAGGCGCGTACAATTTGTAACACCATCGTATGGTGGGAAAAGTACACTTCCACTCGGGAAGTGATACAGTGCCGAAATTGCCAAAAATGGGGGCATAGTGTCCGGGGCTGTTTTGCCGCACCCCGGTGCATGAAGTGTGGAGCAAACCACAGCACGCACGATTGCGAGAAACCTAGCGATACCCCAGCAAAGTGGTGCAACTGTGGGGGCGATCACCCTGCGATCTCGCGGACATGTCCCGCGTATTCCGACGCCATTAATCGGAAACAATTTCAAAGAGAGTAGTCGGGCGGTAAAATCCGAAGCAAACCAATTCAATACAAACCGGCACCGTTGCCGCGTGGGCAGTCAAAACCGCGCCAATTACTGCTAATCGGGAACAATTCCCCCCGCTGAGAACAGAGTCGTCGTCCCTACAAACAGGGTATCAAACAATTTCGAAAACGGCAACGACACCATTGCCACTTAGAAATTCGACGAAAGCACCACTAACGGCCCCGGTAATGGCCAATAAAACCCAACCCCCCGCTGCGCTAAACACCCCATTAGTGCCAGCCAAACAATTAGCGACTACCTGGTCCTCGGACCCGGAAGTACAGTTATTCGTAAACTCCATGAGCATCGAGGAGATGCAATTGGAAATTCAAAAACAAAAAGAGCTACTCGTAGCTACCTATCGCGACCGTCTATGCAGGCTGATTCTCTGTAGATTCTCTGTAATCGCGAGATTAACACCTGTAATCCAATTGAGATGCAGGCCGTAGTTGAACGCTACGGTCTGCAAAACGAGGTAAATCCGTAATTTATTTGCTCGTCATAGCTGCATGGAATGCAGATGGAATTCTCGGGAAGACCGGAGAACTAATTAACTTCATAGATGCAAAATGCCGAAGATCGCGCGCGAAAAGGCCAAAGACCGACCACGGGACAGACGACTATATCAGCGACATGGAAGTCAACGTGACAGACACAGACCCCCCCCCCGCGGAGGCATCTGCCTCAAACTTAATTCATCCCCCGGCCCAAAAAGTGGTCACGTCCGTTCCGACGGCCAACACATTTTCGGTGCTAGAGAAGGCACCGGAAATTATCATCCCCGCGACCGAACCCGCCGCGTCGAAAAAACGCATGCCCCGCCCATTATGTTTCATCGGCCCAATGCCAATCTGCCTATGTTTCGCAAATAGAAGATTGAACTCGCACCAGGAGGTTTCACCATCAAACACGGCCGCAACGGTGCGACCGTGTATATCAAATCCGCGGAAGACCACCCGCGCGTGGTTGCGTATCTGACGGACAAGGATCAGACAGAGAACTGCGACTTTCACACATTCCCTACGAAGGAGGAAAGAACGCACATCTGCGCCCTTGCATGCCAGTGATGAACCCGAGTTCATCAAATCCGAAATTCAACGACACGACATCCTCGTGAATTCAGTAATTTTAATGAAGGGGGCCCGGTACCCCATATTTCTAATCAACACGTCCGCGAGCGTGCAATTCACGCAGGTACGACAGGCGCGTACAATTTGTAACACCATCGTATGGTGGGAAAAGTACACTTCCACTCGGGAAGTGATACAGTGCCGAAATTGCCAAAAATGGGGGCATAGTGTCCGGGGCTGTTTTGCCGCACCCCGGTGCATGAAGTGTGGAGCAAACCACAGCACGCACGATTGCGAGAAACCTAGCGATACCCCAGCAAAGTGGTGCAACTGTGGGGGCGATCACCCTGCGATCTCGCGGACATGTCCCGCGTATTCCGACGCCATTAATCGGAAACAATTTCAAAGAGAGTAGTCGGGCGGTAAAATCCGAAGCAAACCAATTCAATACAAACCGGCACCGTTGCCGCGTGGGCAGTCAAAACCGCGCCAATTACTGCTAATCGGGAACAATTCCCCCCGCTGAGAACAGAGTCGTCGTCCCTACAAACAGGGTATCAAACAATTTCGAAAACGGCAACGACACCATTGCCACTTAGAAATTCGACGAAAGCACCACTAACGGCCCCGGTAATGGCCAATAAAACCCAACCCCCCGCTGCGCTAAACACCCCATTAGTGCCAGCCAAACAATTAGCGACTACCTGGTCCTCGGACCCGGAAGTACAGTTATTCGTAAACTCCATGAGCATCGAGGAGATGCAATTGGAAATTCAAAAACAAAAAGAGCTACTCGTAGCTACCTATCGCGACCGTCTATGCAGGCTGATTCTCTGTAGATTCTCTGTAATCGCGAGATTAACACCTGTAATCCAAGTGAGATGCAGGCCGTAGTTGAACGCTACGGTCTGCAAAACAAGGTAAATCCGTAATTTATTTGCTCGTCAAAGCTGCATAGAATGCAGATGGAATTCTCGGGAAGACCGGAGAACTAATTAACTTCATAGATGCAAAATGCCGAAGATCGCGCGCGAAAAGGCCAAAGACCGACCACGGGACAGACGACTATATCAGCGACATAGAAGTCAACGTGACAGACACAGACCCCCCCCCCCCGCGGAGGCATCTGCCTCAAACTTAATTCATCCCCGGCCCAAAAAGTGGTCACGTCCGTTCCGACGGCTAACAAATTTTCGGTGCTAGAGAAGGCACCGGAAATTATCACCCCCGCGACCGAACCCGCCGCGTCGAAAAAACGCATGCCCCGCCCATTATGTTTCATCGGCCCAATGCCAATCTGCCGATGTTTGCAAATAGAAGATTGAACTCGCACCAGGAGGTTTCACCATCAAACACGGCCGCAACGGTGCGACCGTGTATATCAAATCCGCGGAAGACCACCCGCGCGTGGTTGCGTATCTGACGGACAAGGATCAGACAGAGAACTGCGACTTTCACACATTCCCTACGAAGGAGGAAAGAACGCACATCTGCGCCCTTGCATGCCAGTGATGAACCCGAGTTCATCAAATCCGAAATTCAACGACACGACATCCTCGTGAATTCAGTAATTTTAATGAAGGGGGCCCGGTACCCCATATTTCTAATCAACACGTCCGCGAGCGTGCAATTCACGCAGGTACGACAGGCGCGTACAATTTGTAACACCATCGTATGGTGGGAAAAGTACACTTCCACTCGGGAAGTGATACAGTGCCGAAATTGCCAAAAATGGGGGCATAGTGTCCGGGGCTGTTTTGCCGCACCCCGGTGCATGAAGTGTGGAGCAAACCACAGCACGCACGATTGCGAGAAACCTAGCGATACCCCAGCAAAGTGGTGCAACTGTGGGGGCG
The DNA here is from genome assembly GCA_963942505.1 of Lordithon lunulatus. NCBI lineage: Eukaryota > Metazoa > Arthropoda > Insecta > Coleoptera > Staphylinidae > Lordithon > Lordithon lunulatus. The sequence goes on along the minus strand of OZ012674.1, from coordinate 38,040,777 downwards.
ATCACCCTGCGATCTCGCGGACATGTCCCGCGTATTCCGACGCCATTAATCGGAAACAATTTCAAAGAGAGCAGTCGGGCGGTAAAAACCAAACCAATTCAATACAAACCGGCACCGTTGCCGCGTGGGCAGTCAAAACCGCGCCAATTACTGCTCATCGGGAACAATTCCCCCCGCTGAGAACAGAGTCGTCGTCCCTACAAACAGGGTATCAAACAATTTCGAAAACGGCAACGACATCATTGCCACTTAGAAATTCGACGAAAGCACCACTAACGGCCCCGGTAATGGCCAATAAAACCCAACCCCCCGCTGCGCTAAACACCCCATTAGTGCCAGCCAAACAATTAGCGACTACCTGGTCCTCGGACCCGGAAGTACAGTTATTCGTAAACTCCATGAGCATCGAGGAGATGCAATTGGAAATTCAAAAACAAAAAGAGCTACTCGTAGCTACCTATCGCGACCGTCTATGCAGGCTGATTCTCTGTAGATTCTCTGTAATCGCGAGATTAACACCTGTAATCCAAGTGAGATGCAGGCCGTAGTTGAATGCTACGGTCTGCAAAACGAGATAAATCCGTAATTTATTTGCTCGTCATAACTGCATGGAATGCAGATGGAATTCTCGGGAAGACCGGAGAACTAATTAACTTCATAGATGCAAAATGCCGAAGATCGCGCGCGAAAAGGCCAAAGACCGACCACGGGACAGACGACTATATCAGCGACATGGAAGTCAACGTGACAGACCCCTCCGCGGAGGCATCTGCCTCAAACTTAATTCATCCCCCGGCCCAAAAAGTGGTCACGTCCGTTCCGACGGCTAACACATTTTCGGTGCTAGAGAAGGCACCGGAAATTATCACCCCCGCGACCGAACCCGCCGCGTCGAAAAAACGCATGCCCCGCCCATTATGTTTCATCGGCCCAATACCAATCTGCCTATGTTTCGCAAATAGAAGATTGAACTCGCACCAGGAGGTTTCACCATCAAACACGGCCGCAACGGTGCGACCGTGTATATCAAATCCGCGGAAGACCACCCGCGCGTGGTTGCGTATCTGACGGACAAGGATCAGACAGAGAACTGCGACTTTCACACATTCCCTACGAAGGAGGAAAGAACGCACATCTGCGCCCTTGCATGCCAGTGATGAACCCGAGTTCATCAAATCCGAAATTCAACGACACGACATCCTCGTGAATTCAGTAATTTTAATGAAGGGGGCCCGGTACCCCATATTTCTAATCAACACGTCCGCGAGCGTGCAATTCACGCAGGTACGACAGGCGCGTACAATTTGTAACACCATCGTATGGTGGGAAAAGTACACTTCCACTCGGGAAGTGATACAGTGCCGAAATTGCCAAAAATGGGGGCATAGTGTCCGGGGCTGTTTTGCCGCACCCCGGTGCATGAAGTGTGGAGCAAACCACAGCACGCACGATTGCGAGAAACCTAGCGATACCCCAGCAAAGTGGTGCAACTGTGGGGGCGATCACCCTGCGATCTCGCGGACATGTCCCGCGTATTCCGACGCCATTAATCGGAAACAATTTCAAAGAGAGTAGTCGGGCGGTAAAATCCGAAGCAAACCAATTCAATACAAACCGGCACCGTTGCCGCGTGGGCAGTCAAAACCGCGCCAATTACTGCTAATCGGGAACAATTCCCCCCGCTGAGAACAGAGTCGTCGTCCCTACAAACAGGGTATCAAACAATTTCGAAAACGGCAACGACACCATTGCCACTTAGAAATTCGACGAAAGCACCACTAACGGCCCCGGTAATGGCCAATAAAACCCAACCCCCCGCTGCGCTAAACACCCCATTAGTGCCAGCCAAACAATTAGCGACTACCTGGTCCTCGGACCCGGAAGTACAGTTATTCGTAAACTCCATGAGCATCGAGGAGATGCAATTGGAAATTCAAAAACAAAAAGAGCTACTCGTAGCTACCTATCGCGACCGTCTATGCAGGCTGATTCTCTGTAGATTCTCTGTAATCGCGAGATTAACACCTGTAATCCAAGTGAGATGCAGGCCGTAGTTGAATGCTACGGTCTGCAAAACGAGGTAAATCCGTAATTTATTTGCTCGTCATAGCTGCATGGAATGCAGATGGAATTCTCGGGAAGACCGGAGAACTAATTAACTTCATAGATGCAAAATGCCGAAGATCGCGCGCGAAAAGGCCAAAGACCGACCACGGGACAGACGACTATATCAGCGACATGGAAGTCAACGTGACAGACCCCTCCGCGGAGGCATCTGCCTCAAACTTCATCCCCCGGCCCAAAAAGTGGTCTCGTCCGTTCCGACGGCTAACACATTTTCGGTGCTAGAGAAGGCACCGGAAATTATCACCCCCGCGACCGAACCCGCCGCGTCGAAAAAACGCATGCCCCGCCCATTATGTTTCATCGGCCCAATACCAATCTGCCTATGTTTCGCAAATAGAAGATTGAACTCGCACCAGGAGGTTTCACCATCAAACACGGCCGCAACGGTGCGACCGTGTATATCAAATCCGCGGAAGACCACCCGCGCGTGGTTGCGTATCTGACGGACAAGGATCAGACAGAGAACTGCGACTTTCACACATTCCCTACGAAGGAGGAAAGAACGCACATCTGCGCCCTTGCATGCCAGTGATGAACCCGAGTTCATCAAATCCGAAATTCAACGACACGACATCCTCGTGAATTCAGTAATTTTAATGAAGGGGGCCCGGTACCCCATATTTCTAATCAACACGTCCGCGAGCGTGCAATTCACGCAGGTACGACAGGCGCGTACAATTTGTAACACCATCGTATGGTGGGAAAAGTACACTTCCACTCGGGAAGTGATACAGTGCCGAAATTGCCAAAAATGGGGGCATAGTGTCCGGGGCTGTTTTGCCGCACCCCGGTGCATGAAGTGTGGAGCAAACCACAGCACGCACGATTGCGAGAAACCTAGCGATACCCCAGCAAAGTGGTGCAACTGTGGGGGCGATCACCCTGCGATCTCGCGGACATGTCCCGCGTATTCCGACGCCATTAATCGGAAACAATTTCAAAGAGAGTAGTCGGGCGGTAAAATCCGAAGCAAACCAATTCAATACAAACCGGCACCGTTGCCGCGTGGGCAGTCAAAACCGCGCCAATTACTGCTAATCGGGAACAATTCCCCCCGCTGAGAACAGAGTCGTCGTCCCTACAAACAGGGTATCAAACAATTTCGAAAACGGCAACGACACCATTGCCACTTAGAAATTCGACGAAAGCACCACTAACGGCCCCGGTAATGGCCAATAAAACCCAACCCCCCGCTGCGCTAAACACCCCATTAGTGCCAGCCAAACAAATAGCGACTACCTGGTCCTCGGACCCGGAAGTACAGTTATTCGTAAACTCCATGAGCATCGAGGAGATGCAATTGGAAATTCAAAAACAAAAAGAGCTACTCGTAGCTACCTATCGCGACCGTCTATGCAGGCTGATTCTCTGTAGATTCTCTGTAATCGCGAGATTAACACCTGTAATCCAAGTGAGATGCAGGCCGTAGTTGAACGCTACGGTCTGCAAAACAAGGTAAATCCGTAATTTATTTGCTCGTCAAAGCTGCATAGAATGCAGATGGAATTCTCGGGAAGACCGGAGAACTAATTAACTTCATAGATGCAAAATGCCGAAGATCGCGCGCGAAAAGGCCAAAGACCGACCACGGGACAGACGACTATATCAGCGACATAGAAGTCAACGTGACAGACACAGACCCCCCCCCGCGGAGGCATCTGCCTCAAACTTAATTCATCCCCGGCCCAAAAAGTGGTCACGTCCGTTCCGACGGCTAACAAATTTTCGGTGCTAGAGAAGGCACCGGAAATTATCACCCCCGCGACCGAACCCGCCGCGTCGAAAAAACGCATGCCCCGCCCATTATGTTTCATCGGCCCAATGCCAATCTGCCGATGTTTGCAAATAGAAGATTGAACTCGCACCAGGAGGTTTCACCATCAAACACGGCCGCAACGGTGCGACCGTGTATATCAAATCCGCGGAAGACCACCCGCGCGTGGTTGCGTATCTGACGGACAAGGATCAGACAGAGAACTGCGACTTTCACACATTCCCTACGAAGGAGGAAAGAACGCACATCTGCGCCCTTGCATGCCAGTGATGAACCCGAGTTCATCAAATCCGAAATTCAACGACACGACATCCTCGTGAATTCAGTAATTTTAATGAAGGGGGCCCGGTACCCCATATTTCTAATCAACACGTCCGCGAGCGTGCAATTCACGCAGGTACGACAGGCGCGTACAATTTGTAACACCATCGTATGGTGGGAAAAGTACACTTCCACTCGGGAAGTGATACAGTGCCGAAATTGCCAAAAATGGGGGCATAGTGTCCGGGGCTGTTTTGCCGCACCCCGGTGCATGAAGTGTGGAGCAAACCACAGCACGCACGATTGCGAGAAACCTAGCGATACCCCAGCAAAGTGGTGCAACTGTGGGGGCGATCACCCTGCGATCTCGCGGACATGTCCCGCGTATTCCGACGCCATTAATCGGAAACAATTTCAAAGAGAGTAGTCGGGCGGTAAAATCCGAAGCAAACCAATTCAATACAAACCGGCACCGTTGCCGCGTGGGCAGTCAAAACCGCGCCAATTACTGCTAATCGGGAACAATTCCCCCCGCTGAGAACAGAGTCGTCGTCCCTACAAACAGGGTATCAAACAATTTCGAAAACGGCAACGACACCATTGCCACTTAGAAATTCGACGAAAGCACCACTAACGGCCCCGGTAATGGCCAATAAAACCCAACCCCCCGCTGCGCTAAACACCCCATTAGTGCCAGCCAAACAATTAGCGACTACCTGGTCCTCGGACCCGGAAGTACAGTTATTCGTAAACTCCATGAGCATCGAGGAGATGCAATTGGAAATTCAAAAACAAAAAGAGCTACTCGTAGCTACCTATCGCGACCGTCTATGCAGGCTGATTCTCTGTAGATTCTCTGTAATCGCGAGATTAACACCTGTAATCCAAGTGAGATGCAGGCCGTAGTTGAATGCTACGGTCTGCAAAACGAGGTAAATCCGTAATTTATTTGCTCGTCATAGCTGCATGGAATGCAGATGGAATTCTCGGGAAGACCGGAGAACTAATTAACTTCATAGATGCAAAATGCCGAAGATCGCGCGCGAAAAGGCCAAAGACCGACCACGGGACAGACGACTATATCAGCGACATGGAAGTCAACGTGACAGACCCCTCCGCGGAGGCATCTGCCTCAAACTTCATCCCCCGGCCCAAAAAGTGGTCTCGTCCGTTCCGACGGCTAACACATTTTCGGTGCTAGAGAAGGCACCGGAAATTATCACCCCCGCGACCGAACCCGCCGCGTCGAAAAAACGCATGCCCCGCCCATTATGTTTCATCGGCCCAATACCAATCTGCCTATGTTTCGCAAATAGAAGATTGAACTCGCACCAGGAGGTTTCACCATCAAACACGGCCGCAACGGTGCGACCGTGTATATCAAATCCGCGGAAGACCACCCGCGCGTGGTTGCGTATCTGACGGACAAGGATCAGACAGAGAACTGCGACTTTCACACATTCCCTACGAAGGAGGAAAGAACGCACATCTGCGCCCTTGCATGCCAGTGATGAACCCGAGTTCATCAAATCCGAAATTCAACGACACGACATCCTCGTGAATTCAGTAATTTTAATGAAGGGGGCCCGGTACCCCATATTTCTAATCAACACGTCCGCGAGCGTGCAATTCACGCAGGTACGACAGGCGCGTACAATTTGTAACACCATCGTATGGTGGGAAAAGTACACTTCCACTCGGGAAGTGATACAGTGCCGAAATTGCCAAAAATGGGGGCATAGTGTCCGGGGCTGTTTTGCCGCACCCCGGTGCATGAAGTGTGGAGCAAACCACAGCACGCACGATTGCGAGAAACCTAGCGATACCCCAGCAAAGTGGTGCAACTGTGGGGGCGATCACCCTGCGATCTCGCGGACATGTCCCGCGTATTCCGACGCCATTAATCGGAAACAATTTCAAAGAGAGTAGTCGGGCGGTAAAATCCGAAGCAAACCAATTCAATACAAACCGGCACCGTTGCCGCGTGGGCAGTCAAAACCGCGCCAATTACTGCTAATCGGGAACAATTCCCCCCGCTGAGAACAGAGTCGTCGTCCCTACAAACAGGGTATCAAACAATTTCGAAAACGGCAACGACACCATTGCCACTTAGAAATTCGACGAAAGCACCACTAACGGCCCCGGTAATGGCCAATAAAACCCAACCCCCCGCTGCGCTAAACACCCCATTAGTGCCAGCCAAACAAATAGCGACTACCTGGTCCTCGGACCCGGAAGTACAGTTATTCGTAAACTCCATGAGCATCGAGGAGATGCAATTGGAAATTCAAAAACAAAAAGAGCTACTCGTAGCTACCTATCGCGACCGTCTATGCAGGCTGATTCTCTGTAGATTCTCTGTAATCGCGAGATTAACACCTGTAATCCAAGTGAGATGCAGGCCGTAGTTGAACGCTACGGTCTGCAAAACAAGGTAAATCCGTAATTTATTTGCTCGTCAAAGCTGCATAGAATGCAGATGGAATTCTCGGGAAGACCGGAGAACTAATTAACTTCATAGATGCAAAATGCCGAAGATCGCGCGCGAAAAGGCCAAAGACCGACCACGGGACAGACGACTATATCAGCGACATAGAAGTCAACGTGACAGACACAGACCCCCCCCCGCGGAGGCATCTGCCTCAAACTTAATTCATCCCCGGCCCAAAAAGTGGTCACGTCCGTTCCGACGGCTAACAAATTTTCGGTGCTAGAGAAGGCACCGGAAATTATCACCCCCGCGACCGAACCCGCCGCGTCGAAAAAACGCATGCCCCGCCCATTATGTTTCATCGGCCCAATGCCAATCTGCCGATGTTTGCAAATAGAAGATTGAACTCGCACCAGGAGGTTTCACCATCAAACACGGCCGCAACGGTGCGACCGTGTATATCAAATCCGCGGAAGACCACCCGCGCGTGGTTGCGTATCTGACGGACAAGGATCAGACAGAGAACTGCGACTTTCACACATTCCCTACGAAGGAGGAAAGAACGCACATCTGCGCCCTTGCATGCCAGTGATGAACCCGAGTTCATCAAATCCGAAATTCAACGACACGACATCCTCGTGAATTCAGTAATTTTAATGAAGGGGGCCCGGTACCCCATATTTCTAATCAACACGTCCGCGAGCGTGCAATTCACGCAGGTACGACAGGCGCGTACAATTTGTAACACCATCGTATGGTGGGAAAAGTACACTTCCACTCGGGAAGTGATACAGTGCCGAAATTGCCAAAAATGGGGGCATAGTGTCCGGGGCTGTTTTGCCGCACCCCGGTGCATGAAGTGTGGAGCAAACCACAGCACGCACGATTGCGAGAAACCTAGCGATACCCCAGCAAAGTGGTGCAACTGTGGGGGCGATCACCCTGCGATCTCGCGGACATGTCCCGCGTATTCCGACGCCATTAATCGGAAACAATTTCAAAGAGAGTAGTCGGGCGGTAAAATCCGAAGCAAACCAATTCAATACAAACCGGCACCGTTGCCGCGTGGGCAGTCAAAACCGCGCCAATTACTGCTAATCGGGAACAATTCCCCCCGCTGAGAACAGAGTCGTCGTCCCTACAAACAGGGTATCAAACAATTTCGAAAACGGCAACGACACCATTGCCACTTAGAAATTCGACGAAAGCACCACTAACGGCCCCGGTAATGGCCAATAAAACCCAACCCCCCGCTGCGCTAAACACCCCATTAGTGCCAGCCAAACAATTAGCGACTACCTGGTCCTCGGACCCGGAAGTACAGTTATTCGTAAACTCCATGAGCATCGAGGAGATGCAATTGGAAATTCAAAAACAAAAAGAGCTACTCGTAGCTACCTATCGCGACCGTCTATGCAGGCTGATTCTCTGTAGATTCTCTATAATCGCGAGATTAACACCTGTAATCCAAGTGAGATGCAGGCCGTAGTTGAATGCTACGGTCTGCAAAACGAGGTAAATCCGTAATTTATTTGCTCGTCATAGCTGCATGGAATGCAGATGGAATTCTCGGGAAGACCGGAGAACTAATTAACTTCATAGATGCAAAATGCCGAAGATCGCGCGCGAAAAGGCCAAAGACCGACCACGGGACAGACGACTATATCAGCGACATGGAAGTCAACGTGACAGACCCCTCCGCGGAGGCATCTGCCTCAAACTTCATCCCCCGGCCCAAAAAGTGGTCTCGTCCGTTCCGACGGCTAACACATTTTCGGTGCTAGAGAAGGCACCGGAAATTATCACCCCCGCGACCGAACCCGCCGCGTCGAAAAAACGCATGCCCCGCCCATTATGTTTCATCGGCCCAATACCAATCTGCCGATGTTTCGCAAATAGAAGATTGAACTCGCACCAGGAGGTTTCACCATCAAAGACGGCCGCAACGGTGCGACCGTGTATATCAAATCCGCGGAAGACCACCCGCGCGTGGTTGCGTATCTGACGGACAAGGATCAGACAGAGAACTGCGACTTTCACACATTCCCTACGAAGAAGGAAAGAACGCACATCTTCGCCCTTGCATGCCAGTGATGAACCCGAGTTCATCAAATCCGAAATTCAACGACACGACATCCTCGTGAATTCAGTAATTTTAATGAAGGGGGCCCGGTACCCCATCTTTCTAATCAACACGTCCGCGAGCGTGCAATTCACGCAGGTACGACAGGCGCGTACAATTTGTAACACCATCGTATGGTGGGAAAAGTACACTTCCACTCGGGAAGTGATACAGTGCCGAAATTGCCAAAAATGGGGGCATAGTGTCCGGGGCTGTTTTGCCGCACCCCGGTGCATGAAGTGTGGAGCAAACCACAGCACGCACGATTGCGAGAAACCTAGCGATACCCCAGCAAAGTGGTGCAACTGTGGGGGCGATCACCCTGCGATCTCGCGGACATGTCCCGCGTATTGCGACGCCATTAATCGGAAACTATTTCAAAGAGAGTAGTCGGGCGGTAAAATCCGAAGCAAACCAATTCAATACAAACCGGCACCGTTGCCGCGTGGGCAGTCAAAACCGCGCCAATTACTGCTAATCGGGAACAATTCCCCCCGCTGAAAACAGAGTCGTCGTCCCTACATACAGGGTACCAAACAATTTCGAAAACGGCAACGACACCATTGCCACTTAGAAATTCGACGAAAGCACCACTAACGGCCCTGGTAATGGCCAATAAAACCCAACCCCCCGCTGCGCTAAACACCCCATTAGTGCCAGCCAAACAATTAGCGACTACCTGGTCCTCGGACCCGGAAGTACAGTTATTCGTAAACTCCATGAGCATCGAGGAGATGCAATTGGAAATTCAAAAACAAAAAGAGCTACTCGTAGCTACCTATCGCGACCGTCTATGCAGGCTGATTCTCTGTAGATTCTCTGTAATCGCGAGATTAACACCTGTAATCCAATTGAGATGCAGGCCGTAGTTGAACGCTACGGTCTGCAAAACGAGGTAACTCCGTAATTTATTTGCTCGTCATAGCTGCATGGAATGCAGATGGAATTCTCGGGAAGACCGGAGAACTAATTAACTTCATAGATGCAAAATGCCGAAGATCGCGCGCGAAAAGGCCAAAGACCGACCACGGGACAGACGACTATATCAGCGACATGGAAGTCAACGTGACAGACCCCTCCGCGGAGGCATCTGCCTCAAACTTAATTCATCCCCCGGCCCAAAAAGTGGTCACGTCCGTTCCGACGGCCAACACATTTTCGGTGCTAGAGAAGGCACCGGAAATTATCATCCCCGCGACCGAACCCGCCGCGTCGAAAAAACGCATGCCCCGCCCATTATGTTGCATCGGCCCAATGCCAATCTGCCTATGTTTCGCAAATAGAAGATTGAACTCGCACCAGGAGGTTTCACCATCAAAGACGGCCGCAACGGTGCGACCGTGTATATCAAATCCGCGGAAGACCACCCGCGCGTGGTTGCGTATCTGACGGACAAGGATCAGACAGAGAACTACGACTTTCACACATTCCCTACGAAGAAGGAAAGAACGCACATCTTCGCCCTTGCATGCCAGTGATGAACCCGAGTTCATCAAATCCGAAATTCAACGACACGACATCCTCGTGAATTCAGTAATTTTAATGAAGGGGGCCCGGTACCCCATCTTTCTAATCAACACGTCCGCGAGCGTGCAATTCACGCAGGTACGACAGGCGCGTACAATTTGTAACACCATCGTATGGTGGGAAAAGTACACTTCCACTCGGGAAGTGATACAGTGCCGAAATTGCCAAAAATGGGGGCATAGTGTCCGGGGCTGTTTTGCCGCACCCCGGTGCATGAAGTGTGGAGCAAACCACAGCACGCACGATTGCGAGAAACCTAGCGATACCCCAGCAAAGTGGTGCAACTGTGAGGGCGATCACCCTGCGATCTCGCGGACATGTCCCGCGTATTCCGACGCCATTAATCGGAAACAATTTCAAAGAGAGTAGTCGGGCGGTAAAATCCGAAGCAAACCAATTCAATACAAACCGGCACCGTTGCCGCGTGGGCAGTCAAAACCGCGCCAATTACTGCTAATCGGGAACAATTCCCCCCGCTGAGAACAGAGTCGTCGTCCCTACATACAGGGTACCAAACAATTTCGAAAACGGCAACGACACCATTGCCACTTAGAAATTCGACGAAAGCACCACTAACGGCCCCGGTAATGGCCAATAAAACCCAACCCCCCGCTGCGCTAAACACCCCATTAGTGCCAGCCAAACAATTAGCGACTACCTGGTCCTCGGACCCGGAAGTACAGTTATTCGTAAACTCCATGAGCATCGAGGAGATGCAATTGGAAATTCAAAAACAAAAAGAGCTACTCGTAGCTACCTATCGCGACCGTCTATGCAGGCTGATTCTCTGTAGATTCTCTGTAATCGCGAGATTAACACCTGTAATCCAATTGAGATGCAGGCCGTAGTTGAACGCTACGGTCTGCAAAACGAGGTAAATCCGTAATTTATTTGCTCGTCATAGCTGCATGGAATGCAGATGGAATTCTCGGGAAGACCGGAGAACTAATTAACTTCATAGATGCAAAATGCCGAAGATCGCGCGCGAAAAGGCCAAAGACCGACCACGGGACAGACGACTATATCAGCGACATGGAAGTCAACGTGACAGACACAGACCCCCCCCCCGCGGAGGCATCTGCCTCAAACTTAATTCATCCCCCGGCCCAAAAAGTGGTCACGTCCGTTCCGACGGCCAACACATTTTCGGTGCTAGAGAAGGCACCGGAAATTATCATCCCCGCGACCGAACCCGCCGCGTCGAAAAAACGCATGCCCCGCCCATTATGTTTCATCGGCCCAATGCCAATCTGCCTATGTTTCGCAAATAGAAGATTGAACTCGCACCAGGAGGTTTCACCATCAAACACGGCCGCAACGGTGCGACCGTGTATATCAAATCCGCGGAAGACCACCCGCGCGTGGTTGCGTATCTGACGGACAAGGATCAGACAGAGAACTGCGACTTTCACACATTCCCTACGAAGGAGGAAAGAACGCACATCTGCGCCCTTGCATGCCAGTGATGAACCCGAGTTCATCAAATCCGAAATTCAACGACACGACATCCTCGTGAATTCAGTAATTTTAATGAAGGGGGCCCGGTACCCCATATTTCTAATCAACACGTCCGCGAGCGTGCAATTCACGCAGGTACGACAGGCGCGTACAATTTGTAACACCATCGTATGGTGGGAAAAGTACACTTCCACTCGGGAAGTGATACAGTGCCGAAATTGCCAAAAATGGGGGCATAGTGTCCGGGGCTGTTTTGCCGCACCCCGGTGCATGAAGTGTGGAGCAAACCACAGCACGCACGATTGCGAGAAACCTAGCGATACCCCAGCAAAGTGGTGCAACTGTGGGGGCGATCACCCTGCGATCTCGCGGACATGTCCCGCGTATTCCGACGCCATTAATCGGAAACAATTTCAAAGAGAGTAGTCGGGCGGTAAAATCCGAAGCAAACCAATTCAATACAAACCGGCACCGTTGCCGCGTGGGCAGTCAAAACCGCGCCAATTACTGCTAATCGGGAACAATTCCCCCCGCTGAGAACAGAGTCGTCGTCCCTACAAACAGGGTATCAAACAATTTCGAAAACGGCAACGACACCATTGCCACTTAGAAATTCGACGAAAGCACCACTAACGGCCCCGGTAATGGCCAATAAAACCCAACCCCCCGCTGCGCTAAACACCCCATTAGTGCCAGCCAAACAATTAGCGACTACCTGGTCCTCGGACCCGGAAGTACAGTTATTCGTAAACTCCATGAGCATCGAGGAGATGCAATTGGAAATTCAAAAACAAAAAGAGCTACTCGTAGCTACCTATCGCGACCGTCTATGCAGGCTGATTCTCTGTAGATTCTCTGTAATCGCGAGATTAACACCTGTAATCCAAGTGAGATGCAGGCCGTAGTTGAACGCTACGGTCTGCAAAACAAGGTAAATCCGTAATTTATTTGCTCGTCAAAGCTGCATAGAATGCAGATGGAATTCTCGGGAAGACCGGAGAACTAATTAACTTCATAGATGCAAAATGCCGAAGATCGCGCGCGAAAAGGCCAAAGACCGACCACGGGACAGACGACTATATCAGCGACATAGAAGTCAACGTGACAGACACAGACCCCCCCCCCCCGCGGAGGCATCTGCCTCAAACTTAATTCATCCCCGGCCCAAAAAGTGGTCACGTCCGTTCCGACGGCTAACAAATTTTCGGTGCTAGAGAAGGCACCGGAAATTATCACCCCCGCGACCGAACCCGCCGCGTCGAAAAAACGCATGCCCCGCCCATTATGTTTCATCGGCCCAATGCCAATCTGCCGATGTTTGCAAATAGAAGATTGAACTCGCACCAGGAGGTTTCACCATCAAACACGGCCGCAACGGTGCGACCGTGTATATCAAATCCGCGGAAGACCACCCGCGCGTGGTTGCGTATCTGACGGACAAGGATCAGACAGAGAACTGCGACTTTCACACATTCCCTACGAAGGAGGAAAGAACGCACATCTGCGCCCTTGCATGCCAGTGATGAACCCGAGTTCATCAAATCCGAAATTCAACGACACGACATCCTCGTGAATTCAGTAATTTTAATGAAGGGGGCCCGGTACCCCATATTTCTAATCAACACGTCCGCGAGCGTGCAATTCACGCAGGTACGACAGGCGCGTACAATTTGTAACACCATCGTATGGTGGGAAAAGTACACTTCCACTCGGGAAGTGATACAGTGCCGAAATTGCCAAAAATGGGGGCATAGTGTCCGGGGCTGTTTTGCCGCACCCCGGTGCATGAAGTGTGGAGCAAACCACAGCACGCACGATTGCGAGAAACCTAGCGATACCCCAGCAAAGTGGTGCAACTGTGGGGGCGATCACCCTGCGATCTCGCGGACATGTCCCGCGTATTCCGACGCCATTAATCGGAAACAATTTCAAAGAGAGCAGTCGGGCGGTAAAAACCAAACCAATTCAATACAAACCGGCACCGTTGCCGCGTGGGCAGTCAAAACCGCGCCAATTACTGCTCATCGGGAACAATTCCCCCCGCTGAGAACAGAGTCGTCGTCCCTACAAACAGGGTATCAAACAATTTCGAAAACGGCAACGACATCATTGCCACTTAGAAATTCGACGAAAGCACCACTAACGGCCCCGGTAATGGCCAATAAAACCCAACCCCCCGCTGCGCTAAACACCCCATTAGTGCCAGCCAAACAATTAGCGACTACCTGGTCCTCGGACCCGGAAGTACAGTTATTCGTAAACTCCATGAGCATCGAGGAGATGCAATTGGAAATTCAAAAACAAAAAGAGCTACTCGTAGCTACCTATCGCGACCGTCTATGCAGGCTGATTCTCTGTAGATTCTCTGTAATCGCGAGATTAACACCTGTAATCCAAGTGAGATGCAGGCCGTAGTTGAATGCTACGGTCTGCAAAACGAGATAAATCCGTAATTTATTTGCTCGTCATAACTGCATGGAATGCAGATGGAATTCTCGGGAAGACCGGAGAACTAATTAACTTCATAGATGCAAAATGCCGAAGATCGCGCGCGAAAAGGCCAAAGACCGACCACGGGACAGACGACTATATCAGCGACATGGAAGTCAACGTGACAGACCCCTCCGCGGAGGCATCTGCCTCAAACTTAATTCATCCCCCGGCCCAAAAAGTGGTCACGTCCGTTCCGACGGCTAACACATTTTCGGTGCTAGAGAAGGCACCGGAAATTATCACCCCCGCGACCGAACCCGCCGCGTCGAAAAAACGCATGCCCCGCCCATTATGTTTCATCGGCCCAATACCAATCTGCCTATGTTTCGCAAATAGAAGATTGAACTCGCACCAGGAGGTTTCACCATCAAACACGGCCGCAACGGTGCGACCGTGTATATCAAATCCGCGGAAGACCACCCGCGCGTGGTTGCGTATCTGACGGACAAGGATCAGACAGAGAACTGCGACTTTCACACATTCCCTACGAAGGAGGAAAGAACGCACATCTGCGCCCTTGCATGCCAGTGATGAACCCGAGTTCATCAAATCCGAAATTCAACGACACGACATCCTCGTGAATTCAGTAATTTTAATGAAGGGGGCCCGGTACCCCATATTTCTAATCAACACGTCCGCGAGCGTGCAATTCACGCAGGTACGACAGGCGCGTACAATTTGTAACACCATCGTATGGTGGGAAAAGTACACTTCCACTCGGGAAGTGATACAGTGCCGAAATTGCCAAAAATGGGGGCATAGTGTCCGGGGCTGTTTTGCCGCACCCCGGTGCATGAAGTGTGGAGCAAACCACAGCACGCACGATTGCGAGAAACCTAGCGATACCCCAGCAAAGTGGTGCAACTGTGGGGGCGATCACCCTGCGATCTCGCGGACATGTCCCGCGTATTCCGACGCCATTAATCGGAAACAATTTCAAAGAGAGTAGTCGGGCGGTAAAATCCGAAGCAAACCAATTCAATACAAACCGGCACCGTTGCCGCGTGGGCAGTCAAAACCGCGCCAATTACTGCTAATCGGGAACAATTCCCCCCGCTGAGAACAGAGTCGTCGTCCCTGCAAACAGGGTATCAAACAATTTCGAAAACGGCAACGACACCATTGCCACTTAGAAATTCGACGAAAGCACCACTAACGGCCCCGGTAATGGCCAATAAAACCCAACCCCCCGCTGCGCTAAACACCCCATTAGTGCCAGCCAAACAATTAGCGACTACCTGGTCCTCGGACCCGGAAGTACAGTTATTCGTAAACTCCATGAGCATCGAGGAGATGCAATTGGAAATTCAAAAACAAAAAGAGCTACTCGTAGCTACCTATCGCGACCGTCTATGCAGGCTGATTCTCTGTAGATTCTCTGTAATCGCGAGATTAACACCTGTAATCCAAGTGAGATGCAGGCCGTAGTTGAATGCTACGGTCTGCAAAACGAGGTAAATCCGTAATTTATTTGCTCGTCATAGCTGCATGGAATGCAGATGGAATTCTCGGGAAGACCGGAGAACTAATTAACTTCATAGATGCAAAATGCCGAAGATCGCGCGCGAAAAGGCCAAAGACCGACCACGGGACAGACGACTATATCAGCGACATGGAAGTCAACGTGACAGACCCCTCCGCGGAGGCATCTGCCTCAAACTTCATCCCCCGGCCCAAAAAGTGGTCTCGTCCGTTCCGACGGCTAACACATTTTCGGTGCTAGAGAAGGCACCGGAAATTATCACCCCCGCGACCGAACCCGCCGCGTCGAAAAAACGCATGCCCCGCCCATTATGTTTCATCGGCCCAATACCAATCTGCCTATGTTTCGCAAATAGAAGATTGAACTCGCACCAGGAGGTTTCACCATCAAACACGGCCGCAACGGTGCGACCGTGTATATCAAATCCGCGGAAGACCACCCGCGCGTGGTTGCGTATCTGACGGACAAGGATCAGACAGAGAACTGCGACTTTCACACATTCCCTACGAAGGAGGAAAGAACGCACATCTGCGCCCTTGCATGCCAGTGATGAACCCGAGTTCATCAAATCCGAAATTCAACGACACGACATCCTCGTGAATTCAGTAATTTTAATGAAGGGGGCCCGGTACCCCATATTTCTAATCAACACGTCCGCGAGCGTGCAATTCACGCAGGTACGACAGGCGCGTACAATTTGTAACACCATCGTATGGTGGGAAAAGTACACTTCCACTCGGGAAGTGATACAGTGCCGAAATTGCCAAAAATGGGGGCATAGTGTCCGGGGCTGTTTTGCCGCACCCCGGTGCATGAAGTGTGGAGCAAACCACAGCACGCACGATTGCGAGAAACCTAGCGATACCCCAGCAAAGTGGTGCAACTGTGGGGGCGATCACCCTGCGATCTCGCGGACATGTCCCGCGTATTCCGACGCCATTAATCGGAAACAATTTCAAAGAGAGTAGTCGGGCGGTAAAATCCGAAGCAAACCAATTCAATACAAACCGGCACCGTTGCCGCGTGGGCAGTCAAAACCGCGCCAATTACTGCTAATCGGGAACAATTCCCCCCGCTGAGAACAGAGTCGTCGTCCCTACAAACAGGGTATCAAACAATTTCGAAAACGGCAACGACACCATTGCCACTTAGAAATTCGACGAAAGCACCACTAACGGCCCCGGTAATGGCCAATAAAACCCAACCCCCCGCTGCGCTAAACACCCCATTAGTGCCAGCCAAACAATTAGCGACTACCTGGTCCTCGGACCCGGAAGTACAGTTATTCGTAAACTCCATGAGCATCGAGGAGATGCAATTGGAAATTCAAAAACAAAAAGAGCTACTCGTAGCTACCTATCGCGACCGTCTATGCAGGCTGATTCTCTGTAGATTCTCTGTAATCGCGAGATTAACACCTGTAATCCAAGTGAGATGCAGGCCGTAGTTGAACGCTACGGTCTGCAAAACAAGGTAAATCCGTAATTTATTTGCTCGTCAAAGCTGCATAGAATGCAGATGGAATTCTCGGGAAGACCGGAGAACTAATTAACTTCATAGATGCAAAATGCCGAAGATCGCGCGCGAAAAGGCCAAAGACCGACCACGGGACAGACGACTATATCAGCGACATAGAAGTCAACGTGACAGACACAGACCCCCCCCCCGCGGAGGCATCTGCCTCAAACTTAATTCATCCCCGGCCCAAAAAGTGGTCACGTCCGTTCCGACGGCTAACAAATTTTCGGTGCTAGAGAAGGCACCGGAAATTATCACCCCCGCGACCGAACCCGCCGCGTCGAAAAAACGCATGCCCCGCCCATTATGTTTCATCGGCCCAATGCCAATCTGCCGATGTTTGCAAATAGAAGATTGAACTCGCACCAGGAGGTTTCACCATCAAACACGGCCGCAACGGTGCGACCGTGTATATCAAATCCGCGGAAGACCACCCGCGCGTGGTTGCGTATCTGACGGACAAGGATCAGACAGAGAACTGCGACTTTCACACATTCCCTACGAAGGAGGAAAGAACGCACATCTGCGCCCTTGCATGCCAGTGATGAACCCGAGTTCATCAAATCCGAAATTCAACGACACGACATCCTCGTGAATTCAGTAATTTTAATGAAGGGGGCCCGGTACCCCATATTTCTAATCAACACGTCCGCGAGCGTGCAATTCACGCAGGTACGACAGGCGCGTACAATTTGTAACACCATCGTATGGTGGGAAAAGTACACTTCCACTCGGGAAGTGATACAGTGCCGAAATTGCCAAAAATGGGGGCATAGTGTCCGGGGCTGTTTTGCCGCACCCCGGTGCATGAAGTGTGGAGCAAACCACAGCACGCACGATTGCGAGAAACCTAGCGATACCCCAGCAAAGTGGTGCAACTGTGGGGGCGATCACCCTGCGATCTCGCGGACATGTCCCGCGTATTCCGACGCCATTAATCGGAAACAATTTCAAAGAGAGTAGTCGGGCGGTAAAATCCGAAGCAAACCAATTCAATACAAACCGGCACCGTTGCCGCGTGGGCAGTCAAAACCGCGCCAATTACTGCTAATCGGGAACAATTCCCCCCGCTGAGAACAGAGTCGTCGTCCCTACAAACAGGGTATCAAACAATTTCGAAAACGGCAACGACACCATTGCCACTTAGAAATTCGACGAAAGCACCACTAACGGCCCCGGTAATGGCCAATAAGCTACTCGTAGCTACCTATCGCGACCGTCTATGCAGGCTGATTCTCTGTAGATTCTCTATAATCGCGAGATTAACACCTGTAATCCAAGTGAGATGCAGGCCGTAGTTGAATGCTACGGTCTGCAAAACGAGGTAAATCCGTAATTTATTTGCTCGTCATAGCTGCATGGAATGCAGATGGAATTCTCGGGAAGACCGGAGAACTAATTAACTTCATAGATGCAAAATGCCGAAGATCGCGCGCGAAAAGGCCAAAGACCGACCACGGGACAGACGACTATATCAGCGACATGGAAGTCAACGTGACAGACCCCTCCGCGGAGGCATCTGCCTCAAACTTCATCCCCCGGCCCAAAAAGTGGTCTCGTCCGTTCCGACGGCTAACACATTTTCGGTGCTAGAGAAGGCACCGGAAATTATCACCCCCGCGACCGAACCCGCCGCGTCGAAAAAACGCATGCCCCGCCCATTATGTTTCATCGGCCCAATACCAATCTGCCGATGTTTCGCAAATAGAAGATTGAACTCGCACCAGGAGGTTTCACCATCAAAGACGGCCGCAACGGTGCGACCGTGTATATCAAATCCGCGGAAGACCACCCGCGCGTGGTTGCGTATCTGACGGACAAGGATCAGACAGAGAACTGCGACTTTCACACATTCCCTACGAAGAAGGAAAGAACGCACATCTTCGCCCTTGCATGCCAGTGATGAACCCGAGTTCATCAAATCCGAAATTCAACGACACGACATCCTCGTGAATTCAGTAATTTTAATGAAGGGGGCCCGGTACCCCATCTTTCTAATCAACACGTCCGCGAGCGTGCAATTCACGCAGGTACGACAGGCGCGTACAATTTGTAACACCATCGTATGGTGGGAAAAGTACACTTCCACTCGGGAAGTGATACAGTGCCGAAATTGCCAAAAATGGGGGCATAGTGTCCGGGGCTGTTTTGCCGCACCCCGGTGCATGAAGTGTGGAGCAAACCACAGCACGCACGATTGCGAGAAACCTAGCGATACCCCAGCAAAGTGGTGCAACTGTGGGGGCGATCACCCTGCGATCTCGCGGACATGTCCCGCGTATTGCGACGCCATTAATCGGAAACTATTTCAAAGAGAGTAGTCGGGCGGTAAAATCCGAAGCAAACCAATTCAATACAAACCGGCACCGTTGCCGCGTGGGCAGTCAAAACCGCGCCAATTACTGCTAATCGGGAACAATTCCCCCCGCTGAAAACAGAGTCGTCGTCCCTACATACAGGGTACCAAACAATTTCGAAAACGGCAACGACACCATTGCCACTTAGAAATTCGACGAAAGCACCACTAACGGCCCTGGTAATGGCCAATAAAACCCAACCCCCCGCTGCGCTAAACACCCCATTAGTGCCAGTCAAACAATTAGCGACTACCTGGTCCTCGGACCCGGAAGTACAGTTATTCGTAAACTCCATGAGCATCGAGGAGATGCAATTGGAAATTCAAAAACAAAAAGAGCTACTCGTAGCTACCTATCGCGACCGTCTATGCAGGCTGATTCTCTGTAGATTCTCTGTAATCGCGAGATTAACACCTGTAATCCAATTGAGATGCAGGCCGTAGTTGAACGCTACGGTCTGCAAAACGAGGTAACTCCGTAATTTATTTGCTCGTCATAGCTGCATGGAATGCAGATGGAATTCTCGGGAAGACCGGAGAACTAATTAACTTCATAGATGCAAAATGCCGAAGATCGCGCGCGAAAAGGCCAAAGACCGACCACGGGACAGACGACTATATCAGCGACATGGAAGTCAACGTGACAGACCCCTCCGCGGAGGCATCTGCCTCAAACTTAATTCATCCCCCGGCCCAAAAAGTGGTCACGTCCGTTCCGACGGCCAACACATTTTCGGTGCTAGAGAAGGCACCGGAAATTATCATCCCCGCGACCGAACCCGCCGCGTCGAAAAAACGCATGCCCCGCCCATTATGTTTCATCGGCCCAATGCCAATCTGCCTATGTTTCGCAAATAGAAGATTGAACTCGCACCAGGAGGTTTCACCATCAAAGACGGCCGCAACGGTGCGACCGTGTATATCAAATCCGCGGAAGACCACCCGCGCGTGGTTGCGTATCTGACGGACAAGGATCAGACAGAGAACTACGACTTTCACACATTCCCTACGAAGAAGGAAAGAACGCACATCTTCGCCCTTGCATGCCAGTGATGAACCCGAGTTCATCAAATCCGAAATTCAACGACACGACATCCTCGTGAATTCAGTAATTTTAATGAAGGGGGCCCGGTACCCCATCTTTCTAATCAACACGTCCGCGAGCGTGCAATTCACGCAGGTACGACAGGCGCGTACAATTTGTAACACCATCGTATGGTGGGAAAAGTACACTTCCACTCGGGAAGTGATACAGTGCCGAAATTGCCAAAAATGGGGGCATAGTGTCCGGGGCTGTTTTGCCGCACCCCGGTGCATGAAGTGTGGAGCAAACCACAGCACGCACGATTGCGAGAAACCTAGCGATACCCCAGCAAAGTGGTGCAACTGTGAGGGCGATCACCCTGCGATCTCGCGGACATGTCCCGCGTATTCCGACGCCATTAATCGGAAACAATTTCAAAGAGAGTAGTCGGGCGGTAAAATCCGAAGCAAACCAATTCAATACAAACCGGCACCGTTGCCGCGTGGGCAGTCAAAACCGCGCCAATTACTGCTAATCGGGAACAATTCCCCCCGCTGAGAACAGAGTCGTCGTCCCTACATACAGGGTACCAAACAATTTCGAAAACGGCAACGACACCATTGCCACTTAGAAATTCGACGAAAGCACCACTAACGGCCCCGGTAATGGCCAATAAAACCCAACCCCCCGCTGCGCTAAACACCCCATTAGTGCCAGCCAAACAATTAGCGACTACCTGGTCCTCGGACCCGGAAGTACAGTTATTCGTAAACTCCATGAGCATCGAGGAGATGCAATTGGAAATTCAAAAACAAAAAGAGCTACTCGTAGCTACCTATCGCGACCGTCTATGCAGGCTGATTCTCTGTAGATTCTCTGTAATCGCGAGATTAACACCTGTAATCCAATTGAGATGCAGGCCGTAGTTGAACGCTACGGTCTGCAAAACGAGGTAAATCCGTAATTTATTTGCTCGTCATATCTGCATGGAATGCAGATGGAATTCTCGGGAAGACCGGAGAACTAATTAACTTCATAGATGCAAAATACCGAAGATCGCGCGCGAAAAGGCCAAAGACCGACCACGGGACAGACGACTATATCAGCGACATGGAAGTCAACGTGACAGACCCCTCCGCGGAGGCATCTGCCTCAAACTTAATTCATCCCCCGGCCCAAAAAGTGGTCACGTCCGTTCCGACGGCCAACACATTTTCGGTGCTAGAGAAGGCACCGGAAATTATCATCCCCGCGACCGAACCCGCCGCGTCGAAAAAACGCATGCCCCGCCCATTATGTTTCATCGGCCCAATGCCAATCTGCCTATGTTTCGCAAATAGAAGATTGAACTCGCACCAGGAGGTTTCACCATCAAAGACGGCCGCAACGGTGCGACCGTGTATATCAAATCCGCGGAAGACCACCCGCGCGTGGTTGCGTATCTGACGGACAAGGATCAGACAGAGAACTGCGACTTTCACACATTCCCTACGAAGAAGGAAAGAACGCACATCTTCGCCCTTGCATGCCAGTGATGAACCCGAGTTCATCAAATCCGAAATTCAACGACACGACATCCTCGTGAATTCAGTAATTTTAATGAAGGGGGCCCGGTACCCCATCTTTCTAATCAACACGTCCGCGAGCGTGCAATTCACGCAGGTACGACAGGCGCGTACAATTTGTAACACCATCGTATGGTGGGAAAAGTACACTTCCACTCGGGAAGTGATACAGTGCCGAAATTGCCAAAAATGGGGGCATAGTGTCCGGGGCTGTTTTGCCGCACCCCGGTGCATGAAGTGTGGAGCAAACCACAGCACGCACGATTGCGAGAAACCTAGCGATACCCCAGCAAAGTGGTGCAACTGTGAGGGCGATCACCCTGCGATCTCGCGGACATGTCCCGCGTATTCCGACGCCATTAATCGGAAACAATTTCAAAGAGAGTAGTCGGGCGGTAAAATCCGAAGCAAACCAATTCAATACAAACCGGCACCGTTGCCGCGTGGGCAGTCAAAACCGCGCCAATTACTGCTAATCGGGAACAATTCCCCCCGCTGAGAACAGAGTCGTCGTCCCTACATACAGGGTACCAAACAATTTCGAAAACGGCAACGACACCATTGCCACTTAGAAATTCGACGAAAGCACCACTAACGGCCCCGGTAATGGCCAATAAAACCCAACCCCCCGCTGCGCTAAACACCCCATTAGTGCCAGCCAAACAATTAGCGACTACCTGGTCCTCGGACCCGGAAGTACAGTTATTCGTAAACTCCATGAGCATCGAGGAGATGCAATTGGAAATTCAAAAACAAAAAGAGCTACTCGTAGCTACCTATCGCGACCGTCTATGCAGGCTGATTCTCTGTAGATTCTCTGTAATCGCGAGATTAACACCTGTAATCCAATTGAGATGCAGGCCGTAGTTGAACGCTACGGTCTGCAAAACGAGGTAAATCCGTAATTTATTTGCTCGTCATATCTGCATGGAATGCAGATGGAATTCTCGGGAAGACCGGAGAACTAATTAACTTCATAGATGCAAAATACCGAAGATCGCGCGCGAAAAGGCCAAAGACCGACCACGGGACAGACGACTATATCAGCGACATGGAAGTCAACGTGACAGACCCCTCCGCGGAGGCATCTGCCTCAAACTTAATTCATCCCCCGGCCCAAAAAGTGGTCACGTCCGTTCCGACGGCCAACACATTTTCGGTGCTAGAGAAGGCACCGGAAATTATCATCCCCGCGACCGAACCCGCCGCGTCGAAAAAACGCATGCCCCGCCCATTATGTTTCATCGGCCCAATGCCAATCTGCCTATGTTTCGCAAATAGAAGATTGAACTCGCACCAGGAGGTTTCACCATCAAAGACGGCCGCAACGGTGCGACCGTGTATATCAAATCCGCGGAAGACCACCCGCGCGTGGTTGCGTATCTGACGGACAAGGATCAGACAGAGAACTGCGACTTTCACACATTCCCTACGAAGAAGGAAAGAACGCACATCTTCGCCCTTGCATGCCAGTGATGAACCCGAGTTCATCAAATCCGAAATTCAACGACACGACATCCTCGTGAATTCAGTAATTTTAATGAAGGGGGCCCGGTACCCCATCTTTCTAATCAACACGTCCGCGAGCGTGCAATTCACGCAGGTACGACAGGCGCGTACAATTTGTAACACCATCGTATGGTGGGAAAAGTACACTTCCACTCGGGAAGTGATACAGTGCCGAAATTGCCAAAAATGGGGGCATAGTGTCCGGGGCTGTTTTGCCGCACCCCGGTGCATGAAGTGTGGAGCAAACCACAGCACGCACGATTGCGAGAAACCTAGCGATACCCCAGCAAAGTGGTGCAACTGTGGGGGCGATCACCCTGCGATCTCGCGGACATGTCCCGCGTATTCCGACGCCATTAATCGGAAACAATTTCAAAGAGAGTAGTCGGGCGGTAAAATCCGAAGCAAACCAATTCAATACAAACCGGCACCGTTGCCGCGTGGGCAGTCAAAACCGCGCCAATTACTGCTAATCGGGAACAATTCCCCCCGCTGAGAACAGAGTCGTCGTCCCTACATACAGGGTACCAAACAATTTCGAAAACGGCAACGACACCATTGCCACTTAGAAATTCGACGAAAGCACCACTAACGGCCCCGGTAATGGCCAATAAAACCCAACCCCCCGCTGCGCTAAACACCCCATTAGTGCCAGCCAAACAATTAGCGACTACCTGGTCCTCGGACCCGGAAGTACAGTTATTCGTAAACTCCATGAGCATCGAGGAGATGCAATTGGAAATTCAAAAACAAAAAGAGCTACTCGTAGCTACCTATCGCGACCGTCTATGCAGGCTGATTCTCTGTAGATTCTCTGTAATCGCGAGATTAACACCTGTAATCCAATTGAGATGCAGGCCGTAGTTGAACGCTACGGTCTGCAAAACGAGGTAAATCCGTAATTTATTTGCTCGTCATATCTGCATGGAATGCAGATGGAATTCTCGGGAAGACCGGAGAACTAATTAACTTCATAGATGCAAAATACCGAAGATCGCGCGCGAAAAGGCCAAAGACCGACCACGGGACAGACGACTATATCAGCGACATGGAAGTCAACGTGACAGACCCCTCCGCGGAGGCATCTGCCTCAAACTTAATTCATCCCCCGGCCCAAAAAGTGGTCACGTCCGTTCCGACGGCCAACACATTTTCGGTGCTAGAGAAGGCACCGGAAATTATCATCCCCGCGACCGAACCCGCCGCGTCGAAAAAACGCATGCCCCGCCCATTATGTTTCATCGGCCCAATGCCAATCTGCCTATGTTTCGCAAATAGAAGATTGAACTCGCACCAGGAGGTTTCACCATCAAAGACGGCCGCAACGGTGCGACCGTGTATATCAAATCCGCGGAAGACCACCCGCGCGTGGTTGCGTATCTGACGGACAAGGATCAGACAGAGAACTACGACTTTCACACATTCCCTACGAAGAAGGAAAGAACGCACATCTTCGCCCTTGCATGCCAGTGATGAACCCGAGTTCATCAAATCCGAAATTCAACGACACGACATCCTCGTGAATTCAGTAATTTTAATGAAGGGGGCCCGGTACCCCATCTTTCTAATCAACACGTCCGCGAGCGTGCAATTCACGCAGGTACGACAGGCGCGTACAATTTTTAACACCATCGTATGGTGGGAAAAGTACACTTCCACTCGGGAAGTGATACAGTGCCGAAATTGCCAAAAATGGGGGCATAGTGTCCGGGGCTGTTTTGCCGCACCCCGGTGCATGAAGTGTGGAGCAAACCACAGCACGCACGATTGCGAGAAACCTAGCGATACCCCAGCAAAGTGGTGCAACTGTGGGGGCGATCACCCTGCGATCTCGCGGACATGTCCCGCGTATTCCGACGCCATTAATCGGAAACAATTTCAAAGAGAGTAGTCGGGCGGTAAAATCCGAAGCAAACCAATTCAATACAAACCGGCACCGTTGCCGCGTGGGCAGTCAAAACCGCGCCAATTACTGCTAATCGGGAACAATTCCCCCCGCTGAGAACAGAGTCGTCGTCCCTACATACAGGGTACCAAACAATTTCGAAAACGGCAACGACACCATTGCCACTTAGAAATTCGACGAAAGCACCACTAACGGCCCCGGTAATGGCCAATAAAACCCAACCCCCCGCTGCGCTAAACACCCCATTAGTGCCAGCCAAACAATTAGCGACTACCTGGTCCTCGGACCCGGAAGTACAGTTATTCGTAAACTCCATGAGCATCGAGGAGATGCAATTGGAAATTCAAAAACAAAAAGAGCTACTCGTAGCTACCTATCGCGACCGTCTATGCAGGCTGATTCTCTGTAGATTCTCTGTAATCGCGAGATTAACACCTGTAATCCAATTGAGATGCAGGCCGTAGTTGAACGCTACGGTCTGCAAAACGAGGTAAATCCGTAATTTATTTGCTCGTCATAGCTGCATGGAATGCAGATGGAATTCTCGGGAAGACCGGAGAACTAATTAACTTCATAGATGCAAAATGCCGAAGATCGCGCGCGAAAAGGCCAAAGACCGACCACGGGACAGACGACTATATCAGCGACATGGAAGTCCTGGTGTCCTCTTCGGCCGCCATTCAACGGTCAGCTCAGAACTGGCACGGACTGGGGGAATCCGACTGTCTAATTAAAACAAAGCATTGCGATGGCCCCAGCGGGTGTTGACGCAATGTGATTTCTGCCCAGTGCTCTGAATGTCAACGTGAAGAAATTCAAGCAAGCGCGGGTAAACGGCGGGAGTAACTATGACTCTCTTGGGTGTGGTGAGAGTATCAAGTGTAGGTTGCACACCAAGACTCAGAGTGAACACTGTGTATACAAGTGACATCCCTGTGTTTTGTCCTCACTGATCTCTAAGTTCGATCGTCTGCCTCCTCGTGGCACACCTGGACCCGGCTATACTCAATATAGTCGGGAATAACCAAAGACGAAGAGCGATCGGGGTGGAGGTAGGTGCGGGTACGACATTTAGGTGTCGTCCTATTCCGCGTTATTAAACCCCCGCCTGCTGCCAGCACAACTCAGGCAGCAGTAATGTCAGAAAAATCCGCGGCTGGCGCCAGAGCCAGCCAAACGTCATCCCGGCCGGCAACGGCCGGAGGGAATAAAGGGGCACCTAAGGCCAAAACAAACTGTGTAGGAGATGGGAAAATTATCCCAGCTCCTAGGTGCCCCACAGTAGGATGCTCTCAGAGCAATAGTAGGGAGGGCACCGCAGCAGCAGTCCCATCCACATCAGGGGCCACAAGTAGAACTGTGGTGGCTTCCTGCCTAAAGTGTGGTCGTGGGTATGCTACGAGGTCGGGGCTATCGAAGCATGAGAAGGTATGTGGCCAGAATAGCCGCAAGACTTGTCGATACTGTCCTTTGTCGTTTGCCACATACCCGTCGGTCAGGCTCCACGAGAGACGGGCCCATGTCACCGAGTACATGGAGGAACTTGAGGCTGCACTGCCTCCCCCTGAATCCGAATTGCTGAACAAACTGGCCTCAATCGAGGCCAGAAGCAAGCAGGGGGGGGGGGGCTTTTATCTCAGAAATGGCGAGCGCGACCGGCCTTACGAAGGACCAGGTCAGGCACAGGCGGGAGAAGCCGGAGTACGCTGAGTACCTCCGAGCAGCGACTGGGAAAGTGAGGGACAGTGCCAGAACATTCTTCAACGTGGGGAAGGCACCCTCACAACCCCGCAGTCCACCCATCGGCGCCAAGCCGAACCCGCCTGTCAAGCCCCCAGCGAAGGTCACCACCACCGAACCAGCCATCCGCAGCCTCCAGCCATGTCGACCGGCTGCAGCTCCTCCACCTCGGGCCAGAATCCCGTCAATCGACCAGGCGGCCAATATAGCCAAGCCGACCATGCTTCTAACGGTCCCGACCCCAAAGCGAGTGCCCCAGACCACACCGCTAAGCAGTGGCCCCGCAGATAAGAAGAGGAGGCCTTCTTCGTCCCCGCTTGGGAAACCACGCCCAAAGCTCCCTTTCAGGGTAGCTCCAAATCCTACCCCAAACGTCCCGGGGATAGGCACGGCGAGTTGCCAGCCGATTACCACCACGGCTCCAACCGGCCCCAAACGAAGACCGTCCTCCTCGCCAATTTCTGAGGGGGCAGAGAACAAGCGGACCTGCACAAAGCAACCCATTCCGTCACTGCGTTTAACGGTCCCGGAAGTACCCTGTACCGTCAACAAACCTGACGGTGAAGCGGGCTCCGGTGTATTCCGCCACCACCTAGACACGCTGGCAACGTGGACTAGAGATGCCGACTTACGTGGCCTCGCGAAAGCGTCCATGAATCTCCCAGACGGGGAGTTCGGCGACTTTCTTGATGACTGGTGCACTCGGAGGTTCGTCCGCGCGAACCCTCCGCCCAGCGGCCGGGCTCATGTGCCGGTACCGGCTGCTGGGAATAAAGGCCCCCGCTCCAGCAGGGCGCAAAAGGCATCTGCCTTCAAGAAGGCCCAAGATCTATACGGCATGAACCGTAGCGCCCTGGCTGATAAGATCTTAGCGGGGAAGCCACTCCTCGAAGAGGAAGTGTTACCGCCCATCGGGGAAGTTGACGAG
The DNA here is from genome assembly GCA_963942505.1 of Lordithon lunulatus. Classification (NCBI taxonomy): domain Eukaryota; kingdom Metazoa; phylum Arthropoda; class Insecta; order Coleoptera; family Staphylinidae; genus Lordithon; species Lordithon lunulatus. Next base: position 38,012,555 of record OZ012674.1, on the reverse strand, counting down.
CTCTACCGTGGGATACTTGAAGCTCCGTCTCCCCTTGATTCCCATCCCATACCGCACCGCAAGGTCTCGTCCCCGACATTCCACCCGATCTCTGCTGGGGAAATCGCTCACTCAAGGAGCGCCTGGAATATCTCGGCCCCCGGCTGCGACGGTGTTCGGGTGGCGGACGTGAAGAAAGTGGGTGTGGAGGTGTTGGAGGTCCTATTCAACGCCATACTATTCCGGCGCATCCTCCGTAGGTCCTGGAGAAATCTTCGGACGACTCTGGTTCCGAAGGAGGGTGACCGTACGAGGGCGACCAATTGGCGACCGATCACCATCGGCTCGGCGATTCAACGTCTCATGCACCGCGTCATCGCGAGCCGTCTCTCAGACGCGGTAAGCATGAACGTTAACCAGCGAGGATTTGCAAGGGGGACAGACGGGACCCTTTGCAACTCGCTGGTCTTGGACCATTACATCAGGTCACGCACGAGTCGGGGCCAGTCGCAGAATGTAATCGCCCTCGACGTGAAGAAGGCTTTCGACACCGTGTCGCAACGGTTAGGCGGGCACTTGAACGCCATTCCATTGATGCGGGCATGAGGGACTTCCTTATGAAGTCACTGGTTAGTTCCACCACTACCATCAAGGTGGGACATGTGTGCACGGATCCCATCAGGATCTGTAGGGGGGTTAAGCAAGGCGATCCGTTGAGTCCCTTTATTTTTAACTTGATCATCGACGAGCTTCTGGATGGTCTTGAGGGTCTCGGATGCGGGGGTAGTGTAACAAACAACACTAAGTGTGCGGCAATGGCTTTCGCGGATGACATCGTCATCCTGCAGGACAGGGAGGTCGATGTTCCAGTGGTGTTGAGGTATACCGAGAGATTCTTCCTGGCGAGAGGAATGCTCCTGAATCCGGCGAAGTCAGTCTGTCTCAGCGCCGCCACGCTGAGTCACAAGACTGTCTTCAGAACCGCGACCGGGTACAGGATGGGCGGAGCCAAGTTGGAAACGGTTGGTGCCATAAACAGCTTCCGTTACCTCGGGCATCATTTCAATGCTACTGGAATAATGCGCCCCTCCCTTGTCAATCTGCCCGCGTGGCTAAATAACATCCGTCGCGCACCCCTCAAACCAGACCAGAAGTTCGCCTTAATAAGGGACTACGTCTTGCCAAAGCTCTCCTACTGCCTGCAGACTACCCGGGTCACCGGGAAGACTCTACGGGAAGCTGACCGCCTCATTAAGAGAGCGGTCAAA